>JASVEL010013233.1:0-126391 GCA_032618575.1 Nicotiana noctiflora | reverse complement strand
AATAAAGCACTATGTAAAGCTGGAATCAAATACCCTGTCATAGAATCAATATCAACTGTACCTGTACCAATAAGTACCAGCAAAACAGTATAACAGCTATCAGATGTAGCTAAATGTAATGCAATGCATGACATGACCGCTACGGCGCATAGCCCGATCCAATTTGGGTACCCGTGCTCACTGTGAGGGTTCAGACTCCGGAGGGGCTCCTACAACCCAAGCACAATATTACTGCGGCGTGTAGTCCGATCCAACATATATACCGCTGCGGCGCGCAGCCCCATCCACTACCAGTCAACTAATATACAAATACAGCCTCGCGAGCTCAAAAGTAGTTTTGAAAACATCTTTTATCATTTTTCAGTTGAAAACAGTAATATCAAGTTCCAGAGATTTGGAAATAACATGATAACAGAAATAGCTGCGGACTAGTAGTAAACTAGCATGTCAATATGATAAGACAATGATAACGATCCTCGCGGGATCCAATAACTGGCTCATGGCCCACAAGTATACTCAACCGCCCAAGAAGGGGGTTCCTCGGCTCAAGAGTGGCCATTATCACAATATATAATATGCAACCATCCGAGAAGGAGGTTCAACGGCTCAAGAATTAGCCTAACATCATAACACAGTATCAACAAGTCGGACTAAGCCATAGTCCCCAATCACAATCGACCCCGCACTCACATGAGAGTACGTGTCTCGCCGCTATACAGCGTCACAAAGTGGTATACCGGGGTTTCGAACCCGCTGGTCATCACCCACATCTATTACTCACCTCAATACGGCGCGACGACTACTCCGCAATGCCCTTTCCAGGAGAATCAAGCTCCGCACGCGTAGAATCTGATCAAATACAGTAGAAATACAACAAATTAGGTCAATGGGACGACACCCAATCGATACAACTCAATTTACATCAAAATTCCCAAAGTTGTCAAAACCCGACTTTCGGTACGCTTGTCGAAAAATTACAAAAGTCACATATTCGGAACCCTCATCTCGATACGAGTCTAGGCATATAAAATTTACCAAAATCGAACTCCATTTGCCCACTCAAATCGGTGTTTTTCTTCAATTTAGGACTAGGGCTCAAACCCACCTTTAATCTTTCATTTACAGGGATTTAACCAAGGATTTCATGTTAAAATGATGTAATTAAGCCACAAAACTTACCTCCAACGAAACCCCGATGATTTCCCAGCAATCTCCCGTCAATTTCTTCTCTTGGAACTCAAAAATGGAGGTTTTGGGTATTAAACCTGTGACTGGCCAGTTCTGGTTTTTAATTTCACTGCCAGGCACTTTAACCCTACGCGTTCGCGATGTACCTCACGCGAACGTGATGCCTTGATCCTTTCCTTCATCGCAAACGCGACATGATGTCACGCGTCCGCGAAGGCCAACTCCCCAACTCCGGATTTTTACTCTACGCGAACGCGTCCCTGACCACGCGAACGCGATGCTTCCCTTCCTTCTCTTACGCGAACGCGTGACTCCCTCTCGCGAACGCGATGACCACGATGACCAGCCTACGCGAACGCGAGCCTTGCCCTCGCGAACGCGAAGGCTTAAAATGTGCCCAGTGATCTGCAGATTCCAGCAGACCCTTTCCTTGTTTCAAAGTGCCGGATAATGGTCCGGATTCACCCCGAGGCCCCCGGGACCCCAACAAAAACCACCAACATACCCCAAAACACGATACGAACTTGTTCCAATCATAAAAACACCATCCTAAACATCAAAATCACCAATTACACACGGATTCAAGCCTAAATTTCTTAAAACTTTCCGAATTACACATTTGATCAAAAACCCGACCAAACGATGTCCGAATGACCTGAAATTTTGCACGCACATCCAAAATCACCTACCGAAGCTACTGCAACTGTCGGAATTCCATTCCGACCCCCGGATCAAAATCTCACCTACCGTTCGGATTTCGCCAAAATTCAACCTTAGCCAATTCAAGCCTATTTCTACACCGGCCTCCAAATTCAATTCCGATCGCTCCCCTAAGTCACAAATCACCTCCCGGAACTAACCGAATCGTCAGAATCCGATTCCGAGCCCTCTAACTAAATAGTCAACTCCGGGTTGACTTTTCTTATTCAAGTTTCCTTCAAGAAGGCTATATGCCTCATTTTCAATCAAATTCACTCCTAACTCACCCGATAGACTCTAACACTGATATAAAATCATAAAACATGTATTTACAACATAACGGGGTGGTAATTCTCGTGACGACGAGCCGGGTCGTCACATTCTCCCCCTCTTAAGCAAACGCTCGTCCTCGAGCGGGTCAAGAAACATACCTGAAGTCTCAAACAAGTGAGGATATCTGCTCCGCATCTCCCGCTCGATCTCCCAAGTGGCCTCCTCCACGGGTCGACCTCTCCACTGAACCTTAACTGATGCAATCTCCTTAGACCTCAATTTTCTCACCTGCCATCCCAAAATGGCAATAGGCTCCACATCATAGGATAGATCACCATCAAGCTGAATGGTACCGAAATCTAATACATGAGACGGATCTCCAATGTACTTCCGGAGCATAGACACATGGAATACTGGATGAACGCTGGATAAGCTGGGCGGCAAGGCCAACTCATATGCCACCTCTCCAACTCTCCTAAGTATCTCAAAAGGACCAATGTACCTGGGACTCAACTTTCCTTTCTTCCCAAACCTCATGACACCCTTCATAGGTGAAACCTTCAACAATACTCTGTCACCAACCATGAAAGACAACTCTCGAACTCTACGGTCCGCATAACTCTTCTGATGAGACTGTGCTGTACGAAGCCTCTCCTGGATCAACTTTGCTCTATCCAGAGCATCCTGGACTAACTCAGTTCCTATCAATCTAACCTCACCAAGCTCAAACCATCCCACGGGGGATCTACACCGCCTGCCATACAATGCCTCATACGGGGTGATCTGAATACTCGACTGATAACTGTTGTTGTAGGCAAACTCAGCAAGTGGTAGGAACTCGTCCCACGAACCACCAAAGTCAATCACACAAGCTCGCAACATATCCTCCAAGATCCGAATAGTGCGCTCAGACTGTCCGTCTGTCTGGGGGTGAAATGTTGTACTCAACTCAACCCGTGTACCCATCTCTCGCTGAAATGCTCTCCAAAACCGAGAAGTGAACTGAGTACCCCTGTCGGATATGATAGACACTGGAACTCCATGCAACCGAACAATCTCTCGAATAAAGATCGCCGCCAACCGCTCCGATGAGTAGGTAGTACTAACTGGAATGAAGTGAGCTGACTTGGTCAGTCTATCCACAATCACCCATACAGAATCAAACTTCCTCGCCGTTCGAGGAAGTCCAGTAACAAAGTCCATAGTGATCCTCTCCCATTTCCACTCAGGAATATCAATGCGCTAAAATACACCACCGGGCCTCTGATACTCGAACTTAACCTGCTGACAGTTGAGGCACCGTGCTACATGTCTGACAATGTCCATTTTCATCTTTCTCCACCAATAGTGTTGTTTCAAATCTTGATACATCTTCGCGGCTCCCGGATGGATAGAATACCGCGAGCTATGGGCCTCCTCCAGAATCAACTCACGAAGGCCATCAACATTGGGCACACATATCCGGCCCTGCATCCTCAATACGCCGTCACTATCAATGGTGACATCTCTAGCATCATCATGCTGAACTCTGTCCCTCAGGACAGCCAAATGTGGATCATCATACTGGCGCTCACGAATACGATCATATAGAGATGACCGAGATACAACACAAGCCAATACCCGGCTGGGCTCCGAAATATCTAACCTCACTAACCGATTGGCTAGCACCTGAACATCATAAGCAAATGGTCTCTCCTCAGCTGGAATATATGCCAAGCTCCCCATACTGACCGCATTCCGGCTCAAAGCATCGGCCACCACATTGGCCTTCCCCGGATGATATAATATAGTAATGTCATAATCCTTCAGCAACTCAAGCCATCTCCGCTGTCTCAAATTAAGGTCTTTCTGTTTGAACAAGTGCTGGAGACTACGATGGTCAGTATACACCTCACAAGACACACCATACAAATAGTGCCTCCAAATCTTCAATGCATGAATAATGGCGGCTAGCTCCAAGTCATGAACAGGATAGTTCTTCTCATGTGGCTTCAACTGCCGAGAAGCATAAGCAATTACCTTACCTTCCTGCATCAACACACAACCTATCGCCACTCTCGAGGCATCACAATAAACGGTATATGAACTTGAAGCTGATGGCAATACTAACACTGGAGTTGTGGTCAAAGCTGTCTTGAGCTTCTGAAAGCTCTCCTCGCACTCATCCGACCACACGAATGGTGCACCCTTCCGGGTCAATTTAGTCAATGAAGAAGCAATGGATGAAAATCCCTGAACAAACCGGCGATAATATCCCGCCAAACCAAGAAAACTCCCGATCTCTGTAGCTGAGGACGGTCTAGGCCAACTCTGCACCGCCTCTATCTTCTTAGGATCAACCTGAATACCATCACGAGACACCACATGTCCCATAAATGCTACGGACTCGAGCCAAAACTCGCACTTGGAGAATTTAGCATATAGCTTCTCCTCCCTCAATCTCTGCAACACAATACTCAAATGCTGAGCATGCTCCTCCCGACTACGGGAGTAGACTAGAATGTCATCAATGAACACAATCACAAATGAATCCAAATTGGGCCTGAACACACTGTTCATCAGATGCATAAATGCTGCCGGGGCGTTGGTCAGCCCAAACGACATCACAAGAAACTCATAATGACCATATCGGGTCCCGAATGCAGTCTTCATAATATCCGAGTCCCTGATCTTCAGCTGATGATAGCCTGAACGAAGATCGATCTTAGAAAACACCCTCGCACCCTGTAACTGATCAAACAAATCATCTATGCGCGGTAGAGGGTACTTGTTCTTCACCGTTACTTTGTTCAATTGCCTATAATCAATACACATTCGCATGGAACCATCTTTCTTTTTAACAAATAATACCGGCGCACCCCACGGGGACACACTAGGGCGAATGAAAGCCTTATCCAGAAGCTCCTGAAGCTGCTCTTTCAGTTCTTTCAACTCGGCTGGTGCCATCCGATAAGGAGGAACGGATATGGGCTGAGTGCCCGGCACTAAGTCAATGCCAAAATCAATATCCCTGTCCGGCGGCATGCCCGGCAGGTCTGAGGGGAATACATCTAGGAAGTCCCTCACAACAGGTACAGAATCAATGCTAGGAGACTCGGCTTCCATATCTCTCACAAAAGCTAAGTACGATAAACACCCTTTTTCAACCATCTTCTGAGCTTTTAAGAACGAAATAACTCGGCTAGGGACGAAATCAGTCGAACCCCGCCACTCAATCTGCGAAATACCAGGAATGGCCAACGTAACTGTCTTAGCATGACAGTCCAATATAGCGTGGTACGGAGACAACCAATCCATACCCAATATAACATCAAAGTCCACCATCCCCAACAATAACAAATCTGCCTGGGTCTCCAGACCCCCAATAGATATAACACATGATCTATAGACATGATCCACAACGATCGTATCACCCACGGGGGTGGATACATGAACAGGTAAATCAAGACTACTACGAGTCGCACCCAAGTGATGTGCAAAATAAGAGGACACGTAAGAATATGTGGACCCCGGATCAAATAGAACAGAGGCATCTCTCGGACAGGACGGAAATGATACCCGTAATCACCGCATCGGAGGCAACCGCATCACGCCCGTCATGAAGTGCATAGAATCGCGCCCGGCCTCCACCGGATCTCTCCTCGCCCCGGGGCGACCACGCGAAGACCGACCTCCACCTCTACTAGACCGAGATGGTGCCGAAGATGAGGGTTGATCCCTCTGTTGAGTCTCGTCCCTACGGAGTCGAGGGCACTGTCTCCTCATGTGGCCAAACTCACCACACTCATAACATGCACCTGGTGCCGGAGAAGGGGACCGAAGGGAACCCCTCGCCGCATAAGAACCCTGGGCCGATGAAGTAGGTGCTGCACCATAGGCCGGAAGGGCACTAAGCGATGACCGACCCTGCTGAAACCCCCGTCGACCACGACCATGAGAACCTCCGCTCCGCTCCGGGCGGCCTCGAATGAGAAGGTCTAGATGAGCGACCTCTCCTCTCCGCCGGGAATGCCCTCTAGATGGAGCACCACCGAAACCGCCGAACCACGAGGCCTCTCGGCCTCCCGCTCTCTCTCTCTCGGCGACGATCCGCCTCAATGGAGCGTGCCATATCAACAACCTCGCTCAAATGATGATGACAAAACTCTCTCTCTGGTCATAAGAATGCGGATAGAGTAGTTGAGCCATCAATGAACCTCCTGATCCTCTCCCTATCATTTGGGATCATCCATGTGGCATGCCTAGCCAACTTTGTGAATCTAAGCTCATACTGGGTCATAGACATGTCGCCCTGAATCAACCACTCGAACCGGCGACGTAGCTCCTCGCGACGAGACCGAGGTACATATTTCTCTAGAAAGAGAGTAGAGAACTGCTGCCATGTGAGAGGTGCTGCTCTTGCAGGCCTACGCCTCTCAAACTCCTCCCACCAATCAAATGCGGGACCAGTGAACTGAAAGGTAGTAAATGAAACTCCGCTGGACTCAAGAATACCAGCCGTCCGCAACATCCTCTGACACTTGTCCAAGAAACCCTGGGCATCCTCGCCCTCAACGCCACTGAAATGGGGTGGCCGAAGTCTACCAAATCTCTCAAGACGACGCTGCTCGTCATCGGGCATAACCTGAACCATATGCTCTGGAGCTGGAGCCGGTGCAGCTGGAGGAATAACCGGTGCAACCACCTGAGCGGGGACAGCCTCTGGCGTCTGAAGTCCCTAAACAATCGGGTTAGGTGTGCGAGCTGCAGGGGTCTGCTGACCACCCCCTGACTGAGATGTCGCTACAGTAGCGGTAGCTGAAACTACCTGAGCCAAACCGGAACACATTGATAATATCCGAGCAAGAGTCTCTTGAAGACCAGGAATAGCAATAGATATAGTCTGGCCCTGAACTGGGGCTGCTGGAGCATCAACCACTGGGGGCTGCTCCTGAACTGATACAACAGGCGGGTCAGCTGGCACTGCCTCAGCCGCCCTACCTCTACCTCTAGCACGACCGCGCCCACGGCCTCTAACAGGTGGCAATGGAGGTCGTCCACCTCGTCCCGATGCTCGCGTTCTCGCCATCTGCGAGAGAATAGAATATAGAAGTTCAGTTCTCAGAACAACAAGATCGCACGACAGAGTTCAAGAAAAGTGAAGTTTTCCTAAAGGTTCGCAGCCTCCCGAGGATAAGTACAGGCGTCCCCGTACCGATCCACAAGACTCTACTAACCGGCTCAAGACTCACGAGGCCTAGTAAACCTAGGCTCTGATACCAACTTGTCACGACCCCAAATCCGGTCGTGATGGCGCCCAACACATTGCTAAGCCAGCCTGACCAATCAATATCAACTACGGAGCTAGAAGCTCTCTTTAGCCCATTTAAACATATTAATTCACGAAATAACAGCGATACATATAACGAAAACGGGGAACCAAGTCCCATAATACATCAACTCCCACAGACCAAGGGTCAAGAGTCACAAGCCTCTACTGAACATGAGTGTATAAAGGTTTACAAGATACCAAGTGCGGAAGGAAAAGTCAATACAAAATCAAGACAGTAAGAAGGAATATCGGGTCCTGCGGACTCTGCAACTACCTCGAATATCCACAAACGTCGCCTCGCACAGCTACTGGATCACTGCTGAGAGGTACCTGGATCTGCACACAAGGTGCAGGGAGTAAAATGAGTACTGCCAGACTCGGTGGTAATAAACAAGAGTAAGACAACATGCAGATAAGAAATCCGCAATAAAGCACGATGTAAAGTTGTAATCAAGTACCCTGTCACAGAATCAATATCAATTGTATCTGTACCAACAAGTATCAACAACATAATATAACAACTAGCAGATGTAGCTAAATGCAATGCAATGCATGATATGACCGCTACGACGCGTAGCCCGATCCAATTTGGGTACCCGTGCTCACTTTGGGGGTTCAGACTCCGGAGGGGCTCCTACAGCCCAAGCACAATATCACTGCGGCGTGCAGTCCGATCCGACATATGTACTGCTGCGGCGCGCAGCCCGATCCACTACTAGTCAGCTAATATGAAATCACAGCCTCGCAGGCTCAAAAGTAGTTTTGAAAACATCTTTTATCATTTTTCAGTTGAAAACAGAAATATCAAGTTCCAGAGATTTGGAAATAACATGATAACAGAAATAGCTGCGGACTAGTAGTAAACTAGCATGTCAATATGATAAGACAATGATAACGATCCTCGCGGGATCCAATAACTGGCTCATGGCATATAAAATTTACCAAAATCGAACTCCATTTGCCCAGTCAAATCGGTGTTTTTCTTCAATTTAGGACTAGGGCTCAAACCCACCTTTAATCTTTCATTTACATGGATTTAACCAAGGATTTCATGTTAAAATGATGTAATTAAACCACAAAACTTACCTCCAACGAAACCCCGATGATTTCCCAGCAATCTCCCGTCAATTTCTTCTCTTGGAACTCAAAAATGGAGGTTTTGGGTATTAAACCTGTGACTGGCCAGTTCTGGTTTTTAATTTCACTGCCAGGCACTTTAACCCTACGCGTTCGCGATGTACCTCACGCGAACGCGATGCCTTGATCCTTTCCTTCATCGCGAACACGACATGATGTCACGCATCCGCGAAGGCCAACTCCCCAACTCCGGATTTTTACGCTACGCGAACGCGTCCCTGACCACGCGAACGCGATGCTTCCCTTCCTTCTCTTACGCGAACGCGTGACTCCCTCTCGCGAACGCGATGAACACGATGACCAGCCTACGCGAACGCGAGCCTTGCCCTCGCGAACGCGAAGGCTTAAAATGTGCCCAGTGATCTGCAGATTCCAGCAGACCCTTTCCTTGTTTCAAAGTGCCGGATAATGGTCCGGATTCACCCCGAGGCCCCCAGGACCCCAACGAAAACCACCAACATACCCCAAAACACGATACGAACTTGTTCCAATCATAAAAACACCATCCTAAACATCAAAATCACCAATTACACACGGATTCAAGCCTAAATTTCTTAAAACTTTCCGAATTACACATTCGATCAAAAACCCGACCAAACGACGTCCGAATGACCTGAAATTTTGCAGGCACATCCAAAATCACCTAACGAAGCTACTGCAACTGTCGGAATTCCATTCCGACCCCCGGATCAAAATCTCACCTACCGTTCGGATTTCGCCAAAATTCAACCTTAGCCAATTCAAGCCTATTTCTACACCGGGCCTCCAAATTCAATTCCGATCGCTCCCCTAAGTCACAAATCACCTCCCGGAACTAACTGAATCGTCAGAATCCGATTCCGAGCCCTCTAACTAAATAGTCAACTCCGGGTTGACTTTCCTTATTCAAGTTTCCTTCAAGAAGGCTATATGCCTCATTTTCAATCAAATTCACTCCTAACTCACCCGATAGACTCTAACACTGATATAAAATCATAAAACATGTATTTACAACATAACGGGGTGGTAATTCTCGTGACGACGAGCCGGGTCATCACATGTAATTAGCCAAAGAGAACACATAATAGACTGTAAATATACCAAAGGAAAAGCTAAAATACCAATAATAAATAAACGTATAATAAATAAAGAAATACATGATATAAGGGCAAAAAACCCAATTAAATATGTACATCTAGGAGGAACAAAAATGTTAATAAAAGCATGTTTTAGAGAAGGGATAGATACACCACTAGAAATTTATCTAGCAGATGATAGAATTATACAACCTATAGAAAAAAGTATAATAAGTGCAGTACGAGGAAATTTGATATATCAAAAATTTAAGTTCATAATTAGTGCTAACTATTCAGTAGCGATAAATGATAAAAATATAGATAAATCACTTGCATTATACTGGAAAATGTCAGGAATAGAATTAACCCCGGGTAGTAAGATATTTACAGCAAGATGTAAAAATCTATATATATTAACAACTAAACATAAGATAATGGCAAGAAATAAAATAAACAAAATAAAGACAGAAAATCCTTTTGAAAGATGTCACGACCCCAAATCCGGTCGTGATGGCGCCCAGCACACTGCTAGGCCAGCCCGACCAATCAACAATAATCACGGAGCCACGAGCTCACTTTATCCAATTTAAGCACAACAGTAATAGATATATTAAAAACAGGGAACCAAGTCCCAACATGTGCCAACTCCCATAGACCGAAGGGTCAAGAGTCATGAGCCTCTATAGAGTATACAAAGTGTAAATAGTGAATATAATTGTGCACAAGTGTGGGATAATCGGAAGAAAAATACAGGCAAACTGGAGAATCAGGTCCTGCGAACGCTGGCAGCTACCTCGACTGTCCAAAAGCACTCCCGAGCCGCAATAGAATCAGCTCCACTATGATGTACCTGGATCTGCACACAAGGTGCGGGGAGTCGGGTGTGAGTACTTCCAACTCAGCAGTAATAAAAGTAAATAATGCTAAAGGGAAGAAAACCACGATAGGCACTATCTCTTGCTACACAATACAGAACTATCTTTTTATTCCTTTCAAACATATGTGAGTAGATTATTTAGAAATTTCAATTTTAGCTACTTTCTTTCATAATAATATACCAATACCTGGATACAATCTCAAGCAGTGCAAGTCCGCACTCAAATCAGCCCCTCGGGCTCAGCACTCCTTATCAATTTACATCAGAAGATCTGGTCAATAAGGCAACAAATGCATGTGTGCCAGTAATGTATGAGTGCTGAATGTTATGTCACGTAGTACACGTAAACCAATGTATGTATGCCATGCAATGCATATGACCGCTACGGCGTGTAGCCCTGTAAGGCCCCGTAAAATTTTTTTTTGTGCATAAAACCTAGTAGTTGTGGTGTCATGGTCCGAATAATGTGTTAGGAATGCGTAGAATTCTTCGCGGCGAGCTTGCGAGCCGCGGTTCGGACCCTTGGTAGTGATTTAAGTTTCAAAAATGTAGAGAATTAATTTTCCCGAAAAATGTCAAATATGCGGTCAAGAATGCGACCGCAAACCTGACATGCGGACCGCATTCTTGCCGCAAAACGTTCCAGAGAGTTTAACAAAAATCGTGTCAAAAGTGCGGTCGATATGCGATCGCATGTCAAATCCGCGGTGCACTTTGCGACCGCAGAATCAACATGCGGTCCGCATAGTGACCGCATTCCTTAACAGAACCTGTGTTAAAATTGGGGCAATTCTGCGGTCACTATGCGGACCGCATGTTGATTCTGCGGTCGCATAGTGCACCGCATAATTGACCCCGGCCCAGATTTTTGTAACATTTTGACCCGATCTCTTCTTTAATATAACACACTTCTTCTTCATTTTATCATATCATCTTACCAAAATTAGAGAGAGAAGAGAGGGTTTTTAGAGAGAGAAATCTTTCATCTTTAAAGATTGTTCCAACCATCTTAGTTCCAAGGGATCTTAGGGCAAGGATTCAACATCCCCAATCTTTTCAAGGTAAAAACCCAAACTATTTTCTTTGATTTTCAGTTTTAAATTGGGTAAAGAGAGGTTTGCATATAATAGCTTTTGAACACTCATGCATGATTATTGAACTTGATTTCTAGTAAAAAGAAGTGAGTAGAAGTAAGAGTCTTCAAGAACAAGGTTGGCAAGAGTAGGATATCTTGGATAAGCATAAAGTAGGAAGAAAAATCATCACCAGGTATGTATGGCTAATTTTGATTCTTGTAAAATCGCCCAAATGTGTGCGAATTGTTTTGGCATGTGTCAAATTGAGAAATTTTACGTAATTCTTTGATTTCCTTGTTGAGCATTTGATTGATGTTGAACTACGTGTGGTGTGGTATGAAATATGAATTGAAAGATAAAAAGGTAATCGAGATTGGTAAAGAGTTGGGAACAACCATTGTGATGGCATATTTGGCTTATCGTGGAAGGAATTTGAAACACCTTAATTGTGGTAAATTGTTGAACATGATTATGTGGGCATTTTCGATTTTGGAATACTTGTAACTTGGTTTTGATATTGGCTTGAGAAGAAATTGAGAACATGAACCAATGTGTAAGTTGCTTATTTGAACTTGTTGAAATTGTGTGTAGTACCTTATCTGCTGTTTGAAATTGTTGTGTTTTCAACTGTAAGGCGGGGTCGTGTTGCGCGCCGCAACGTGGGGAAATAAGGTGTGGGTTGGGGTGATAAGGGTGGCCGAGGTAATAAGGGTGGTCGGGGGCAATAAGGATGGAAAGCGATCGAAATCGCTATTGAAAATTGATACAAAAATCAATAAATGTGAAATTGTGAAAGGAGACAACAGGAGAGTTTGCAACCTGTGGGGCACCGATTGCCCCTTTGTTTGACTACTTGTGCTTTACGTGATTGATTGGTTATTGTTAAATTGGTTGATCGTAGAAAGTGCTTTGTGTGAGAATTATTTGAAATGAGGAAAATGTGGAAACATGGTTGGTTGGCTTAATTAATTGTTGATGTAATTTAATGGCTTGAGTTTACTTGGGACAAAGTTTGTCCATACATACCAGTACAATTCAAGTGTACTGACGTCCCTTTTGCCGGGGCGCTACATTCGTGTTATGATTGTAGGTGGATCAGTAGCAGGCACTTCAGCTCATCGGCAGGTAGTATCCTTCTCCTTCCACTGCCCGTTTTGGTGAGCCCCTTTCTTCCTAGGGGCCTTGTGTGGTTCATGCCACTCGGTTTAGATTTCATGTTGGTTTTGTAAGGTATAGCCGGAGCCTTGTTACCGGCAAGTATTGTATTTCCCTTTTGTATCCTAGAGGCTCTGTAGACATGTAAACTGTGGGACTCCAGTCTTATGTATATATATTGTGTTATGTCGGGCGTTGTAAAAATTGAAATCTTGTTAATGAATCACTCGTATCGTTTTATTTGTTTAATGTGAAATCAATTATGATTAGTATTATATTTGGTTAATGAGAAACAGTCATCACAGGGGTAACGCGTGGGAATGAAAGGCACCCAGGTCCGCTTGACTGGGGCAACCCGGTCAGGCGCCGGTCATGTTCCTCGATTTGCGGCGTGTAGCCCGATCCAATTTGGGTACCCGTGCTCACTGTGGGGGTTCAGACTCCGGAGGGGCTCCTACAGCCCAAGCACAATATTAATATCACACCTGCTGCGGCGCGCAGCCCGATCCGTATACCACTGCGGCGTGCGGTCCGATCCATGCATGTGTATGCATATGCTCACATGAAATGTCATGCCCTAACATATGGTCCTCGGCCCAATCAGTCTAACAAATAATCAAAAAAGCCCTACGGGCAACAATATCATATTAGCTCATAGCTAAAAATGTTATTAAGACCTTTTTCAAGTTTTTCCTAACCTTACAAAAATACTGATTAGCAAAATACCATTTTAAACCTTAAATTAAGAATAAAATATGCACAGTGTTATCAAAACAGCGATACCAATCCCTGAAGGATTCAAATAATTGGCACGAAGCCCAAACATGATAATTAGTCCAATTCATTTCAACAATTAGGTGTTATTAATTATTACGCGCGACGGACCAAGTCACGATCCCCAATGGTGCTCTACCCCACGCCCGTTATCCGGCGTGCAAGTCACCTCAACACATCACTAAGATGTGCAAGTCCGGGGTTTACTAACCCTCAGGACATCATTTACAAGTATTACCCACCTCGAACTGACGAAAACTCATGCCCGCGACACCTTAGCTCCTCGAACCGGCATCCACGCACATTAAAACTAGTCAAAATTAGTACAAATATATCAAAATAGACTAATGGAACATAACCCAATCGAAAGAACTCGAAAAATATCAAAAATCACGAAATTGGCAAAACCCGAGCCCCGGGCCCACATCTCGAAAAATTTCGAAACTCATATTTCCATAATCCTCGTCTCGCCACGAGTCCATACATATAAAATTTACCAAAATCGGAGTTCGATTGGCCTTTCAAACCCCAAATTTTTGTTTTCAATATCTAGGCCACAATCCTTCATAATTTCTACCCAAATTCATGAAGACTGATGTTAATTCTACCATAAAATGATGTTTTTGAGTCAAGAAACTTACCTCCGATGAATACCCGATAATTTCCCAGTGTTTTCCCGTGATTTCTTCTCTCTAGGGCTCAAAAATGGTGTTTTGGGTATATGAACCCGCGACTGGTTCTGTTCTGGTTTTAATTTCACTGCCAAACCATTCCTTCTATGCGATCGCAATGGCCCTATGCGATCGCATAGAGTTAAATTTTCCTGTCAATTTCCCCTTCTATGCGATCGCAATGCACCTCCGCGATCGCATAGCACAACCTTCCAGGCCTCATCTTTTCTTCTCTGCGATCGCAGCACTGGTTATGCGATCGCAATGTACAGTCTGATAAGCCTATGCGATCGCACCCCTTGCTATGCGATCGCATAGCACATTTTTCTCACCCCTCCAGGCTCTTCTATTCGATCGCAATGACTCTATGCGATCGCATAGAGCAATCACTGTCTGCAATTTTCTGCTGCATTTTTCAACTCAAAAATTCCCGTTAGCCATCCGAAATCACCCCGAGGCCCCCGGGACCTCAATCAAAGCCACGAGTATATCACATTACCTCATTCAAACTTGCTCATAACATAAAAACACCATCCTAAACATCAAAATCACCAATTACACACTGATTCAAGCCTAAGTTTCTTCAAAATTTCCGAATTGCTCATTCAATCAAAAACCCGACCAAACGACATCCGAATGACCTGAAAATTTGCAGGCATATCCAAAATCACCTAACGGAGCTACTGCAACTGTCGAAATTCCATTCCGACTCCCGGATCAAAATCTCACCTACCGTTCGGATTTCGCCAAAATTCAACCTTAGCCAATTCAAGCCTAAAACTACACCGGACCTCCAAATTCAATTCCGATTGCTCTCCTAAGTCATAAATGATCCCCCGAAACTAGTCGAATCATCAGAATCTGATTCCGAGCACTCTAACTCGATAGTCAACTCTAGGTTGACTTTCCATATTCAAACTTCCTTCAAACATGCTATTTGCTTGATTTTCAATTCAATTCATTCCTAACTCATCCGATAGGTTCTAACACTGATATAAAAGCATAAGATATGTAAATGCAAGGTAACGGGGTGGAAATTCCCGTAACGACGGTCCGAGTCGTTACATTCTCCCCAACTTAAACAAACGCTCATCCTCGAGCGGACTCAGAGTTGTACTAGAAGCAACCCAATAGCTGAATGACCTTACCAAGTATATACTCGGGCGATCATACGTCACCCTATCTCACATAAGTCCGAAAACACCATATAGTCAAAATTTCACGGACCATCTGAACCATAAATCACATTGCACTTTCTGAAATCATAGGCCAAATGCAAATCCCATGCCTATTGTCACGACCCAAATCCGGTCGTGATGGCGCCTAACAACTACTCCGGGTGAGATCATATGATGTATCAACAACCCAATCACTCGAGACGATAGTCTCTAATCACAACAACTGGCCACAATCACCAAATACTAGCTGAAAACCTCTTTCATTAGATAGAGTCTTATTCCAACACCTCCATATCCCGCCCACGGCAGCTGAAGCACGCGATATACCAAACCGATCTCTCAGGTTAACCATTCGTGAATCTATTTACCTTTTTAAAACTCATACCACGATAGGTTTCGGAGCCAAACCTCGATTTTTACCTTTCTAACAAGCTAAGATCCAATATGTTCGTATTCATTAATAACTCCAATGGTCATTTCGATTATAACACACCGCACTGGTGATATGACACCTCAACACCGGCCTAAGCCACAACGAGCACAACATAGGCTCCAATAGAAACGTCTGCACACACTCGAATCATGACAGCTCAAATCATGACAATTGTCTCCAGCAATTAGAGCTGCAATTTAATCCCTCTGTACCATCATAATATAGAACTGAGATCGCATCTCGCATTATAGAAATAGAGTACCTGAATCCTCCTCTAGAGGTCATAACATCACGTGGCCTTGCCACAATTCGTGATTCTACCCAAACATTATTACTCATGAAGCACCCCAAGCCACTAAGCTCAAAATGGTTAGCCACGCACAGATCTAGGTCTTGAACCCAAGCAATCAACCTTACCCACGGTGAAACAATTAACGTATGCTATCAAATCCTGAAAGGACACAACCTTGGGACTTTTCCTCAGAAGTGAGGAAATATTGTATACCCAGTAGCATATAACTAACTATATTTTCACAATATTCTGTTGCGGCGTGCAACCCGCTCCAATGACATACCCGTGGCGGTGTGCCACCCAATCTAGATACCATACCTGTGGTGGCGTGCCACCCGATCCACGTATAAATCTCGCAAAAAGGAAATGCATATCGAGTCGAATTTTCTCATTACAGCAAACATATATATATATATAGCCTCAAGCTCGGCCACATGAAACGCATCTGACAACGTTTCTCAATACTGGAACTGAATCAATGGTAGATACCTCTATACTAACATCCGCCCCTAAGGTCCAACTAACAAAGCAATGCCTACCAGCCGTCCGCTGGTCCTGTGTACAACTACTCTGTTGGAGCATACTCTGATGCTCTCTGCTACGCAATTTGTGCCATTTTCCGACATAGCCCATATCACATTACTCTAGACGACCTGGCTTATGTCAACCAGTCTGAAATAAGGTATCATAACCCAAATTCATCATATCAAGCTAAGAGAGAGCCACTAGGGCTTCCGATTTCCAATTATCGCTAAACGGTGCCGGTACACACGACATACCACCGCTGCGTAGGCGGGTTACAAGAACTTCTAGTTTCCAACACACATATAACACATGAATCACCATGCTTGATTTCGTACTTCACCATACAAATACATAACGCACATCAAGCGTCCATTCATACCACGAAAACCATTCAGAAATTTCACTATGCCATCAACGACTCAATTATTATAGTCGATCCAACAAGAGAATACCACCATACCACTGGATATTATCAGTTTACATTACCTTGTCCTTTTGGACCATATACCCTGCCAAATTACTAGAATAGCAGTACCATTTTCCTTAATCACCGGAAACATCGATTCTTAAATCACATGCAGCTGCCCGCGCTGCTCAATAATTTTAATGACTTCCCATATATTATGGACTGATCTCAAAACCTTGAATATGCCATTATCAACTTTTCCATAACCCATCGCATATACAATACCATACTTAAGATAACATGGAAATTCTTATCCCTTTCCTACGCCGCAAACATCGACGCACTCAACTAGTCAAGGACTTTCATGATCCCATATAGAGAAAACTCATTACACATTCCACATACCAGGAATCAATCGTATTCCTTTTTATACCATTCTGGTTTATTAACCAGTTGTTCCATTTACCCGGTTTCCTTTCTGATTCATCTCTAATTTCATATCCGTCTTTACTGTAGTACCATAATACATCAACTCATGTTACCACACGAGACTCGTACACAAGACCACACGGTCTAAGACCCATAGGCCACTAAATACACTCTCAATGTTTCCCAATACGGATACCTAGAATCCCACCATTCACATGATATAACACAAGTCTTGATCTTCCCTAACGAAACCGCCATCTTTAGCCACATACACAAATCTTAAGGCACCTGACTATTACAAGAAAAATCTTGAACACTGCAAAACCATTATCGGGCATCATTCACCCTTATTCAGCTGTAATTCAACTGTCCTATTGAGTGGAACCACTCGTGTTTTGTTAGAACTTCTGACATCGCAGAACATGATTACTTACAGACACGATTAGCTATCACTCTTTTCTATACACCAAACATTCCTTACCAACATCAGTTCAAAACATCCTAGTATTTCTTCACATCTACGAAGCACCATAACCCTTATCAGAATTTTCCCAACATACTTAGAGACAGAGCCAACACAGCACACAACAGTGCAATCAGTTAATCAATAACAACCTCCCCAACTTGGCTCGGAGCCATACATCAAGGCACTTCTAGCTACTCATAGCATTCTTACTCAAATGATGCCACAAAGTTCTAGTTAGATTAAACTCAAGTCATTTACAAGCTTCGATGGAGATTCGAATCATCAGAAATATTAACTCTTTTGCAATTCTTGCATTCATTCACACACAACAGTTACGCCCCCTCTTTCGGTGACAAAATATTTTCTAAGTCCCAAATTTTCCAAAAATTTCGGCAGAGTTTCCTTTGTAATTTGGCCTATCCACCTGCTAGAGAATCACCAAAACCATCCTAGCAATACATTCACAACTCGACAAGACATCACAATGCATATCGACAACATTAGTCTCAATACTACACAAATCATATTATCATAATTGGTACATGAACATGCGTTGTACCCGCTCGAATCATAACACATATCAACTACCTTTTAATTACACATGAGAATCAATCCATCTCCCTCGCCTCAATTTAGCATTTCAGCACAATACCTTCCACCAGGATACACATAGCATAATCATTTTAGTCTTCCTGAGTTTGAACTCGTTCCACTACACATAAGGCACTTTACCTTCCAATTAAGAGGCGATGAAAATATTTCTCACGCCCACAGCTAGGGCTACATATCAAATCACAATAAAGATCAATATCGTATGAACTTCATAATACCGGCTCGCGAAATTAGTACTTTGGTGCGCAAGCCATAGACAAGGATCTGGCCTCGAGTCCTCCTGACTGGCCCAACATGAATTCACAGAGATTATATCTCCCCCCCCCCGATCGAGGAATTGCAAGCCAGAAGTCAATTATATTACTGAGCGCTCGATGCGTACACAGACGTGCGGAAGGAATTTCAAAATTATATCTCAAGCTGAATCAAGTGCGCACGATAAGAATTCCAAGAAATGTGAAGTGTTTCCTAAAGGTTCGCAGCCTTCCGAGGATAAGTACAGGCGTCCCCGTACCGATCCACAAGACTCTACTAACCGGCTCAAGACTTATGAGGCCTAGTAAACCTAGGCTCTGATACCAACTTGTCACGACCCCAAATCCGGTCGTGATGGCGCCCAGCACACTGCTAGGCCAGCCCGACCAATCAACAATAATCACGGAGCCACGAGCTCACTTTATCCAATTTAAGCACAATAATAATAGATATATTAAAAACATGGAACCAAGTCCCAACATGTGCCAACTCCCATAGACCGAAGGGTCAAGAGTCATGAGCCTCTACAAAGTATACAAAGTGTAAATAGTGAATATAATTGTGCACAAGTGTCGGATAATCAGAACAAAAATACAGGCAAACCGGAGAATCAGGTCCTGCGAACGCTGGCAGCTACCTCGACAGTCCAAAAGCACTCCCGAGCCGCAATAGAATCAGCTCCACTGTGATGTACCTGGATCTACACATAAGGTGCAGGGAGTCGGGTGTGAGTACTTCCAACTCAGCAGTAATAAAAGTAAATAATGTTGAAGGGAAGAAAACCACGATAGGCACTATCTCATGCTACACAATACAGAACTATCTTTTTATTCCTTTCAAACATATGTGAGTAGATTATTTAGAAATCTCAATTTTAACTAATTTCTTTCATAATAATATACCAATACCTAGATACTATCTCAAGCAGTGCAAGTCCGCATTCAAATCAGCCCCTCGGGCTCAGCACTCCTTATCAATTTACATCAGAAGATCTGGTCAATAAGGCAACTAATGCATGTGTGCCAGTAATGTATGAGTGTTGAATGTTATGTCACGTAGAACACGTAAACCAATGTATGTATGCCATGCAATGCATATGACCGCTACGGCGTGTAGCCCGATCCAATTTGGGTACCCATGCTCACTGTGGTGGTTCAGACTCCGGAGGGGCTCCTACAGCCCAAGCACAATATTAATATCACACCTGCTGCGGCGCGCAGCCCGATCCGTATACCACTGCGGCGTGCGGTCCGATCCATGCATGTGTATGCATATGCTCACATGAAATGTCATGCCCTAACATATGGCCCTCGGCCCCAATCAGTCTAACAAATAATCAAGAAAGCCCTACGAGCAACAATATCATATTAGCTCACAGCTAAAAATGTTATTAAGACCTTTTTCAAGTTTTTCCTAACCTTACAAAAATACTGATTAGCAAAATACCATTTTAAACCATAAATTTAGAATAAAATATGCACAGTGTTATCAAAACAGCGATACCAATCCCTGAAGGATTCAAATAATTGGCACGAAGCCCAAACATGATAATTAGTCCAATTCATTTCAACAATTAGGTGTTATTATTTATTACGCGGGACGGACCAAGTCATGATCCCCAATGGTGCTCTACCCCACGCCCGTTATCCGGCGTGCAAGTCACCTCAACACAGCACTAAGATGTGCAAGTCCGGGGTTAACTAACCCTCAGGACATCATTTACAAGTATTACCCACCTCGAACCCACGAAAACTCATGCCTGCGACACCTTAGCTCCTCGAACCGGCATCCACGCACGTCAAAACTAGTCCAAATTAGTACAAATATATCAAAATAGGCTAATGGAACATAACCCAATCGAAAGAACTCGAAAAATATCAAAAATCACGAAATTGGCAAAAACCCGAGCCCCGGGCCCACATCTCGAAAAATTTCGAAACTCATATTTCCAGAATCCTCGTCTCTCCACGAGTCCATACATATAAAATTTACCAAAATCGGAGTTCGATTGGCCTTTCAAAACCCAAATTTTTGTTTTCAATATCTAGGCCACAATCCTTCATAATTTCTACCCAAATTCATGAAGACTAATGTTAATTCTACCATAAAATGATGTTTTTGAGTCAAGAAACTTACCTCCAATGAATACCCGATAATTTCCCAGCGTTTTCCCGTGATTTCTTCTCTCTAGGGCTCAAAAATGGTGTTTTGGGTATATGAACCCGCGACTGGTTCTGTTCTGGTTTTAATTTCACTGCCAGACCATTCCTTCTATGCGATCGCAATGGCCCTATGTGATCGCATAGAGTTAAATTTTCCTGCCAATTTCCCCTTCTATGCGATCGCAATGCACCTCCGCGATCGCATAGCACAACCTTCCAGGCCTCATCTTTTCTTCTCTGCGATCGCAGCACTGGTTATGCGATCGCAATGTACAGTCTGATAAGCCTATGCGATCGCACCCCTTGCTATGCGATCGCATAGTACATTTTTGTCACCCCTCCAGACTCTTCTATGCGATCGCAATGACTCTATGCGTTCGCATAGAGCAATCACTGTCTGCAATTTTCTGCTGCATTTTTCAAATCAAAAATTCCCGTTAGCAATCCGAAATCACCCCGAGGCCCCCGGGACCTCAATCAATGCCACCAGTATATCACATTACCTCATTCAAACTTTCTCATAACATAAAAACACCATCCTAAACATCAAAATCACCAATTACACACTGATTCAAGCCTAAGTTTCTTCAAAATTTCCGAATTGCTCATTCAATCAAAAACCCAACCAAACGACATCCGAATGACCTGAAAATTTGCATGCATATCCAAAATCACCTAACGGAGCTACTGCAACTGTCGGAATTCCATTTTGACTCCCGGATCAAAATCTCACCTACCGTTCGAATTTCGCCAAAATTCAACCTTAGCCAATTCAAGCCTAAAACTACACCGGACCTCCAAATTCAATTCCGATTGCTCTTCTAAGTCATAAATGATCCCCCGAAACTAGTCGAATCATCAGAATCTGATTCCGAGCACTCTAACTCGATAGTCAACTCTAGGTTGACTTTCCATATTCAAACTTCCTTCAAACATGCTATTTGCTTCATTTTCAATTCAATTCATTCCTAACTCATCCGATAGGTTCTAACACTGATATAAAAGCATAAGATATGTAAATGCAAGGTAACATGGTGGAAATTCCCGTAACGACGGGCCGAGTCGTTACAAAAGAATAGTTACAGTTATAGTTAACAATGAGTATAGTTATAATGAACTGGACATAGAAGAAGATTTAGACATAGTAAAAGAAAGACTAAGCACATCAACAAGATTGAGTTTTGAAGTAGGACAAACATCATCAAATAAAACAAACACGTCAGATAAGGTAGAATATAAAATACCTAAACTTATAGAGCAATTACCAGGAGAAATAAAACATCCTCATTATTACATAACAGGAGTAATGAATGGAAGAAAATACTTAATACTAATAAATACAGGACAAGAGGAAAACTATATAACAAGAGAATTAATCACAGAAGATGAGATACTAACTAGTGAAAAATTATACCCCGAATTACCTAAAGGAGTGATAACTAGTGAAGAAATAGCAGAAAAAGAAATAATTATAGGAGGAATAATTATGATAAAAGATTTAAAATATACCAAGAAGATAAAAATATTATATTAGGAATAAGATGGCTAGAAAAAGTTAAACCATACAACTTAGATAATGAACAACTAATCATACATTATGAAAATAAGAAAGTAACAATAAAAAGAACTATATTATAAATATGAAAATACATATACTAGTAAAAATAATAGTGGAAGGATACTACAATAGATACTACACACCTATGATAGACACAGGATCAGAAGTAAATTTATGTAGATATAATTGCCTACCAGAAGAGAAATGGGAAAAACTTAGAACACCCTTACCAGTAACAGGATTTAACAACGAAGGAAGCATAATTACCCACAAATCAAAAAAAATAAAAATACAAATATGGGATAAAATACTTACTATAGAAGAAATATACAATTTTGAATTACCCACAAGAGATATTTTACTAGGAATACCATTCTTAGATAAACTATACCCACATGTAATAACTAAAACACATTGGTGGTTTACAACACCATGTAAACAAAAAATAGGAGCAAAAAGAGTTCTAAAAAAGAAAAGAAAAACAACTGATTGGATAAAATGAAGTGAGAAAATAACACAAAAATTAGAAAATGAAAAAGAAGATGATAATAAAATAGAATTAATTATCTTTTCAATAAATACAATTAAAATAATCCAAGAAAAACTAGAACCATTGTATAGTGAAAACCCATTACAAGGTTGGGAAAAACAAAAACAAAGGTAAAAATAGAGCTAATTGATGAAAATAGTATAATAACACAAAAACCTTTAAAATACAATTTCAAAGATTTAAATGAATTTAAAATACACATTGACGAATTACTAGAACAAGGTTATATACAAGAAAGTAATAGTAAACATACAAGTCCAGCATTTATAGTAAATAAACATAGTGAACAAAAAAGAGGAAAAAGTAGAATGGTTATTGATTATAGAAATCTAAATGCAAAAACTAAGACATATAATTACCCAATACCAAATAAAAAACTAAAAATAAGACAAATCCAAGGATATAACTATTTTAGTAAATTTGATTGTAAATCAGGATTTTACCACTTAAAGTTAGAAGAAGAATCCAAAAATTAACAGCATTTACTGTACCCCAAGGATTTTATGAATGGAACGTATTACCTTTTGGATATAAAAATGCACTAGGTAAACTATATCAAACAATTATGGATATTTTATGGATAACTATATCAAACAATTAGAAAATAGCATAATATATATTGATGATATATTATTATATTCAAAAACACAAGATGAGCATATAAAATTATTAGAAAAATTTATACATATTATAGAAATATCGGGAATAAGCTTAAGTAGAAACAAGGCAGAAAATAATGAAAAATCAAATATAAATTCTAGGAATAGAAATAGATAAAAGTGGAATTAAAATGCAAACTCATATAGTACAAAACATAATAAATTCAAATGAACAATTAGATACAAAAAAGAAACTACAATCACTTTTAGGATTAGTAAACCAAGTAAGAGAATATATACCAAAATTAGCAGAGACTTTAAAACCATTGCAGAAAAATTTTAAAAAAGGATATAGAGTATCACTTTAGTGAAGAAGATAAAAAACAAGTAAGAAAAGTTAAACAAATATGTAAAAATCTACCAAAACTATACTTCCCGGATGAAGATAAAAAATTTACATATATAGTAGAATCGGATGCAAGTGAAAAAAGCTATGGAGGAGTATTAAAATACAGGTATGATAAAGAAAAAATAGAACATCATTGTAGGTATTATTCAGGAACATTCACAAACCCGGAGATAAAATGGGAAATCAAGAGAAAAGAATTATATGCAGTATATAAATGTTTATTGGCATTTGAACCATATATTGTATATAATAAATTTATTATAAAAACAGATAATACACAAGTAAAATGGTGGCTAACCAGGAAGATACAAGATTCAGTTACAACAAAGGAAATACGAAGGCTTGTATTGAATATACTGAATTTTACATTTACAATTGAAGTAATTAGTACTAACAAAAATATGATTGTAGACTACCTATCAAGACAAAGCTACACAAACTGAAAAAATAGATACAACAAAAGATATAATCTCAATCCTTGAGAAATTATCCTCTCAAATGGATAATATGGGAACAAGAATACAAAAGCTAGAAGATGCCAAAAATCTAATGTCACGACCCTAGTTCACCAATCGTGAACCTGTCATGACGGCACCCAGTCCCCACGACTAGGTAAGCCTAACACATTGCGGAAAATACAAGCTTATGCACATTTAATAAGAATTAGCGGGAAATGAGATAAAAGGAATGTAATCCGTGCCGCTTGGCACATACACTTGTCAAACACACTGTGAAAAAAAAAATACCACCAAGACCCGGAATCCCACGGGCAACACAGACTAAGAAAGAGTACAACTGTGGATCTATACATCAAGAATGTCTATACAATGGAACCAAGGGAAATAACCGATATCACTAATGAGAATAGAAGGGGACTCTCCGGATCCGCGGACGTAGCAGATCATACCTTAAGTCTCCTCACAGTGCTCCTAAATCACCTGTAATGTGCCTGATCGGATGTACCTGGATCTGCACAACAAAAGTGTGCAGAAGAGTAGCATGAGTACACCACGGCGGTACTCGGTAAGTGCCAAGCCTAACCTCGATGGAGTAGTGACGAGGAAGGTCAGGGCCCTACTGAGAGAAAACAGTTACAAAAATGATAATAACAATAATAAGCAGCTTAACGATAATAATTCCGAAATAACAACAATAAAATGATTACCGCAACCGTCTACAATTAACTAACAACAAGTAACAAACTCAATTAATAAGTCCAGGACCTGTGGGAATTGAACCCACAGTCCCATTACCAGTACCCCTGGGTCTCCGGGAATCGAACCCGCAGCCCATGTCTCAGTAAATCTCAGGATCTCCGGGAATCGAACCCGCAGTCCACATCTCAATAAATCTCGGGATCTCCGGGAATCGAACCCGCAGTCCACATCTCAATAAATCTCAGGATCTCCGGGAATCGAACCCGCAGTAATATCTCAATAGCTCAGGATCTCCGGGAATCGAACCCGCAGTCCATATCTCAATAACTCGGGATCTCCGGGAATCGAACCCGCAGTCCATATCTCAATAACTCGGGATCTCCGGGAATCGAACCCGCAGTCCACAAACAATATCACTCCGGGTCTCTGGGAATCGAACCCACAGCCCTGGGATCTCCGGGAATTGAACCCGCAGTCCACTAACACAACAAATAAAGAAAACGCACACGGAAAATATAATATGCTTAACTACAACTTCACCGAGGACTAGTGCCAACAATTATCAAGAAGTTCAGTAGGACAATTAGGCAATTAGACAGATAAATCCTACCTAATCATGCTTCCCCAACGAATACCAGGTAAATGTCACAATCTAATAAATTAAGAACATGAATATCACGAATTGAACAATTCAAGTAAAGTGAGTTACAACAACCAGTGCATGTACACGCCCGTGACCTCGCGTACAAGGCATTTAAACTATCACATAATATCCTAAGGGTAAAAGTTCCCCCACACGAGGTTAGACAAGCCACTTACCTCGATTCCGGTACAAAACCGCTAAGAGACAACCCTCTTGCCGCGAATATCCGACTCCGAGTGGCCCGAATCTAGTCAAACCAATTACACGGTATAAATAACATCGCAAATAACTAATTACAATGATAAATTACAGCTACAGCGCGAAAGTGGGTGAAATGACCAAAATACCCCTGAATCCATCAACTCGGAATTGAAATATTTTTACGTTTTCAGAACCCTCGTACTCTCACGAGTCTAACCATATAAAAATCTCCCAAATCGGACTACAAATGGCCCTTCAAATCCCAAATTTAAAGGTTTTGCTCCAAGCCCTAATTTCTTACAATTTTGCTATGTTTTCATAAATTTCAAGGATGATTCTTCAATAAAATCATGTATTTAGTTCTTTTCTCAGATTTTACTCACCGCGATCGCGACCAATACCCCGCGATCGCGTAGAGCACTGCTGTAGCCAAAAACCAGCAGTGAAAAATGGCCTAGAAATGGTCCGAAACCACCCCGAAACTCACCCGAGGCCCCCGGGACCTCAACCAAAAACACCAACACTTCCTATAACCTTATTCAAATTTGTTCCAATCATCCAAACACGTCCATAAACACAAAAATTATCAATTTACAACGGATTCGAGCCTAAATTTCTTAAAACTTTCCGAATTGCACATTAGATCTAAAACCCGACCAAACAACATCCGAATGACCTGAAAATTTGCGGACATATCCAAAATCACATAACGAAGCTACAGAAATTGTCGAAATTCCATTCCGACCCCCGGATCAAAATCTCACCTATCGTTCGGATTCGCCAAAATTTCAAACTTCGGCATTTCAAGCCTAATTGAGCTACGAACCTCCAAAATACTTTCCGAATGCGCTCCCAACCCCGAAATCACCTAACGGAGCTAATGGAACCATCGGATTTCCGTTCCGAGGTCGTCTTAACACTGTTCCGGCTACGGGCCATTTTCTAACTTTAAAGCTCTCATTTAGGGACTAAGTGTCCCAAAATACTCCAAATTTCAGGAACCGACTCTCCCGGCAAACCACAATAGCAGAAATGAACTTAGGGGAACAGTTAAATTGGTGATTGGGGCATAATTTTCTAAAACGGCCGGCCGGGTCGTTACATCTAAGTCAGCAGCATGACTCTAAAGATGCGGATATAAGTCAATCGGAAGACTATAAAATTCTAGAGCTACAAGGTGACGTTGGGAAACACCTAAAAACCCATAACGTTTGTTCAGTTACAGCTGCAGGAAGTTCATCTACAAAGAAAGGAGTTAGAAATACGAACATGAACAAAATATTTGACAAACTATACATACCCAAAATACCAAAAGACCCATTATTCGTACCTCCACAAATGACATCATATTTAGAAAGCCTAAACCAAGAAAAGAAAGCTTACAATCATATAACCGGATCATATATAGAAAATATTCACAAAATACAGACATATCTAAACCTCAATCCAAGATCGAAAACTACCAGAGAACCAACCCATTTCGAGCTTCTGAGGTCCTGAAAACCTTATTTATAGTTGCCTCGATTTGCGTGCGCAGTTCGAGTGCGAAGCTGAAAAATTTTTATGTTGAAATATATGAAAAATGTGAGAAATTTGAAGAATTTTGATATTAATATTGATATGGTTGACTTTGGTCAACATTTTTGGTAAACGGACCCGGACCCGTGATTTGACGGTCTCAAAAAATCCATAGAAAAATATGGAACTTGGGCGTACGCCCGGAATTGAAATCCGAGGTCTAGAACCCCGGTAAAAGAATTTTTCTGTTAAATTGTTTTCTGAAAATGTTTAAGGAAAATGAAACTGAAATTTGATCAAAAAGTAATGGTATCGGGCTCGTATTTTGGTTCCGACGCCCGGTACAGGTCATATATATTGGTTAAGCGCTTCCTGTAAAGTTTGGTTGAAAACGGACGTCGTTTGACGTGTTTCGGCCTTAAATTGGAAAATTTGGAAGTTTATGAAATTTGAAAGATTTCTTGGATTTCATGGTTTAATTCATTATTTTTAATGTTATTTTGGTGATTTGATCGCACGAGTAAGTTTGTAGGATATTTTTGAGTTAG
Organism: Nicotiana noctiflora; assembly: GCA_032618575.1. Taxonomy (NCBI): domain Eukaryota; kingdom Viridiplantae; phylum Streptophyta; class Magnoliopsida; order Solanales; family Solanaceae; genus Nicotiana; species Nicotiana noctiflora. The sequence goes on along the minus strand of JASVEL010013233.1, from coordinate 98,234 downwards.
TGTATGTGTTTGGTTAGGAGCCCCGAGGGCTCGGGAGTGTTTCGGAGGTGTCTCGGAGTGTTTCGGACTTAAGAAAATTTCAGAAAAAAGTTGCAGAAATAGTACCACGGTACAGTACCGTGTACAGTAGCCCATGTATAGTCCGTGTACAGTACCCAATTTACAGTACCGTGTACAGTACCTATGAACAGTACGTGTACAGTCCATGTGAATAGTACCGTGTACAGTACCCCATGTACAGTCCGTGAACAGTACCGTGTACAGTCCCGTGAACAGTACAAACGCGTGAACAGTAACCCGCGAATTTCTGGACAGAATACTTATTTCTGGAAAATGGGATTTGTCCCATTTTCCATTTTTTGTCAAATTGGAGCTCGGGAAGAGGCTATTTTCGAGAAAGTTTCATAGAAAACAATGGGGTAAGTGTTCTTAACTTAATTATGGTTATATTACTCGAGTCTATTGCAAGTTTTGTCATTAAATCCATGAATTTTGCGGTAAAAGCTTAGAAACCCTCTCGAATAGATTTGAGGATTTGAGGGTCGAAATGTTATCGAAATTTAGTAATTTTGGTATGGTTGAACTCATATCGGAATGGGTGTTGGGATTTCGCAAGTTTTTTTCGGGATTCGAAATGTGGGTCCCACTATTGAATTTTAAAATATATTTCGGATATTATCCGGAAAATTAGTAAATTTATTATCCAATTCATTCCTACGATTCTTGTTGAGTATTTCGAATTGTTTGTGAATAGATTTGAAGCATTTGGAGACAAATTTAAAAGGAAAAGCGGTGCGTAAGCATTGAGTTGGCCTTAAACTTTCGAGGTAAGTGTTTGTTCTATCCTAGCTTGAGGGAATAGGATTACGTGCTATGTGTTATGTGATCGAGTGCGGTGTATGGGCTGTGGTGACGAGCATCCATACACTGGCGTCTAGCATGACCGTGAATCGTTGTTAATACTTGTTGTGAGACATATTTGAAGATAAATTGTTGAACCCTTGCCGGGTTGTAGAATTGTTATTGTTCTCCCTTGTCGGGATTTGTTGTGAAGTGCGATATTGATTGCCCTTGCCGGGACGGTTCATGATTTACTGTTTCATTCTTTGCCCTTAACTGTGATTGTTATTTGGGTGAGGAAGAGTGATAATGCACGAAGGGTGATGTCGTGCCTTGATTTATTATTTATGCATAAAGGTTAATGCCGTGCCTTGTTATTGATTATGCACGAAGGTTAATGTCGTGCCATGTTTTATTGATTGTGCACGAAGGTTAATGTCATGCCATGTTGTTGATTATGCACGAAGGATCATGCCGTGCCTTGTTATTGAACCATGTACGAAGGATCATGCCGTACCATGGATGTGAGGATGAGAGTAAAAGCACGAAGGGTGATGCCGTGCAATTTATTTGCATATTTGGTGAGGATAAATGTAAAAGCACGAAGGGTGATGCCGTGCAACTACTTGCCATTCCTTGACTTGATATTACTTGTTTTTCCATTATACTTTGTTTTCCCTTGTGGACTTATTAACGGTTGTTAATTGGTGAGTTCATCTGAGATATTCCTTATTGCGTTATTACTTGGTTATTTCTTGTTATTTTGTGGTATACATATATATGGAACTGCATAGGTTTATGTGGGTGTCTGGTCCTAGGCTTGTCACTACTTCGCCGGGATAGGCCAGTCACTTACCAGCACATGGGGTCGGTTGTGCTGATACTGCACTTCTGTGCGTTTTTGCACAGGTCCAGGTTTCGATCAGGAGCAGCAGCGGTAGATCTTTTGCGTGGGAGTGGAGCATCTTGAGACCGAGGTATCTTGCAGGCGTCCGCGGGCCCGACATCTCTTCCTTTTATTTATGTTACTAGCTGTAGTCTCCTTGTTCCGAGACAAACAGATTATGTTATATTTCTTTCAGACCTTTATGTGTAGTATTCATGAAGTAGTTCGTGAGTTGGTGACTCCACATCTTGGGTAGAGGATTTCGGTATCATTTTACCTTGAAACTGCTTATTGCTATTTTTATAAAGTCTTCCGCACTTGTTTAATTAAGGTTATGGTTTTGGTTGCTAAATTGAATATGACATATTGCTAAAAATAGGATAGTGTGAATAAAGTGGCTTGCCTAGCTACCATGAGTAGGCGCCATCACGATCCCGATGTTGGGGGAAAATCCGGGTCGTGACAAGTTGGTATCACAGCTCTAGGTTACATAGGTCTCACCACTCACGAACAAGCTTAGTAGAGTTTGAGAGGTAGGTACGGAGACGTCTGTACTTGTCCTCCAGAGTCTATTGAGTTAGGAAAGAGTCCCTCATTTGTTCTTTCTTGTCGTGCGATTTGTTCCTCAAATACTGATTGAACTTCTATTTTGTCCTTTCGCAGATGGTGAGGACACACGCTTTTTCGTCCGCTGACCAGCAGCCCGAGCCCCAGGCAGCTCCCGTGAGGGGCAGGGGCCGAGGTCGTATCAGAGGCCGTGGTAGGGGCAGAGCTCAGCCCCGGGCAGCTACTCCAGAGGTGGAGCCTCATATTAAGATTGGCGAGGAGGTTCCAGTCCCAGCAGCTCCAGTAGGCCCAGCTCAGGTCCCAGGAGAGGCTTTATTTACCCCGGATCTTCGGGAGGCTTTGGTCAGGATAGCGGGATTTATGGACAGCGTTGCCAGAGCAGGCTTATTATCAGTTGCACCAGCCACTTCTCAGGCTAGAGGAGGGGCCTAGACTCCTGTTGCTCGTACTCTAGAGCCAGTAGCTCCTCAGCCTCAGGCACCAGTGGTTCAGCCAGCTGTGGCCACTCAGTCAGGTACCACAACTCAGGCCGGAGATGGAGCCGCCATGACTTCTGATTCTTTTTGGAGACTTGATCGGTTCTCCAAGATGTTAACCACTACCTTCAGCGGTGCCACATCGGAGGATCCTCGGGATTTCTTATTCGGTTGCCATGAGATTCTCAAGACTATGGGGATCGTGGAGTCCAATGGAGTTGACTTCTGTACATTCATGCTTTCAGGATCCGCCAAGACTTGGTGGAGGGATTATTGTTTGACTCGACCAGCGGGGTCCCCGGCTTTATCATGGGATCAGTTTGCAGAGTTATTTCTGGAGAAGTTTCTCCCTAGTACTCAGCGGGATGCACTTCGGAGGCAGTTTGAGCGCCTCCAGCAGGGTACTATGATGGTCACTCGGTATGAGACGAGATTTGTTGATTTGGCTCGTCATGCAGTGGTGATACTTCCCACAGAGCAGGGAGAGGGTCCGCAGGTTCATATATGGGCTTAATCAGCCAATTAGACTTTAGATGGCGATGGGAGTGGGGAGTGATATTTCATTTTAGGAGGCAGCTAATGCAGCACGTAGAGTTGAGATGGCTCTTGCTCGGGGAGGTGGTTATTCTTCAAACAAGAGGCCTCGTCATTCAGGCAGGTTTAGTGGTTCTTCTTCTGGTGGCAGAGAATATTTTGATAGAGGCCAGTCTTCCAGGCCTTTCCATTCCACCCTTCAGGCTTCACAGGGTGGACCAGGTGATCGTGGGTTTCGTGGGCAGTATTCAGATCAGCCCCCTATTAGTGCTCATCCTCTTCGGAGTGTTCGTGGAGGCCATTTAGGTCGTTAGGGTCAGCAACCCCATCAGCCTAGGAGTTGCTATGGTTGTGGTGACCCGGGTCATTTTGTCAGGTTCTGCCCTCGAGCGACGGGCAACACTCAGCAGCGGGGCCCTCGTCCCATGACTCAGGCCCCAGCTGACCCTTAGCCTGCCCAGCCAACCAGAGGCGGGGGTAGAGATTATAGAGGTGGAGGTGGAGACCGTAGAGGTGGAGACCGTCCGGCCAGAGGTAGAGGTCAGCCAGTTGATGGCTGTCCTAGAGACGTAGCTCAGAGGGGAGGTGCAAATCCCCGATTCTATGCTTTACCAGCCAGGCCAGAGGCAGAGGCATCAGATGCCGTGATTACAGGTACCATTCTTGTGTGTGGCAGAGGTGCTTCAGTATTATTTGACCCTGGATCTACATATTCATATGTGTCTTCCTACTTTTCACCATATATGGCCGTGCCCAGCTATGCTCTGGATATTCCAGTTTATGTGTCTACACCAGTGGGCGACTCCATTGTAGTCGATCGGGTGCATCGCTCGTGCGTAGTTATCTTTGGGGGTCTTGACAGCCGTGTTGATCTGTTACTTTTGGACATGGTGGATTTTGATGTCATATTGGGGATGGACTGGTTGTCCCCATACTATGCTATTCTGGATTGTCATGCTAAGACTGTGACCTTGGCCTTGCCAGAATCACCCCGACTGGAGTGGAAAGGTACCTCAAGCCACTCCGTCCGCACCGTTATTTCCTATGTTAAGGCTCGACGTATGGTCGAGAAGGGGTGTCTAGCTTATCTGGCTTATGTTCGTGATTCCAGCGCAGAGGTTCCTTCCATTGAGTCAGTCCCTATTGTACGGGAGTTTCCCGAGGTTTTTCCTTCAGACCTGCCGGGCATGCCACCCGACAGGGATATTGATTTCTGTATTGATCTGGCACCGGGCACTCAGCCCATCTCTATTCCACCCGTATGGCCCCGCCGGAGTTAAAAGAGTTGAAAGATCAGTTGCAAGACCTTCTTGAGAAGGGCTTTAGAAGAAAGATGGCTCGATGCGGATGTGTATTGATTGCCGGCAATTGAACAAAGTAACAATAAAGAATAAGTATCCACTACTGAGGATTGATGATTTGTTTGACCAGCTCCAGGGAGCGAGGGTATTCTCAAAGATAGACTTGAGGTCGGGCTACCATCAGCTGAAGATCAGGGCGGCTGACATTCCTAAGACAACCTTTCGCACTAGATATGGGCATTATGAGTTCTTGGTCATGTCCTTTGGGTTGACCAATGCCCCAGCAGCATTCATGGAGTTGATGAATCGGGTATTCAGGCCTTACTTAGATCTATTCGTGATAGTCTTTATAGATGACATCCTGGTATACTCCCGCAGCCAGGAAGAGCATGAGCAGCACCTCAGAGTGGTTCTTCAGACTCTAAAGGATAACCATCTATATGCCAAATTTTCGAAATGTGAGTTCCGGTTGAGTTCGGTAGCATTTCTGGGTCACATTGTATCAGTGGAAGGTATTCAGGTGGACCCAAAGAAGATTGAGGTAGTCAAGAATTGGCCTCGACCAGCTTCAGTGATCGAGATCTAGAGTTTCTTAGGGTTAGCAGGCTACTACTGTCGATTTGTAGAGGGGCTCTCTGCTATTGCAGCCCCGATGACTAGGTTGACCCAGAAGGGTGCCCAGTTCAAGTGGTATGGTGAGTGTGAGGCGAGCTTTCATAAGCTCAAGACATCTTTGACTACGGCACCAGTACTGGTACTACCTATAGGTGCAGGGCCTTATACAGTTTATTGTGACGCATCTCGTACAGGGCTTGGACCAGTATTGATGCATGATGGTAAGGATATTGCTTATGCTTCGAGACAGCTAAAAATACATGAGAAGAATTATCCAGTTCATGATCTTGAGTTGGCAGCAGTAGTTCATGCCTTAAAGATCTGGAGGCATTATCTATATGGTGTGACATATGAGGTGTACACTGATCACAAAAGCCTACAGTTCTTGTTCAAGCAAAAGGAGTTGAATCTACGACAGCGGAGATGGTTAGAGTTGCTGAAAGACTATGATGTTACTATCCTATATCACCCAGGTAAGGCCAATGTGGTGGCCGATGCTTTGAGTAGAAAGTCTGCCAGCATGGGTAGTCTTGCATTCATTCCAGTTAGTCAGAGACCATTTGCACTAGATGTCCAGGCCTTAGCCAACCGGTTCGTGAGATTAGACATTTCTGAGCCTAGCAGGGTGTTAGCCTGCACAATCGCTCGTTCTTCTCTATTAGAGCGTATCCGTGAGAGGCAATTTGATGATCCTCATTTGCGTGACTTGAGAGATACAGTACAGCGGGGAGGTGCCACGAAGGTAAATCTAGATGATGATAGGGTATTGAGATTGCAACGTCGAGTTTGTGTGCCCAATGTTGAAGGGATTCGAGAGTTGATCTTAGCAGAGGCCCACAGTTCGCAGTATTCTATTCACCCAGGCGCTGCAAAGATGTACCGGGACTTGCGGCAGCACTATTTGTGGCATAGAATGAAGAAAGATATCATTGCGTATGTCGCTCGGTGTCTAAATTGTCAGCAGGTGAAATATGTGCACCAGAGGCCTGGTGGTGTATTCCAGAGGATTGAGATTCCCGAGTGGAAATGAGAGCGGATCACTATGGACTTCGTTATTGGACTTCCTTTGACTCGGAGGAAGTTTGATGCTATTTAGGTCATTGTTGATAGGCTAACCAAGTCAGCACACTTTATTCCAATATCTATCTCCTACTCGTCGGAGAGGTTAGCAGAGATTTACATTAGGGAGATTATTCGTCTTCATGGGGTGCCAGTATCTATTATCTTTGATCGGGGTACGCAGTTTACCTCGCGGTTCTGGAGAGCGGTCCAGCAGGAGTTAGGCACCCGGGTTCAGCTGAGTACAGCATTTCATCCTCAGACGGATGGCCAGTCTGAGAGGACTATTCAGATTCTAGAGGACATGCTTCGAGCCTGTGTTATTGATTTTGGAGGCTCGTAGGATCAGTTCTTGCCCTTAGCGGAGTTTGCCTACAAAAACAGCTACTAGTCCAGCATTCGGATGGCCCCATATGAGGCATTGTATGGTAGGCGATGTCGGTCTCCAGTTGGATGGTTTGAGCCGGGTGTGATCACATGATTTTTGCCCTATATGAATTACTCCCACATTTCCAAACAAAATAATTTCTAGGAGAGATTGCGTTCAGCTCAGTCCAGGCAGAAGACTTATGCGGATCGTAAGGTTCGAGATGTAGATTTCATGATTGGTGAACGAGTATTGCTCCGAGTGTCGCCTATGAAGGGCGTGATGAGGTTCGGGAAGAAGGGCAAGCTCTACCCTAGGTATATTGGTCCATTTGAGATTCTAGACCGAGTGGGAGGGGTGGCTTACAGACTAGCTTTGCCGCCTAGCTTATCAGCCGTGCATCGAGTTTTTCATGTATCTATGCTCCAGAGATACCACGGCGATCCCACACATGTGTTAGACTTCAGTACTGTCCAATTGGACAATGATCTATCCTACGAGGAGGAGCCGGTGGCTATTCTAGACCGGCAGGTTCGACAATTGAGGTCGAAGAGTTTTCCTTCTATGCGAGTTCAGTGGAGGGGTCAGCCTCCTCAAGCATCGACTTGGGAGTCCGAGTCTGACATGCGGAGCCGATATCCTCATCTATTCCATGACTCAGGTACTTCTTTCTTTTGTCCGTTCGAGGACGAACGGTTGTTTTAGAGGTGGAGAATGTGACGACCCAAAGGGTCGTCACTTGTTTTATTAATCATTTCGAGCTTCTGAGGTCCTGAAAACCTCATTTATAGTTGCCTCGATTTGCGTGCGCAGTTCGGGTGCGAAGCTGAAAATTTTTTATGTTGAAATATATGAAAAATGTGAGAAATTTGAAGAATTTTGATATTAATATTGATATGGTTGACTTTGGTCAACATTTTTGGTAAACGGACCCGGACCCATGATTTGACGGTCTCAGAAAATCCATAGAAAAATATGGAACTTGGGCGTATGCCCGGAATTGAAATCCGAGGTCTAGAACCCCGGTAAAAGAATTTTTCTGTTAAATTGTTTTCTGAAAATGTTTAAGGAAAATAAAACTGAAATTTGATCAAAAAGTAATGGTATCGGGCTCGTATTTTGGTTCCGACGCCCGGTACAGGTCATATATGTTGGTTAAGCGCTTCCTGTAAAGTTTGGTTAAAAACGGACGTCGTTTGACGTGTTTCGGCCTTAAATTGGAAATTTTGGAAGTTTATGAAATTTGAAAGATTTCTTAGATTTCATGGTTTAATTCATTGTTTTTAATGTTATTTTGGTGATTTTATCGCACAAGTAAGTTTGTAGGATGTTTTTGAGTTAGTGTATGTGTTTGGTTAGGAGCCCCGAGGGCTCGGGAGTGTTTCGGAGTATTTTCGGACTTAAGAAAATTTCAGAAAAAAATTGCAGAAATAGTACCCCGGAACAGTACCGTGTACAGTACCCCTATGTACAGTCGTGTACAGTACCCAATTTACAGTACCGTGTACAGTACCCCATGTACAGTACCGTGTACAGTCCCGTGAACAGTACAAACGCGTGAACAGTAACCCGCGAATTTCTGGACAGAATACTTATTTCTGGAAAATGGGATTTGTCCCATTTTCCATTTTTTGTCAAATTGGAGCTCGGGAAGAGGCTATTTTTGAGAAAGTTTCATAGAAAACAATGGGGTAAGTGTTCTTAACTTAATTATGGTTATATTACTCGAGTCTATTGCAAGTTTTGTCATTAAATCCATGAATTTTGCGGTAAAAGCTTAGAAACCCTCTCGAATAGATTTGAGGATTTGAGGGTCGAAATGTTATCGAAATTTAGTAATTTTGGTATGGTTGAACTCATATCGGAATGGGTGTTGGGATTTCGCAAGTTTTTTCGGGATTCGAAATGTGGGTCCCACTATTGAATTTTAAAATATATTTCGGATATTATCCGGAAAATTAGTAAATTTATTATCCAATTCATTCCTACGATTCTTGTTGAGTATTTCGAATTGTTTGTGAATAGATTTGAAGCATTTGGAGACAAATTTAAAAGGAAAAGCGGTGCGTAAGCATTGAGTTGGCCTTAAACTTTCGAGGTAAGTGTTTGTTCTATCCTAGCTTGAGGGAATAGGATTACGTGCTATGTGTTATGTGATCGAGTGCGGTGTATGGGCTGTGGTGACGAGCATCCATACACTGGCGTCTAGCATGACCGTGAATCGTTGTTAATACTTGTTGTGAGACATATTTGAAGATAAATTGTTGAACCCTTGCCGGGTTGTAGAATTGTTATTGTTCTCCCTTGTCGGGATTTGTTGTGAAGTGCGATATTGATTGCCCTTGCCGGGACGGTTCATGATTTACTGTTTCATTCTTTTGCCCTTAACTGTGATTGTTATTTGGGTGAGGAAGAGTGATAATGCACGAAGGGTGATGTCGTGCCTTGATTTATTATTTATGCATGAAGGTTAATGCCGTGCCTTGTTATTGATTATGCACGAAGGTTAATGTCGTGCCATGTTTTATTGATTGTGCACGAAGGTTAATGTCATGCCATGTTGTTGATTATGCACGAAGGATCATGCCGTGCCTTGTTATTGAACCATGTACGAAGGATCATGCCGTACCATGGATGTGAGGATGAGAGTAAAAGCACGAAGGGTGATGCCGTGCAATTTATTTGCATATTTGGTGAGGATAAAAGTAAAAGCACGAAGGGTGATGCCGTGCAACTACTTGCCATTCCTTGACTTGATATTACTTGTTTTTCCATTATACTTTGTTTTCCCTTGTGGACTTATTAACGGTTGTTAATTGGTGAGTTCATCTGAGATATTCCTTATTGCGTTATTACTTGGTTATTTCTTGTTATTTTGTGGTATACATATATATGGAACTGCATAGGTTTATGTGGGTGTCTGGTCCTAGGCTTGTCACTACTTCGCCGGGATAGGCCAGTCACTTACCAGCACATGGGGTCGGTTGTGCTGATACTGCACTTCTGTGCGTTTTTGCACAGGTCCAGGTTTCGATCAGGAGCAGCAGCAGTAGATCTTTTGCGTGGGAGTGGAGCATCTTGAGACCGAGGTATCTTGCAGGCGTCCGCAGGCCCGGCGTCTCTTTCTTTTATTTATGTTACTAGATGTAGTCTCCTTGTTCCGAGACAAACAGATTATGTTATATTTCTTTCAGACCTTTATGTGTAGTATTCATGAAGTAGTTCGTGAGTTGGTGACTCCACGTCTTGGGTAGAGGATTTCGGTATCATTTTACCTTGAAACTGCTTATTGCTATTTTTATAAAGTCTTCCACACTTGTTTAATTAAGGTTATGGTTTTGGTTGCTAAATTGAATATGACATATTGCTAAAAATAGGATAGTGTGAATAAAGTGGCTTGCCTAGCTACCATGAGTATGCGCCATCACGATCCCGATGTTGGGGGAAAATCCGGGTCGTGACACAATCCAAGATCGAAAACTACCAGAGAACCAACCCAAGACTTCATAACCCAAAAACTACAAGGATACAATAGGCTAATAGCACAACCAAAAACAAATGCCAACCTAGTAAAAACATGCTATAGTTATGGACTATTAGGTACAGTATACACATATGACAGGGAGGAGATATCAACTATACCAGAATTATACAAGGCATTTATAAATTTCAAAAGAGTTACAAAAGGAAACCTATTCTTTATAAAATTCTATACCGCACCAGCAGAAATATTGTATGATGAAATAAAACCAATCATACAAGTAATCAAGATAGGACTCACAAAAGATATGCTTATACCAGAAGAGATAGGACAACAACAAGAAATACCTAAATGCGAAATACCCAGCTTTTATGCAAACAAAAGGATTATTGGAATATCTACAATCATCAATGAGCTAGCACAAAATTATCTAAACGGAAATGCTATTTGGAGTTATTATTCAAGAGACCAGTTATTAATATATTCAAATTCAAAGGAACAACGACAATCAGATATCGAAGAAATGCAAAAATGGATTATGTCTCTACTAAATCCAGAAAGACAACCTACAACCAGAGCATTAAGAAAAGTATTTATCTCAGAAGATTTACTAGCAAGATACTGCAGAATAATCAGCCAAAAATATCCAGACCATTTATGTTCAAAATGTCACGGAGAAGATAATGTAATTCCAGAAGTCCAGTTAGAATAATTGAAGAAGATAGTAGAAGATAACTCAAAAGACGAGAAAGTCGTAAAGAAGAAAGAGACATAAAGAAGAAATGATCAAAAGAAGACAAAACGGCCGACAAGATACAAAGAAGATGAAGCAGAAAGAGACATAAAGAGAAAGCAGATAATGATGTAAAAGAAATATTTACTTTTCTTTATGTAAAGTTCTTTGTTTTTTATGTAAAAAAGTCAGAGTCGTCATAGTCATAAATAGTAAGAGTCAAGTTACTATTCATGAATAGTAAAGGCCAATGAATAGTAAAAGCCAATGAATAGTAAGAGTCAGATGTGAACAGTAAGAGTCAGATGTGAATAGTAAGAGTCATCTTACTCCTCTATATAAAGGAGCAAGTAGAAAGATGTATAGACAGGATCAATATCGGAAAATTACAAATACAATAAAAATTCTCTTTCATAAACACTCTCTAAAAGCAAGCTATATGATTCAACAAAATATGTCAAACTCAAAGGAGATACAAAGTCAGGTAAAATCATTTATGATTATGCATAACTAAATTCTTATATTCATGATAATCATCTTATAATACTATAGTTTTCATCATGTTATAGTAATGCTATAAAAAATAATTTGAGCAAGTTTGCCATGGAAGTATGTTGTAAGTAATAACCTAGGCTAAGTCACTCCTAATGGGAAACCGGTGAGGCGAGGAGATGTCGTTTAGGGGAGTACCGCAATTGAGGACATTGCTAGGGTAAATGATTAGAGCAAAGGACCATGGTAGTGACCAGAAAAATTGTTTTTTATATCTTATTATTACATGATGAATATGATAGTAAAGTAAGAAGATTAGAAGGAATACCATAAGAATAATAACGATACATAAAATAATGATAACATACCTACTAGACGAAATGGCAGATAATTATAAGATATTAATCTTTTATGTACTTAGAAAGATAACCGAACCTAAAATTAGAAAAAATATATGGAATCAAATTCAAGAATACGAAAATCTAGTTTTAACAGAAATAATTAACCAAGAATGGAGTGAAGAACTAGAAGAACTAGAAGAAGCCTATAATAATGACGAACTAGAAAGAGTATATAATTATGACTACACTAATATATGGGATTCAGGACCCGAAACAAACTAAAATATGATAAATTACGAATATTTAAATTATTGGACAGAAACTATGCTTGAAATAACTAAAACCGAACAAAATATGAAAAATGATCTAGATAATTATATGCAAACTAAAAAAATCACACACATAGAGTCATTAAATAAAAATATAGAAAAATTACTGTTATTAAAAACTTTAGCTAAAGAAAATTATAATTTAGCATTTAACCAGCAATGAATCAAAAATCTAATCAATTACCAACACAGTTAATAACTAATCAATCTAACTCTTACTATTCACATCTGACTCTTACTATTCACATCTGACTCTTACTATTCATTGGCCTTTACTATTCATTGGCCTTTACTATTCATGAATAGTAACTTGACTCTTACTATTTACGACTATGACGACTCTGACTTATAATATTAGTAATAAACAAGACAGATTAAAAGAAGCAGATAGAATTAAAAATGAATTATATAGATTATATTGTGAATTTAATTACTTAAAAATCTTTAAAAATAATAATGATAGACTAGAACAACTTATAGATATAATTTCAGAATTAGAATGGAAACTAATTGTACAACTTAAAAAATGAATAAAGAGGAATTTGCGGTAGAAGAAAAAACATATGAAAACCCAGAATGACTAAAAATAAAAATTGTATTTTCTAATATAGGAAGAAAATATAAGAAAATAGGAGATAACTTATATCTAATGTTAGAAAAAGAATCACTAAAATTAGAAGATAGCTTAACTGCTTTAGTAAGAATAACAAGAGAAAATGAAGAAATAGATCGAAAATATGAGATAGAAAAAATTAAACAACAATGAGAAAGAGAAATAAAACAGATAGAAGAAACAAAAAATGCTAAAATAATAGAATTAGAAAAAGAATTAAACATGTTAAAAGAACTATACGAAGCTAGACAAAAAGAAAAAGAACAAGAAAATAAATTACAACTTGAGATAAATAGATTCAAAGAACAATTACAAGAAGAAAAATTAGAAATAATTAGAACAGAAGAAATAAATGAACCAAATAATAATAATGATTTAGAAAATTATTCAGAATTAAGCGAAACATATACGGAAATCGTAGAAAATATAGCACAAGTCGAACAAAATGAAGAAGGTAGAAATGATCGTATAGAAATAAATGCGATAATAGATGAAAAACCTAGTACATCAGGAACAAAAGATATACAATCAGAGCAAAAAAGTTATATAAATTATGAAAATAATTATAAGAAAACATATAGAAATGATAAAGAACCAAGATATACAAAATGGATTCCAACACAAATACCAACAACAATACAAAATAATTTCTTAGATCTAGAATGTGTAAAAGATATAAATAAGACAATCTAGTTATGGGTAGGATACATGATGAAACATATTATAGACAATAAAATAGGAATATGAGATGTACCAGAATACATAGAAAGAACGTTAATAGGAACAACTAAGTTATGGTTACAAAATATAACTAAAGATGCCTTAGGAGTATTAAGAAATGATAAAAAAACTAGATGGTGAAAAAGCTACAACAACTATAGAAATTTTGCATAAATATGAAGCAACTATAAGAAATAAATTTAGTAGTGCAGAAATAGAAATAGTAGAACAGCATAGAGAAAAAATATTAAATAGAAATCTAATGTCAAAATTAGCAATATGTAATATGTGTTACATAGACGAATATACATGTGCATTTAAAGAATTTTACTATAAAGGAATATATAGTATAGAGGAAAGTAAAGAAATAAGAAAATTATATTTTTCAAAATTAACAGAACCATTTAGTTCAAAAATATTAAAAGATTGGAATAATGCAGCATTATAAGATACTTTAGGAGCAAGAATTAAATACTTACAAAATTGGTTTGCAGAATTATGTGAAAAACATAAAGAAGAAATTAAAATGGAAAAACGTTAATAAAAAACTTAGCATGTTGTAAAGATAAAACAGCACCTCAGTTGGATGTAATAAAAGATACTATAATAAAAATTATAATAAAATTAAGAAATACAAAAAGTATAAGTCAAAATTTAAGTATAAAAAACCTAGACGAAGATATTATGTAAAGAAATTTAATAACAAAAGGCAGTACCGACCTAAGAAAAAATTACCAAAATGTAAATGTTATAATTGCGGAAAACTAGGACATTTAGCAAAAGATTGTAAAATACCTAAAAATCAAAGAGCTAAGCAAGTATCAGAAATAATAATAAACGACGAAGAATACTGTGACAACCCGGCCCATCATCACAGGAATTACCACCCCGTAATGTTGCAATTTCATGTTTTATGCTTTTATATCAGTGTTAGAGTCTATTGGGTGAGTTAGGAGTGAATTGGATTGAAAATGAGGCATATAGCCTTTTTGAAGGAAACTTGAATTCGGTTAGTTCCGGGAGGTGATTTGTGACTTAGGGGAGCAATCGGAATTGAATTTGGAGGCCCGGTGTAGAAATAGGCTTGAATTGGCTAAGGTTGAATTTTGGCGAAATCCGAACGGTAGGTGAGATTTTGATCCGGGGTCGGAATGGAATTCCAACAGTTGCAGTAGCTCCGTTAGGTGATTTTGGATGTGCCTGCAAAATTTCAGGTCATTCGGACGTCGTTTGGTCGGGTTTTTGATGGAATGTGTAATTCGGAAGTTTTGAAGAAACTTAGGCTTGAATCCGTGTGTAATTGGTGATTTTGATGTTTAGGATGGTGTTTTTATGATTGGAACAAGTTCGTATCGTGTTTTGGAGTATGTTGGTGGTTTTCGTTAGGGTCCCGGGGGCCTCGGGGTGAATCCGGACCATCATCCGGCATTTGGAAGCAAGAAATGATCTGTTGTAAATTGCCGTGAAGGGTATAATAAAAAGAAGGTTGTCATGACCCCAAATCCGGTCATGATGGCGCCCAGCACATTGCTAGGCCAGCCCGACCAATTAACAACAATCACGGAGCCACAAGCTCACTTTATCCAATTTAAGCATAACAGAATAATTTAACAGTGATAGATATATTAAAAACAGGGAACCAAGTCCCAACACGTGCCAACTCCCATAGTCCGAAGGGTCAAGAGTCATGAGCCTCTACAGAGTATACAAAGTGTAAATAGTAAATATAACTGTGCACAAGTGTGGGATGATCAGAACAAAATACAGACAAACTGGAGAATCAGGTCCTGCGAACGCTGGCAGCTACCTCGACTGTCCAAAAGCACTCCCGAGCCGCAATAGAATCAGCTCTGCTGTAATGTACCTGGATCTGCACACAAGATGCAGGGAGTCGGGTGTGAGTACTTCCAACTCAGTGGTAATAAAAGTAAATAATGCTGAAGGGAAGAAAACCACGATAGGCACTATCTCATGCTACACAATACATAACTATCTTTTTATTCCTTTCAAGCATATGTGAGTAGATTATTTAGAAATCTCAATTTTTAGCTTCTTTCTTTCATGATAATATACCAATACCTGGATACAATCTCAAGCGGTGCAAGTCCGCACTCAAATCAGCCCCTCGGGCTCAACACTCCTTATCAATTTACACCAGGAGATCTGGTCAACAAGGCAACTAATGCATGTGTGCCAGTAATGTATGAGTGCTGAATGTTATGCCACGTAGTACACGTAAACCAATATATGTATGCCATGCAATGCATATGACCGATACGGCGTGTTGCCCGATCCAATTTGGGTACCCGTGCTCACTGTGGGGGTTCAGACTCCGGAGGGGCTCCTACAGCCCAAGCACAATATTAATATCACACCTGCTGCGGCGCGCAGCCCGATCCGTATACCACTGCGGCGTGCAGTCCGATCCATGCATGTGTATGCATATGCTCATATGAAATGTCATGCCCTAACATATGGCCCTCGGCCCAATCAGTCTAACAAATAATCAAGAAAGCCCTACGGGCAACAATATCATATTAGTCACAGCTAAAAATGTTATTACGACCTTGTTCAAGTTTTTCATAACCTTATAAAAATGCTGAATAGCAAAATACCATTTTAAACCTTGAATTTAGAATAAAATATGCACAGTGTTATCAAAACAATGATACCAATCCCTGAAGGATTCAGATAATTGGCACGAAGCCCAAACATGATAATTAGTCCAATTCATTTCAACAATTAGGTGTTATTATTTATTACGCGGGACGGACCAAGTCACAATCCCCAATGGTGCCCACGCCCGTTATCCGGCGTGCAAGTCACCTCAACACATCACTAAGATGTGCAAGTCCGGGGTTTACTAACCCTCGGGACATCATTTACAAGTATTACCCACCTCGAACCGACGAAAGCTCATGCCCGCGACGCCTTAGCTCCTCGAACCGGCATCCACGCACGTCAAAACTAGCACAAATCAGCACAAATATATCAAAATAGGCTAATGGAACATAACCCAATCGAAAGAACTCGAAAAATATCAAAAATCACGAAATTGGCAAAACCCGAGCCCCGGGCCCACATCTCGAAAAACTTCAAAACTCATATTTCTAGAACCCTCGTCTCGCCACGAGTCCATACATATAAAATTTACCAAAATCGGAGTTCGATTGGCCTTTCAAAACCCAAATTTTCGTTTTCAATATCTAGGCCAAAATCCTTCACAATTTCTACCCAAATTCATGAAGATTGATGTTAATTCTACCATAAAATGATGTTTTTGAGTCAAGAAACTTACCTCCGATGAATACCCGATGATTTCCCAGCGTTTTCCCGTGATTTCTTCTCTCTAGGGCTCAAAATTGTGTTTTTGGGTATACGAACCCGTGAGCCCTCTATTCTGCTATTTAATTTCACTGCCAGACAAATTTGCTCTTCGCGTTCGCGATGCCCAGCATCATTTTACTCTTCGCGTTCGCGTTACCTATCACGCATCGGCGATGCACTCATCCATTTTCCCTTCGCGAATGCGACATGCCCCACGCGTTCGCGATGCACATTTCTTCAGCCATCCGGAGATCCTTCTACGCGAACGCGTCCTCCTCCTCGCGAACGCGATGGTTCACTATTTCCTCTTACGCGATCGCGACCAACGCCATCGCGAACGCGATGCTTCCCAGATTCCTTCTACGCGAACGCGGCTCTCCTCCTTGCGAACGCGATGACCAAGGTGCCCCAGCCTACGCGAATGCGGGCCTTGCCCTCGCGAACGCGAAGGCTTAGCCTTCTGCATAGTGATCTGCAATTTACAACAGATTTTTAAGTTCCAAAAATGCCGGATGATGGTCCGGATTCACCCCGAGGCCCCCAGGACCCCAACGAAAACCACCAACATACTCCAAAACACGATACGAACTTGTTCCAATCATAAAAACACCATCCTAAACATCAAAATCACCAATTACACACGGATTCAAGCCTAAGTTTCTTCAAAGCTTTCAAAACTAACATTCAATCCAAAACTCGATCAAACGACGTCCGAATGACCTGAAAATTTGCAGACATATCCAAAATCACATAACGAAGCTACAGAAATTGTCGGAATTCCATTCCGACCCCCGGATCAAAATATCACCTACCGTTCGATTTTCGCCAAAATTCAACTTTAGCCAATTCAAGCCTAAAACTACACCGGACCTCCAAATCAAATTCCGATCGCTCCCCTAAGTCATAAATGATCCCCTGAAACTAGTCGAATGATCAGAATCCGATTCCAAGCACTCTAACTCGATAGTCAACTCTAGGTTGACTTTCCATATTCACACTTCCTTCAAACATGCTATTTGCTTCATTTCCAATTCAATTTACTCCTAACTCACCCGATAGGTTCTAACATTGATATAGAAGCATAAGATATGTTAATTCAAGGTAACGGGGTGGAAATTCCCGTAACGACGGGCCGGGTCGTTACATTCTCCCCAACTTAAACAAACGCTCGTCCTCGAGCAGACTCAGAGTTGTACTAGAAGCAACCCAATAGCCGAATGACCTTACCAAACATATATCCAGACGATCATACGTCACCCTATCTTACATAAGTCCGAAAACACCATATAGTCCGAGTTTCATAGACCATCTGAACCATAAATCACGTTGTACTTTCTGAAATCATATGCCAAATGCAAATCCCATGCCCATACTCAGGATACACTCGAATCCACTACATTAACCCATATTCACTACTCCAGGTGAGATCATATGATGTATCAACATCCCAATCACTCGAGACGATAGTCTCTAATCATAACAACTGGCCACAATAACCAAATACTAGCTGAAAACCTCTTTCATTAGATAGAGTCTTATTCCAACACCTCCATATCCTGCCCACGACAGCTGAAGCACGCGATATACCAAACCCATCTCTCAGGTTAACCATTCTTAAAACTGATATCACGATAGGTTTCAGAGCCAAACCTCGATTTTTACCTTTCTAACAAGCTAAGATCCAATATGCTCGTATTCATTAATGACTCCAATGGTCATTTCGATTATAACACACCACACTGGTGACATGAAATCTCAACCACCAGCCTAAGCCGCAACGAGCACAACATAGGCTCCAATAGAAATGCCTGAACACACTCGAATCATGACAGCTCAAATCATGATAACTGTCTCTAGCAAAAGAGCTGCAATTCAATTCCTCTGTGCCATCATAACATAGATCTGGGATCGCGTCTCGTATCATGGAAATAGAGTACCTGAATCCTCCTCGAGAGGTCATAACATCACGTGGCCTTTCCACGATTCGTGATTCTATCCCAATGTTATTACTCATGAAGCACGTCAAGCCACTAAGCTCAAAACGATTAGCCACGCACAGATCTAGGTCTTGAACTCAAGCAATCAACCTCACCCACGGTGAAACAATTAACGTATGCTATTAAATCCTGAAAGGACACAACCGATGTGCCATTCACCAAGCGATACTCAAAACGGACTTTTCCTCAGAAGCGAGGAAGTATTGTATACCAGGTAGCATATAACTAACTATATTTTCACAATATTTTGTTGCGGCGTGCAACCCGTTCCAATGACATACCCGTGGCGGCGTGCCACCCGATCCGGATACATACCTGTGGTAGCGTGCCACCCGATCCACGCATAAATCTCGCAAAAAGGAAATGCATATCGAGTCGAATTTTCTCATTACAGCAAACATATATATATATATAGCCTCAACTTCGGCCACATGAAATGCATCTAACAATGTTTCTCAATACTGGAACTGAATCCATGGTAGATACCTCTACACTGACCTCCGCCACTAAGGTCCAACTGACAAAGCAATGCCTACCAGCCGTCCGCTGGTCCTGGGTACAACTATTCTGTTGGAGCATACTCTGATGCTCTCTGCTACGCAATTTGTGCAATTTTCCGACATAGTCCATATCACATTAGTCTAGACGACCTGACTTATGTCAACCAGTCTGAAATAAGGTATCATAACCCAAATTCATCATATCAAGCTAAGAGAGAGCCACTAGGGCTTCCGATTTCCAATAACTGCTAATCGATGCCGGTACACACGACATACCACCGCTTCGTAGGCGGGTTACAAGAACTTCTAGTCTCCAACACACATATAACACATGAATCACCATGCTTGATTCCGTACTTCACCATACAAATACATAACGCACAGCAAACGTCCATTCATACCACGAAAGCCATTCAGAAATTTCACTATGCCATCAACGACTCAATTATTATAGTCAATCTAACAAGAGAATGGCACCATACCACTAGATATTATCAGTTTACATTACCTTGTCCTTTTGGACCATATACCCTGCCGAATTACTAGAATAAGAGTACCATTTTCCTTAATCACTAGAAAGATCGATTCTTTAAATCACCTGCAGCTGCCCGCGCTGCTAAATAATTTTAATGACTCCCCATATATTATGAACTGATTTCAAAACCTTGAATATGTCATTATCAACTTTCCATCACACATCGCATATGCCACACCACCCTAAGATAACACGCGTCCGCGAAGGTCAACTTCCCAGCCTCGGGACTTTTACTCTACGCGAACGCGTCATCTCTCACGCGAACGTGTGGCTTCGCCAAATCCATCTTCGCGATCGCGGCCTAACCCCATACAAACGTGATGTGTTCCAACTCCCTCATACGCGAACGCGTTACCATCCATCGTGAACGCGATGGTCACCCGGCCCCAGCTTACGCGAACGCGGCATAGCCCTCTGTAACGACCCGGCCCGTCGTTACGGGAATTTCCACCCCGTTACCTTGAATTAACATAACTTATGCTTCTATATCAATGTTAGAACCTATCGGGTGAGTTAGGAGTAAATTGAATTGGAAATGAAGCAAATAGCATGTTTGAAGGAAGTTTGAATATGGAAAGTCAACCTAGAGTTGACTATTGAGTTAGAGTGCTCGGAATCGGATTCTGATCATTCGACTAGTTTCGGGGGATCATTTATGACTTAGGGGAGTGATCTGAATACAAATGCTGAGGTCTTGTCATTCATGACTGCTTCCTTCACCTGAACCAATGCTGGATCCATGAACTGTTTTTCCTTGATTTCCGCGACCAATGATGATTCTGCTCCATTATGCACCAAGATATCACCCTCGTCTAACGCCGAAATACGAACCCCCAAGCTCGCTAATTGGTAGACCTCTCGAGCCAGGGGTCTCTGATCCACACCCAAATGAGCCAAACTACCCATGGATTTCCGACTAAGAGCGTCGGCTACCACATTTGCCTTCCCTGGATGGTACAATATGTCCATATCATAGTCCTTGAGTAGTTCTAACCACCGCCGCTGTCTCAGATTCAGCTCTTTCTGCTTGAACAAATACTGGAGGCTCTTGTGGTCTGAAAACACATCTACATGAACCCCATAAAGATAGTGTCGCCATATTTTCAAGGCAAACACAACAGCTGCAAGTTCCAAATCATGCGTCGGATAATTCTTTTCATGGTTCTTGAGTTGTCTGGAAGCATACGCTATAACCTTTCCGTGCTGCATCAATACACTTTTGAGTTCTATAAGATATTTTTTCCTGGACTCATCATCACTGATGTGTTGGATAATATCAAAAAGAGTTTCTTTTGATTCGTTAGTAAGAACACGAATTGAAGATTCTTGAGAACAAGTGCAAAATGTTTCATTGCAAGTACAATCAGAACCAGATTGGCTAGAGTCGGAGCTATAGCTGATATCGATATCGTCATCGCTAATTTCAGAGGTATGGGACTCTTGGTCGGAGAAGCTTTCTTCAAGGATGGAGAAAAGTTTATCCCTGACTTCAATGCTAAGGTCGAGAAGATTGATTTTACTCTTCTTTTTTCCGGCCTTACATTGGTTAGCACGGTGACCTCTTTTGCCACAGTTCCAACAGACGTCATTAGGCTTATTAGAGCTATGAGTTTTATGGTGGCGACGTTTGCGAGGTCTACTGGAATCTTTAGGAGATGACTCTCTTCGTTTTTTGCTACGGTGAATTTTCTTGGATGCTTTTCTAGCAAGAGTTGAGGGAGCAAGAGGGGTTTTCGCAAAGCCAAAGTCTTGACAGAATGATCCTAGCTCTTTGTTAGAAAAAGCTTGGTCTTTCTTAAGCTGATGTCTAAGCTTAATATCGGTGCAGAGTTCTAGTCCTACAGTATTAATGATACTGGAAATATCACCATAAGTCATTAGTTGGTAAGGAATTTTCCCTTCACACCTATCCCGGATTTTTGTACGAATTTTTTCAGCGAAGAGTGGAGGAAGTCCGCTGATAAATCTTTCTTTCCAAAAATCATGATTACAATCAGGTCGTATCATTACTTTAGTAATGAAAGCTTCTTTATACCATTTGAAATCGTCAATGGTAGGACAAGAAAGGTTATTTAAGATTTGAAGACTTCTATCTTGGAAAAGTTAAGGTTCTCCAATGAAGTGTTTAGCAATAGAATAGAGGAGAGTAGCGCAAGCATCTTCTTTGCTTACTTGAGTGGAGGTAGAAGTAGTGCCTTCTTGCTTTACTACAGTTTCAATTGCTGTAGCATTGATAATAGCATTTCTCATGTCCTCAGGGAAATAATTATCCCACCAATGGCGAAGAGTACTAGTGAAACCAGATATGATCATAAAGGCTGCTTCTTTATCAGAAGAAGATCGGATTAAGAAGTCTTTTATAAAGAGGTTCACATACTTGTCTAATATGAGGGATGAAGTCTCCTACATAATTTAGGCTTCCTAAAAACCTTTGAAGCTGAGTCTTATCAGTTATAACATCAGGAAATTTAGACGCAAATTCAATGGATCTGCAAATAGGTTTATAAGATCCTTGAAAAAGATCCTGACCAAGGAATCTAATATTAGTTTGAAAGAGTTTAATCTTTTTCGCACTAACAACAAGACCATTGTGTTTAACAATTTTTTAAAAAAGTATTAAGATGTTTGAAATGAGAATCTATGTCCTCAGAGAAGATAAGTACATCATCAATATAAACAATTGACATATAAGCATAGGGATTAAAGATTGAATTCATAATATTTTGGAACTCAGAGGGAGCATTTTTTAATCCAAAAGGCATGACATTCCATTCATATTGTCCAAAAGGGACATTGAAAGCAGTTTTGTATTTATCTTTTTCGGCAATTTGAACTTGCCAAAAACCTGATTTCATATCAAACTTACTGAAAATGATTTGCAAAACTGGAATATACCAGTAGAACCTTTTCATAAAATTTATCAACTTGGTAATTTTAGTTTTTTAAAGAAGCATAATATTAAAACATGCGAATCTACTATTGCTCTTAATAATTCTTTAGAAATTATTAAATTGCTTAATATTACTGATATTCATAAATATCGTTCTACTTTTAATTATCTGCATATTGGTCTTGTCCAAATTGCTATTAAACCTCTTTTTAGAAAAGGTCTTGATATTCCTATTTGTGCTATCCTTAGAGATGATAGATTTTTATCTTTTGATGATTCTCTATTAGGAGTTATTCAAAGTAACTTGGCTAACGGCCCAGTATACTTCAATTGTTACCCC
This sequence comes from Nicotiana noctiflora, assembly GCA_032618575.1. Taxonomy (NCBI): domain Eukaryota; kingdom Viridiplantae; phylum Streptophyta; class Magnoliopsida; order Solanales; family Solanaceae; genus Nicotiana; species Nicotiana noctiflora. The sequence goes on along the minus strand of JASVEL010013233.1, from coordinate 75,291 downwards.
AACTTTTCTGTAGACATTAATGATCCTAATGTCTTAGATTCCTTGACCCTCAACGTCAAAACAAAAAATCTTAATAGCAAAAGTAACACCCGAGAAATTGCTATTATTTATCGAGTATACTATCGCCTTATGCATACAACTCTCGCTCCAAAAGCAAGAATTGAAAGCACTAAAGGTGTTACTATGCTCATGGAAGCCAATACAGAGCACAGTACAATCTTTGTACCTAAGCTCCTTAACTGGACTGATATCCTCTCCAGTAATGATTGGCACTTTGATGCTATTACTCAACCAAGTTCATCTACTTCCGATCATAATTCAATCGAAAGTATAACTCAATTTCCTGACGGATCAGTCAGTCTACGATTTTCTGATTCTTTTCCAAAAATTCGTAACATTCCTTCTGTTGTAATATCATCTTCAAAAACCCCGGAGGATGATAATGACAACTCAAAAGGAAAAGTCGACGGTGTAGATTTTTCGGGAAAAATCCCAAAAGTATATTACCAGACTCTTCCGAATACTCCTACCAGCCCTACTCGTAGTGATATGGAAGGACCTCCTTCTCATATTGATATGATTAAGGCAAAAAGTTCATTCTCTCCGGATATAAAAATCCTTAATGAATTTTGGAACCATCCTGAAAATCAAATCAAGCGAAAATGGTATGTCGCTACATACTCTCTTAGTCAAAGAGAATCTTTTAGGGATAGCTGGATGTCAGACATGAAAAGACTCGAATATAATATTGAATTCTTTAAATGGTTTGAGATAACTGGTAAACTCGACAACCAAAAATGCTCTTTGCAAACATTGGTCAATAAATGGTATACTACTTCAAATCAAATAGTAGAATCTATTACTCCTCCTCTTGAAGGAATAAAAATTCCTGTCTCAGATACGGTCCTTATTGCAGCTCCTTTCAAAAGCCCCAATAAAAAACCTACTGCTATCACTACTAATGAAGACCTTGATAGACTCATTCAACAAACCAATTATACAAATCAAATTCTTCATACTGTCTCAAAACAGATTGAAGAAGCCAAAGATAGGTCTTCTCTCCAGAGTCAACCTAACTTTTCAAAACCTAGTACCAGCAGTACTATTGAACAATCTCCTATTTTTAAACTTCCTGAATTCTCTAAAGATAATTTCCCTAAATTATCTGAAGATTTCAAAGTCTCTGGTATTCTTGATAAAATTAATGATCAACTTTCCAGATTTTCTATTTCTGACAAAAACAAAAGTCCTCTTATTTCAAAAGAAATCAAAACCATTTCAGATTCTATTCCTGAAAAGGAAAATCTTCTACTCAAGCTTTCAAATGATCGATATCATAATCGAAAAAATTATTATAAACGTCCTTCTTTTCCTGACGTCCAATTCGAAGAGAATATTCACCTTTCAACATCCTCTCACGATGGACGAGCCATTACCGAATGGAATATTGATGGCCTTGCAGAACATCAAATCTTTAACAAACTCCATGAAATGGGAGTTGCCATCACTGCTTATAAAATCCGATCTTCTTCTGATAAAGAAGCAGCCTCTATGATCATATCTGGTTTCACTGGTACTCTTCGCCATTGGTGGGATAATTATTTCCCTGAGGACATGAGAAATGCTATTATCAATGCTACAGCAATTGAAACTGTAGTAAAGCAAGAAGGCACTACTTCTACCTCCACTCAAGTAAGCAAAGAAGATGCTTGCGCTACTCTCCTCTATTCTATTGCTAAACACTTCATTGGAGAACCTAAACTTTTCCAAGATAGAAGTCTTCAAATCTTAAATAACCTTTCTTGTCCTACCATTGACGATTTCAAATGGTATAAAGAAGATTTCATTACTAAAGTAATGATACGACCTGATTGTAATCATGATTTTTGGAAAGAAAGATTTATCAGCGGACTTCCTCCACTCTTCGCTGAAAAAATTCGTACAAAAATCCGGGATAGGTGTGAAGGGAAAATTCCTTACCAACTAATGACTTATGGTGATATTTCCAGTATCATTAATACTGTAGGACTAGAACTCTGCACCGATATTAAGCTTAGACATCAGCTTAAGAAAGACCAAGCTTTTTCTAACAAAGAGCTAGGATCATTCTGTCAAGACTTTGGCTTTGCGAAAACCCCTCTTGCTCCCTCAACTCTTGCTAGAAAAGCATCCAAGAAAATTCACCGTAGCAAAAAACGAAGAGAGTCATCTCCTAAAGATTCCAGTAGACCTCGCAAACGTCGCCACCATAAAACTCATAGCTCTAATAAGCCTAATGACGTCTGTTGGAACTGTGGCAAAAGAGGTCACCGTGCTAACCAATGTAAGGCCGGAAAAAAGAAGAGTAAAATCAATCTTCTCGACCTTAGCACTGAAGTCAAGGATAAACTTTTCTCCATCCTTGAAGAAAGCTTCTCCGACCAAGAGTCCCATACCTCTGAAATTAGCGATGACGATATCGATATCAGCTATAGCTCCGACTCTAGCCAATCTGGTTCTGATTGTACTTGCAATGAAACATTTTGCACTTGTTCTCAAGAATCTTCAATTCGTGTTCTTACTAACGAATCAAAAGAAACTCTTTTTGATATTATCCAACACATCAGTGATGATGAGTCCAGGAAAAAATATCTTATAGAACTCAAAAGACTTATTCTTTCTCATGATGAAGAAAAACCAGTTACAAAATCGATTGAACCCTTCAACATGAAAAATCTTTTGTCCAGATTCGAAAAGAGTCCCGAACCTTCTGTTCCTAATCTTAATAGAGAAATCTCTCTTCTCAAAGAAGAAATCAGAGATATTAAATCTCGTCTTCATAATCTAGAAATCAATGACCTTTCTCAACATATCCTCGTTGATAACGATGAAGATACTCTTACTCAGCATCTTCCTGATCCCCTTAATAAACCAGAACAAAAACTAGAACCTGAGAATCCTAAACTCGGTGTCACTGTAGTTACTGCTATACGGCCTCAAAGCCATCACATTGCTATCAAACTAGTTGTCAACAAAAACTTAGTACTTCAAAAGGTTGCCCTTCTTGATACTGGTGCTGACCGTAATTGTATCATCAAAGGACTTATCCCTACCAAATATCTCGAAAAAAGCTCTACTCATCTTTACTCCGCCACAGGAGAACAGCTTCGTATTAATTATAAGCTTTCTAAAGCTCATATTTGTAATAATGATATTTGCTTTACTAATGATTTTGTTATCACTGAAGATATCAATGAAGAAATTATTTTGGGTATACCCTTCATAACCCAAATAAAACCTTATACCACGGGATTAGACGGTATTACGACTATTGTTTTAGAAAAAACTATTCATTTTCCTTTTGTTAAAACACTGTCTCAAGAAGAAAGTGATTTTGTAAAACAAAACACTATTTTCCGAATAAACAGTTTATCTCAACATATTCTCTTTTTAAAAGATGATTTAAAAATTCGAAAAATTGAACATATTTTAAAAACCCCAGAAATGATTGCAAAAATCGCTAACATTCAAACTACTTTTGAACAAGAAATATGTTCAGATTTTCCTACTGCCTTTTGGGAAAGAAAAAGACATGTCGTTGAACTTCCTTACATCGAAGATTTCAACGAAAGTACTATTTCCACCAAAGCAAGGCCTATTCAAATGAACAATGAAATTTTAGAAGTCTGTAAAACTGAAATTTCTACTCTTTTGAAAAATAACATCATTCGACCCTCAAAATCCCCGTGGAGTTGCTCAGCATTCTATGTCAATAACAACGCAGAAAAGGAACGAGGAGCTCCTCGACTTGTTGTTAACTATAAACCTCTTAATAAGGTTTTAAAATGGATTAGGTACCCTATTCCTAACAAAAGAGACCTCTTTAAAAGGATTTATAAAGCTAATCTTTTCAGTAAGTTTGATATGAAATCAGGTTTTTGGCAAGTTCAAATTGCCGAAAAAGATAAATACAAAACTGCTTTCAATGTCCCTTTTGGACAATATGAATGGAATGTCATGCCTTTTGGATTAAAAAATGCTCCCTCTGAGTTCCAAAATATTATGAATTCAATCTTTAATCCCTATGCTTATATGTCAATTGTTTATATTGATGATGTACTTATCTTCTCCGAGGACATAGATTCTCATTTCAAACATCTTAATACTTTTTTAAAAATTGTTAAACACAATGGTCTTGTTGTTAGTGCGAAAAAGATTAAACTCTTTCAAACTAATATTAGATTCCTTGGTCAGGATCTTTTTCAAGGATCTTATAAACCTATTTGCAGATCCATTGAATTTGCGTCTAAATTTCCTGATGTTATAACTGATAAGACTCAGCTTCAAAGGTTTTTAGGAAGCCTAAATTATGTAGGAGACTTCATCCCTCATATTAGACAAGTATGTGAACCTCTTTATAAAAGACTTCTTAAAGTCCCTGTCCCTTGGTCCGAAGATCAAACTAATGCAGTTAAGCAGGTTAAGAAACTTGTTCAAAATCTCCCTTGTCTAGGTATTCCTAACTCAGATGCATCTATGATAGTTGAAACCGACGCATCTGACATTGGTTATGGAGGAATCCTTAAGCAGGTCTTAGAACCTAAGTCACCCGAACAACTAGTTCGTTTTACTTCTGGAATTTGGAATTCTTGTCAAAAGAATTATTCTACTGTCAAAAAAGAAGTTTTATCTATTGTACTCTGCATTACTAAATTTCAAGATGACCTTGTTAATAAAGAATTTCTTTTAAGAGTTGATTGCAAATCCGCCAAATAAATTTTACAAAAGGATGTAAAAAACTTGGTTTCAAAACAAATATTTGCTAGATGGCAAGCTCTACTATCTAGCTTTGATTTTCAGATAGAATTTATTAAAGGAGAAAATAATTCTCTTCCTGATTTCTTAACTAGAGAATTTCTACAGGGAAAACATGAGAGCCACTAAATCTCCTGCAAAAGGAGCTACAGCACAACCTCCTCCAAAGGACTCAAAACTCGTTACCAGACCTTTTGCCTTAACCCCATTAACCTCTATGTCGCAACAAAAAACAACCCCTCTTCCTCTCACCAAAATTTGGCCAGACCAAATTTAACTAATAAATATTCAGCACTTGTAGAGTTTCCAGAATTACAACCATCAAAGGCTTTAAGCCTCACAGGAAGGCCTAATGGACCTTTCATGACAACGCCTCCTCAACAGGCCCAAAAGGTAATAAATCCTTTCAATCAACAGGCTCCAAGCTCTTCGGCCCAAACAAAGGCCCATTATGCGATGAAAAATCCAGAAACCTTTGCTCAAGCAGTAGATCCAACTGCTTCAGGAAAGAAAGAATTACATTCTTCTGTTCAGGAAGAAACTTTTGAATTTATCACTACTCAAGTGATACCTATTCTGGCCTTGGATAAGTTATATTCAACATTCAAAGTCAATGATCTCGTTAAGCCTTGCTATACTAATAGCAATTATGTCGAAGTAGAAGATCCTCTCAAAACAAGAAGATTTTATGAAGCTATTCTGGTAGATACTGATTCTATCACTATTGAGCATTCTATGTGTCCTAGAGACGCTAATACCATCAATTATTCCAGAATTACTATCAACAGGATACTTACTCCTTTTGAATGGTATGCGGATCATTTACATACTCCTATTGCACTATCGATGCAGCACAGACCTCAGACTTATAACTGGTATGATTATAAGTCTGCATGGTTTAATTTCATGTACTTACGACCAGGTCATACTTGGTTTATGAAATACAGTCCTGAAGTTATTAATTCCACCATCCCCAGATGGTTTTATGAGTGGTGGGAAAGATTCGGAGGAACTAAAGAAATCCTTCCAACCAGATTTTTAAGTTTATATGACAGATTTGTGGAAACAGAAGAAATATCCACACTACCAGAGCATATAAAATTATGCAAATATTATATTAAGAAGAGGATTTCATATATCTTCTCCTGGAATTTCATCAAGCAAGATTTCGACAGAGTAACTTATCTGTCTAAAGAAATAAAAGTCAAAGGATGGACTCCCAAGACCATTAAAGCATCCTCAAAGAACTTATCTTCAAAACAAGCACTTATAGCTAAATTGAAGAAAGCACTAGAGGGCTTAGATGATGATGCTGATGAAGCCAGTATACAACAGCTGTTAGAAGAAGCTTCTTCAGAAAGCAGCAACGACAATGGAGACATGCTTTTCCCTAAAGGATTAGCTTTGTCCTACCAAAGTCCTTCTCAGAAATAGAGAAATTGCCCATTGGAAAAAGTAGAGGTTCAAAGAACCGGAATTACTTTTCCAAAGGACAAATCACTATTCCTATAAGGAATTTAGTAATCGGACAAAACTGATTGCTTTTCAAAAAGCAAATTCCTTATCTACTAAAAGTAGCACTAAATATTGTCGGCACTAAATATTGTCGGCATAATCTATACCGTTCACTTGTACGCTCTAATGATAAAGAGCTTTATTTTCTTCTATTTAAGGAGAATTTTTGCAAGAGAGAAGGCAGAACTTAGATTATCATCTAAGAACACACACCCTTTCATCTCTTTATAATTCCCTACTTCCTACTGTATATCTTTCGATGTTTGAATAAAATCTTGTAAGTTTTATAATGATGGTCCCGAGAGGTCCGTAAGAAAATATGGGTCTTGGACATGCGTCCGGAGTCGAATTCCGAGGCCTAGAGCCCAAGTTATGAATTTTTCTATGAAATTGTTTTTGATGTAATTGTTAAAGGAAATGAATTAATTGACCTTGGTATCGGGCTCGTATTTTGGTTCCGACGCCCGGTACAAGTCTTAAATATTATATATGTGATTTCTGTAAAGTTTGGTGACATTCGGATGTCGTTTGAGATGTTTTGGACCTTGAGTTCCAAGTTTGAAAGTTTTGAAAACCAAAAGTATGAAAATCATGAACTTGAGGTTTGATTTGATGAAAACGATGTGATATTGGCGATGTGATTGAACGAACAAGTTCGTAATGTGTTTTTGAAGTTGTGTACATGTTTGGTTGGAAGCCCGGGGGGATCGGGTAAAGATTTGATAGGCCGTTGGATGAAATTCTGAATTTTTGCACTGCTGGTTTTTCACCCAGCTGTTGGCTTCGCAATTGCGAAGTATTTCTCGCAATTGCGAAGGGGCAGTACAAGGCAGGGCTCGCAAATGCGAACCCTGATCGCAAATGCAAAACCCCTCATGCCCAGCCTTGCTCGCAAATGCGAACACTTGTTCACAAATGCGAAAGTCCCCAGGGCCTGCCTGTGTTCGCAAATGCGAACATTCCCTATATTGCCTGTGTTCGCAAATGCGAACCATTGTTCGCAAATGCGAACACTGCCCAATACTGCCTGTGTTCGCAAATGCGAACATTAGTTCGGAAATGCGAACACTCCCTTATTCTGCCATAGTTCGCAAATGCGAACAAATGTTGGCAAATGCGAACTTCCCAGCCTTAGCTTATTTTTCAAACTCCAGAAATTGGTCGGGGTTCGCAATTGCGAACCCATGTTCGCAAATGCGAACACAGAGACCTGTAAAACACGATTTTCATTCCATTTCTTCACTTTTTACAAAACAAAAACACCCATTTGCGATTCTTCACGGATTCCTTCTTCATCAAAACAATTGTAAGTCACTTTTTACTTAATTCTTTCAATTCCTAACATCATTAAACATGTTTTTCAATAGAAATCAAAGGTTTTCATGGTAGAATTTCTTGTTTTGTTAGAATATAGGGTTTTTCATAAATTGGGAAATTGGACCTCGAATTGAGGTCCGATTTTGAAACAAATCATATACATGAACTCGTGGGGGATGGGTAACCGGATTTTGGTCCTAACCCCGAATTCCGACCATGTGGGCCCGGGGTTGAAATTCACTATTCCGGGCAGAATGTTGTAAAAGTTGTATTTGATCTTAAGAATTAGTTTGTTGAGTAGTATTGATGATATTAAATCAATTGTGTATAGATACGATTGGATTGGAGCTAAATTTGAAAGAAAAAGACATTTCCACGGATTGAATTGTTCATAAACATTCGAGGTAAGTGTTTGTTCTATCCTAGCTTGAGGGAATAGGATTATGTGTTATGTGTTATGTGATCGAGTGCGGTGTATGGGCTGTGGTGACGAGCATCCATACACTGGCATCTAGTATGACCGTGAGTCGTTGGAAAATGATTATTTTGAGATATATTACAGATGAATTGTTATTGTTCTCCCTTGTCGGGACTTGTTGTGAAGATGATTATTGATTGCCCTTGTTGGGACAGTTTATGAATTACTGCTTCTTTCTTTTCCCTTAACTGTGATTGTTATTTGGGTGAGGAAGAGTGATAATGCACGAAGGGTGATGCCGTGCCTTGTTTATTTATTTATGCACGAAGGTTAATGCCGTGCCATGTTTTATTGATTATGCACGAAGGATCATGCCGTGCCCTGTTATTGAACCATGTATGAAGGATCATGCCGTACTATGGATGTGAGGATGAGAGTAAAAGCACGAAGGGTGATGCCGTGTACTTTATTTGCTTATTTGGTGAGGATGAGAGTAAAAGCATGAAGGGTGATGCCGTGCAACTGCTTGCTATTCCTTGACTTGATATTACTTGTGTTTACATTATACTTTGTTTTTCCTTGTGAATTTATTAACTGTGGTTAATTGTTGAATTCTTTGAGATATTCCTTATTGTGTTAATACCTGGTCATTTCTTGTTATTCTGTGGTATACATATATATTGAATTGCACAGGTTTATGTGGGTGTCTAGTCCTAGGCTTGTCACTACTTCGCCGGGATAGGCCAGGCACTTACCAGCACATGGGGTCGGTTGTGCTGATACTACACTTCGTGCGTTTTTGCACAGGTCCAGGTTACGATCAGGAGCAGCAGCAGTAAATCGATTGCGTGGGAGTTGATCATATTTGAGACCGAGGTAGCCGACGTCCGCAGGCCCGGCGTCTCTCTCTTTATTTATGTTATTAGCTGTAGTCTCTTTGTTCCGAGACAAACAGAATTATGTTATATTTCCTTCGGACTTTTATGTGTAGTATTCCATAGTAGTTCGTGAGTTGGTGACTCCACGTCTTGGGTAGAGGATTTCAGTATGATTTTCACTTTGTAATTAGTTATTTCTATTTTGATAAAGTATTCCGCATTTATTTAATTAAAATTGTGATAAAAACACGATAGTATGAATACAGTGGCTTGCCTAGCTACCACGAGTAGGCGCCATCACGATCCCGATGTTGGGGGAAAATCCGTATCGTGAAAAGTTGGTATCAGAGCTCTAGGTTACATAGGTCTCACCACTTACGAACAAGCTTAGTAGAGTTTGAGAGGTAGGTACGGAGACGTCTGTACTTGTCCTCCAGAGTCTATTGAGTTAGGAAAGAGTCTCTCATTTGTTCTTTCTTGTCGTGCGACTTTTTCCTCAATTACTAATTGAATTTCTATTTTGTCCTTTCGCAGATGGTGAGGACACGCGCTTCTTCGTCCGCTGACCAGTAGCCCGAGCCCCAGGCAGCTCCCGTGAGGGGCAGGGGCCAAGGCCGTATCAGAGGCCATGGTAGGGGTAGAGCTCAGCCCCAGGCAGCTACTCCAGAGGTGGAGCCTCATATTGAGATTGACGAGGAGGTTCCAGTTCCAGCAGCTCCAGTGGGCCCAGCTCAGGTCCCAGGAGAGGCTTTATTTACCCCGGATCTTCGGGATGCTTTGGTCAGAATAGCGGGATTTATGGACAGCATTGCCAGAGCGGGCTTATTATCAGTTGCACCAGCCGCTTCTCAGGCTGGAGGAGGGGCCCAGACTCCTATTACTCGTACTCCGGAGCCAGTAGCTCCTCAGCCTCGGGCACCAGTGGTTCAGCCAGTTGTGGCCACTCAGTCAGGTACCACAGCTCATGCCGGTGATGGAGCGGCCATGACTTCCGATTCGTTATGGAGACTTGATCGGTTCTCCAAGCTATTTACCACTACATTCAGTGGAGCCGCATCAGAGGATCCTCAGGACTTTTTATTCAGTTGCCATGAGATTCTCAAGACTATGGGGATCGTGGATACAAACGGAGTTGACTTCTGTACTTTCAGGCTTGCAGGATCCGCCAAGACTTGGTGGAGAGATTATTGCTTGACTCGACCGGCAGGGTCCCCAGCTTTATCATGGGATCAGTTTGCGGAACTATTTATGGAGAAGTTTCTCCCTGCTACTCAGCGGGATGTACTTCGGAGGCAGTTTGAGCGCCTCCATCAGGGCACTATGACGGTTACACAGTACAGAATACCTGGAAATATGAGCCTCTGCCATCACTCTTTCCCGAAGCTCGTCCACATCCGGAACACATAGCCTATCTTGACACCGCAATACAGCATCTTCGCTGCTGAGTACAAATGCTGAGGTCTTGTCATTCATGACTGCTTCTTTCACCCGAACCAATGCTGGATCCGTGAACTCTGTTTTTCCTTGATTTCCGCGACCAATGATGATTCTGCTCCATTATGCACCAAGATATCACCCTCGTCTGACGCCGAAATACGAACCCCCAAGCTGGCTAATTGGTAGACCTCTCGAGCCAGGGGTCTCTGATCCATACCCAAATGAGCCAAACTACCCATGGATTTTCGACTAAGAGCGTCGGCTACCACATTTGCCTTCCCTGGATGGTACAATATGTCCATATCATAGTCCTTGAGTAGTTCTAACCACCACCGCTGTCTCAGATTCAGCTCTTTCTGCTTGAACAAATACTGGAGGCTCTTGTGGTCTGAAAACACATCTACATGAACCTCATAAAGATAGTGTCGCCATATTTTCAAGGCAAACACAACAGCTGCAAGTTCCAAATCATGCGTCGGATAATTCTTTTCATGGTTCTTGAGTTGTCTGGAAGCATACGCTATAACCTTTCCGTGCTGCATCAATAAACATCCCAAACCGACTCTGGAGGCATCACAATAGACTACAAATCCCTCTGTACCTTCTGGCAAGGCCAATACTGGTGCCGAGGTCAATCTTGACTTCAGTTCTTGGAAACGTTTCTCACATGCTTCGGACCACTGGAACTTAACTGCTTTCTGCGTCAATTTAGTCAATGGGGAGGCGAGGGTTGAGAATCCCTCTACAAACCTCCGATAGTACCTGCCAGACCCAAAAAGCTGCGAATCTCTGTCGGGGTCGTGGGTCTAGGCCAATCTTTCACTGCCGCAATCTTCTGAGGATCCACCATAATTCCCTCACTGGAAATAACATGCCCTAGAAAAGCTACGGACTCCAACCAAAACTCACATTTTGAGAACTTGGCATACAATTGATGCTGAAAAAGGGTCTGCAACGCTGCTCTGAGGTGAACGGCATGATCTTCTCTGCTCCGAGAGTAGATGAGGATGTCGTCAATGAATACAATCACAAAGGAATCTAGGAATGGCTTGAAAACACGATTCATAAGGTCCATGAAGCCTGCTGGGGCATTGGTTAGCCCAAAAGACATGACCAAAAACTCAAAGTGACCATAACGTGTTCTGAAGGCGGTTTTAGGAATATCCTGCTCCCTGATTTTCAACTGGTGGTACCCAGACCGTAAATCAATCTTTGAGAAGAACTTCGCTCCCTGCAATTGGTCAAACAGATCATCCACTCGAGGCAATGGATATTTATTCTTAATGGTGACTTTGTTAAGCTGCCGATAATCAATACACATTCGAAGTGACCCATCCTTCTTTCTGACAAAGAGAACCGGAGCACCCCATGGCGACACACTCGGTCGTATGAACCCTTTCTCTAATAAATCCCTCAGCTGCTCCTTTAACTCCCTTAACTCTGCTGGCGCCATTCTGTAAGGTGGAATGGATATTGGCTGAGTATCTGGCAATACATCAATTCCGAAATCAATCTCCCTATCCGGCGGGATGCCTGGAAGCTCATCTGGAAACACTTCAGGAAATTCATTCACAATTGGCACGGACTCGAGGGTAGGCACCTCTGAGGTGGTGTCCGTCACCCGAACCAGGTGATAGATACACCCCTTCTTAATCATCTTCGAAGCCTTAAGGTAGGAAATAAACCTACCCCTTGGCACCACACCATTTCCTCTCCATTCAATGACTGGCTCGTTAGGGAACTCGAGCCTCATAACTCTCGTCCGACGGTCAAGCTTGGCAAAGCACGAATAGAGCCAATCCATCCCCATAATTACATCAAAATCTACCATCCCAAGCTCAATAAGATTAGCTGTGGTATCACGACCACCCACTGTAACAACACAATTCCTATAGACTCGTGAGGCTGTAATAGAATCACCAATAGGAGTCGACACAGAGAACGGCTCATGAAGCTGTTCGGGTTCTATTCCAAAGCTTGAAGCAATGAATGGAGTAACATAAGACAAGGAGGACCCTGGATCAATAAGGGCATAGCAATCAATAGTTTGAACAGACAGGATACCTGTAACAACATCTGGAGAAGCCTCGGCATTCTGGCGGTCACTCAATGCATAGAATCGGCTAGGTCCACCCCTACCCCGAGCTCCACCCCTAGCTGCACCACGCCCTACTGCTGCTGGAGTACGCGCTGATGATGTAGCAGCTGAAGAACCGGATGACTGAGCAAACCCCACGATCCTCCCATAGTTCATATCTGAGTGCAAAGCTGCTGTGGCGGCCTCGTTCACTACCAAAGGGCTAAGGCCCCGAACAAACCGTCGAACCCGGGCATCCATGGTCGACACTAAATGAGGAGCGTACTTGGACAACCTTACGAACTCCATGTGATACTCCCAAACACTCATACTGCCCTGTTTGAGAACCTCGAACTCGGTGGCACGGGCTGCCATTGCCTCAGCAGGTAAGAAGTGGTCCATAAATGCATCCACGAACTCATCCCATCTAGCCGGAGGGCTCCCTTCCTCACGGGAATCCTCCCACATTTCGAACCATGAACGTGCCGCTCCCTTCAGCCTGTAAGAGGCCAACTCTACCCCCTCTATATCTGTAGCCTTCATCACTCTGAGGGTCTTGTATATCTCATCAAGGAATTCCTGTGGATCAGCCTCTGGATCGGTGCCTGAAAATTCTGGAGGGGCCAACCGCAAGAACTGGTGGACTCTGGAGCCAAAGGAATCTCCCTGTCCGCTAGAGGATGCAGGGGCATCATGGGATCTCTGGGCCTGGGCAGCCACTAGCTGTGTTAACATATGAATGGCTCCCCTCAGATCCTCATTAGAAATACCAGAACCCGAAGCGGGATTTGTATCTGAGTCAGGAACACCGGCAGGAGGAATGGTGGCATCCTCTGCCGCAGCTGGAATAGGGACACTTGGGTTTTGAATAGATGGGTCAGGCAAATTCGGGACTGGTGGGTCATTCTCTCCCACGGCATCGGGTACATGATTAAGAGCTGCACTTGGGCCGGCATTGGCCCTAAGGCCGAGTCTAGCCTTCTTCTTAGGTGCCATATTCTGAAAGTTTGGGAACAAGGCGCGAATTAGACACAGATATTTCCACATTGTACTTTACCGCACGATATAGATTAACAAGGAAATAGGTAAATTCCTAAATGCCCGTGTAGCCCCCTACTTATATGATGTGGTCGACAACACACCTATAAGAAGGGCACTACTAGACACGGCTCCGAGACATCCTAGGACACTTTAAAAACCATAGGCTCTGATACCAAGCTGTCACGCCCCAAATCGAGGGACATGACCGGCGCCTGACCGAGTTGCCCCAGTCAAGCGGACCCGGGTGCCTTTCATTCCCACGCGTTAACCCTGTGTTGATTGTTTCTCATTAACCAAATATTTTACCAATAATGACTGATTTCATAATGCATAAACATAACCATGTGATTGATTCACTAACAAGTTCATAATTTATATTTACAACGCCCCATATATATATACATAGGCCACAGTCCCACAGTTTACATGTCTACGGAGCCTCTAGGATACAAAAAGGGAAATACAATACTTGCCGGTAACAAGGCTCCGGCTATACCTTACAAAACCAAAATGAAATCTAAACCGAGTGGCATGAACCACACAAGGCCCCGAGGAAGAAAGGGGCTCACCAAAACGGGCAGTGGAAGGAGAAGGATACTACTGCCGATGAGTTGAAGTGCCTGCTACTGATCCACCTACAATCATGACACGAATGTAGCGCCCCCGGCAAAAGGGACGTCAGTACACTTGAATTGTACTGGTATGTATGGACAAACTTTGTCCCAAGTAAACTCGAACCATTAAATTACATCAACAATTAATTAAGCCAGCCAACCATGTTTCCACATTTTCCTCATTTCAAATAATTCTCACACAAAGCACTTTCTACGATCAACCAATTTAACAATAACCAATCAATCACGTAAAGCACAAGTAGTCAAACAAAGGGGCAATTAGTGCCCCACAGGTTGCAAACTCTCCTGCTGTCTCCTTTCACAATTTCACATTATTGATTTTAGTATCAATTTTCAATAGCAATTTCGATCGCTTTCCATCCTTATTGCCCCTGACCACCCTTATTACCTCGGCCACCCTTATCACCCCAACCCAAACCTTATTTCCCCACGTTGCGGCGCGTAACACGACCCCGCCTTACAGTTGAAAACACAACAATTTCAAATAGCAGATAAGGTACTACACACAATTTCAACAAGTTCAAATAAGCAACTTACACATTGGTTCATGTTCTCAATTTCTTCTCAAGCCAATATCAAAACCAAGTTACAAGTATTCCAAAATCGAAAATGCCCACATAATCATGTTCAACAATTTACCACAATTAAGGTGTTTCAAATTCCTTCCACAATAAGCCAAATATGCCATCACAATGGTTGTTCCCAATTCTTTACCAATCTCGATTACCTTTTTATCTTTCAATTCATATTTCATACCACACCACACGTAGTTCAACATCAATCAAATGCTCAACAGGGAAATCAAAGAATTACGTAAAATTTCTCAATTTGACACATGCCAAAACAATTCGCACACATTTGGGCGATTTTACAAGAATCAAAATTAGCCATACATACCTGGTGATGAGTTTTCTTCCGTTAACTTCCTACTTTATGCTTACCCACGCTATCTTACTCTTGCCAACCTTGTTCTTGAAGACTCTTACTTCTACTCACTTCTTTTTACTAAAAATCAAGTTCAATAATCATGCATGAGTGTAAAAATTCTATTTTTAAAAGCTATTATATGCAAACCTCTCTTTACCCAATTAAAACTGAAAATCAAAGAAAATAGTTAGGGTTTTTACCTTGAAAAGATTGGGGAAGTTGAATCCTTGCCCTAAGATCCCTTGGAATTAAGGTGGTTGGAACAATCTTTGAAGATGAAGGATTTCTCTCTCTAAAAACCCTCTCTTCTCTCTCTAATTTTGGTGAGATGATATGATAAAATGAAGAAGAAATGTGTTATATTAAAGAAGAGATCGGGTCAAAATGTTACAAAAATCTGGGCCGGGGTCAATTATGCGGTGCACTATGCGACCGCTGAATCAACATGCGGTCCGCATAGTGACCGCAGAATTGCCCCAAATTTTACACAGGTTCTGTTAAGGAATGCGGCCAGAATGCGGTCCGCATGCTTGATCTGCGGTCGCAAAGTGCACCGCAGATTTGACATGCGATCGCATATTGACTGCACTTTTGACACGATTTGTGGGAAACTCTCTGGAACATTTTGCGGCAAGAATGCGGTCCGCATGTCAGGTTTGCGGTCGCATTCTTGACCGCATATTTGACATTTTTCGGAAAAATTAATTCTCTGCATTTTTGAAACTTAAATCACTACCAAGGGTCCGAACCGCGGCGAGCAAGCTCGCCGCGAAGAATTCTACGCATTCCTAACACATTATTCGGACCATGACACCACAGCTACTAGGTTTTATGCACGAAATTTTTTTACGGGGCCTTACAGTATCTTAAGGCTTCGTGTCAAGTGAAAGGATTTCACTATCAACGATCTAATTATAGGTCATGTGTCATATCAAATTTGGCCTGCGATGTATTTAGGTGCTATTCAACAAAAGGTTCTTGAAAACTTGCGAATGGGCAAAAGTTGAGGCTCGTATGGTATGATGTTGGGACTTTGGATGTTCCTGTGTCCCTAATAAACTCTACATTTTATTATCAGCAGGGAAATATTCGACAAAGGCTACATGGTGCTTCGTAGGCGTGTGAGAATCATAGTATGTTTTAAGATATCGTTGGTAGAGAATGCTCGGTGCATGGAGCGAGAAAATGTTTGGTTGTATTGGAATGAGGTCATACCCTATGGTGTTAGAGTACTAATAGAGCACATGTGATTATATTCGTTGGATCAAGTGAGTTGCAGTTGAATAATAGTAAATGACTTGAGAGAATGGTTCTACTGTGTTCGAGAGTCGTGTAATAGTGGCTTTGGGCTAAGTGGGAGACTCCCACCGCTTAAGATTGGGTGGCGTGGTTAATTACCTGTGTGAATTCTGGATACTAGCATATTATTGTGTTATTGCAGCCACGGAAAAAGGGCCATGAGTGGTAATTTCAGTATATGAATTGTTGAATGCATGTTATGGTTAGCCTTACTGGCTCGTGTTCAAACTTGAGGAAAGACTCGTGATTTATGCCTCATATAGGTGCAGGCTTTGCGGGAAGTGGTTCCGCTGGGGGCTTTATCGAGAGGGTATATATTCATATGTTACAAAATTTAGT
This sequence comes from Nicotiana noctiflora, assembly GCA_032618575.1. Taxonomy (NCBI): domain Eukaryota; kingdom Viridiplantae; phylum Streptophyta; class Magnoliopsida; order Solanales; family Solanaceae; genus Nicotiana; species Nicotiana noctiflora. Next base: position 58,614 of record JASVEL010013233.1, on the reverse strand, counting down.
AGAGTTGGTTGCGTACTGGGGCAAGTCAGGGCTGGATGGCTCTCAATAGCGGTCCTAGTGAATTCAAGAGGTAAAGTGTGGTGCCTGATAATTCTGAATCTATAAGTACGGTTGAGGCTCAAGCTTTTGAAGCAACTTATGAAGAAAGGCACAAAACGATCTATGATGTTTTGACTTGTGGTGTAGTATTTGAGAGACATGAAATGGTCGTCGTTCTTGAGATAGCATGGCCTCATGATTTAAGGTCACTCGGGGTAAGTGCGGTTGGAATAAGTTAGGTATTGAAGGAAGATATTAACATTTCTAAGGCAATCAAGGATAACCTGGAAAGAAGTAGATTGATCAACCATAGTTGAGTTGGCGTATTAGTGTCAATGATCGATTCATGCAACGTGATCGAATTATGCATGTGATTTTGTGGCGGTGCATTTGAGACTTGTCGGCCACAGTGATTGATGTAATTCTGAAGTATTCTTCTGTTAAGGGCCTATTATGAGTAGGCAGATCTCGGGAAGGGTTATGGTGGCTTGGACCACTACTTAGAGATTGGCATATTCGATGGTTATGAGAATTCACCGTATGTTGTTATAGTTCTCCTGCAGTGAGCTAAATGGAAAGTCTTATGTGATGAAATATTAGCCTATCGTCAGTTCTAGAGCTATGATGGAAATTGTGTCTATCGTATATCGGCATGTGATATGTAGTGAGTAGTATGAAATTTGAAGTAAGGACCAAGGTCACAGTTTGGTCAATGAATGTGATATAAAGAGTTTAGATGAGCAGGAAAGGAGTTTCAGTGTTTTGAATAAGATGGGTATTAACATCAGTATCGTTTGAGATCGGTGTTCTGTGAGAAAAGCTTTGCATCCCGGTTAGGGACTCCTGATCGCTTTTCAGTGTTAGTGCAGCCGGTGGGTTGAATGTCCAGGCCCGTTTAATTATTCGGAGGATGGTGGGAGCTTGACCCACAAGAAGATTGTATAGGTGTGACTTGTAGTCACTTGATTGGTTAGAAATTTAAACCAAGTATGAGGATTTTGGTGATATCATTCATTTGAGAATTTATGCCCGGAGGGCACTCTGCTTATTGGGTTATAGACCTGTGAAATATTATTGACTTAGCTTGGTACGACCAGGATAGACTTAAGGTCGGTGGATTGGTTTAAATGTGGAAGTGAGCCTTGCATCAGGCCAGTTGTGTTTCTTCCAGCAATGCGCCCTTTATGGAGGGATAGTCGCGGTCTTATTTCGCGGTTAGTTAATTCATGTAAAGATATATTGCGCCGTATGAATGTGAGACGGCTTGGTAAGTTCCTTATGTGTTGAGGTTCCGCTCAGCGGTGATATTATATAAGCATGATGGCTCTCGAGACTCAGATAATATGTCGCACATCAATTGTGCTTGAGTTTGTAGCATATAGCGCTATATGTTTCCTTGTGTCTGATATCATGCACCTTAGTGTGCTTATGCTCGATATTCAGTATTTTGATGTGATGAGCTATTCAGCTCGACGTTTGGCTCCTTATGTGAGTTTTATATTGTTTGGATCGGGTGGCACACCGCCATGGTTATATTGTTTGGATCGGGTGGCACGCCGCCATGGGTATATTGTTGGGATCGGGTTGCACGCCGCAACAGTGTGATACTTATTTCAGTGTCCATATTTGCTGTTATGTGTTCTGTTTTCTATTTTTCTGAGGAAGTCCATGTTAGTGTGAGAGTTGAATAGTTCCCTCTAGTGTTCGCCTTCCTTTTGTTTCACGTACGAATTAGTGGCCTACTGACACATTGTGTCATATTGTAGGACTTTTGATTATGTATGATGTGGCTTATCGAATGAGCAGTTCGTACTGGGTGAGATGAGGTTATGGGATTTGGGGTCAGTGCAAACTGATTATATGAAGTATATTATAGAGAAAAAGATCATTCTCTGGCTTAGGACAAGGTAATGGATCTTGTCAGGAGTATAGACCTAATGAATTGTTGATTCAATAGTTGGTTATGAATATCGGCACATCTCTTCCGTCGTGTCAGTATTTTGAAAGTTAGAACAAGATCTATGTAGACCATGAGGTGCAATGAGAGCATCTGATTCGTCGAATTTTTGGCTGATTTGGTCATAAAAAAATAAAAAATATATAAAAAAAAATGTTATCGTGGTCCTATGGATTTTGTGTTGCAAGGTAAGAATCCGGCAAAGTTATGCAATCATGTTTGAGGACGGCGTGTGAGGAATAATTGTGTGATCTCTTGATAAAAACAAGCCTGACATAGAATTCCGGATGTTGGAATTAGGCTTTAAGACTTATTTATTTGAACAAAAGGGAATATCTTCAAATTATACCAGACTAATGTGCTCAGTTGAGTCCGAGATTTATTGGCCCTTTTGAGATTTGAGGCGTGTTGGGGAGGTTTCTTATGAGCTGGCCTTACCTCCCAGCCTAGTCGGGGCCATCCCGTAATTCATGTCCCTATGCTCCGGGGATACCATGGTAACCGTCGCACATGTTGGGTTTCACTTTTGTTCAGCTATACGAGGATCTGCCTTATGTTGAGGAGCTAGTGGCCATCCTGGACAGGCAAGTCAGGAAGCCAAGGTCAAAGAACATCGCTTCAGTAAAGGTTCAGTGTCAGCCGGCCGAGGAGGCGACTTGGGAGACCGAGCAGGATATGCGCAACTGGTACCCCCATCTCTTCTCCACTCCAGGTATGTTTTCTATGCTCGTTCGAGGACGAACGAATCTTTTAAGTGTGGGAAGATGTAACGACCCGACCGGTCGTTTTTGAAAATTATGCTCCGATCCCCAATCTAACTATTTCCCTAAGTTCATCTCTGCTATTGTAGTTCGCCGGGAGGTTCGGTTATAGAATTTGAAGCATTTTGGGACACTTAGTCCCTAAATGAGAGCCTTATAGTTGAAAAATGGCCCGTATTTGGAATAGCATTAAGACCACCTCGGAATGGAAATCCGATGGTTCCATTAGCTCCGTTAGGTGATTTTGGGGTTGGGAGCGCGTTCGGAATGTATTTTGGAGGTCCGTAACTCAATTAGGCTTGAAATGCCGAAGTTTGAAATTTTGGCGAATCCGAACGATAGGTGAGATTTTGATCCGGGCATCGGAATGGAATTCCGACAATTTCTGTAGCTTCGTTATGTGATTTTGGATATGTCCGCAAATTTTCAGATCATTCGCACGTCGTTTGGTCGGGTTTTTGATTAAATGCGTGTTTTGGAAGTTTTAGAAGAACTTAAGCTTGAATACGATGTAATTTGATGGTATTGGCGTTGTTTGATGCATGTCGATGATTGGAACAAGTTTTCATGATATTTTAGGAGGTGTTATTATTTTTGGTTGAGGTCCCGGGGGCCTCGGGGTGATTTCGGATGGTTAACGGAAACTTTTGAAGTTGGAAAACTTCATAATAGGCGAAGATGTAAATGAGTGTGCACAAGACCTCACTTTAAACGATCATATCTCCCGTTATATAAAGATTTGTGTGAGCTACGACCTATCAAATTAAATCCCTTTGAGTCTAGTTTCCAACGCAACAAACCGTTTGTCATTTGGAGGTGTATACAGAAAGTTATGACCATTTTTCTGGGCATGTGTCAGTAGCGCGGCCTTAGCGCGGGAGCGCTAGTAGCCCGCGCTAATGGATTATTTTCTGCCTCAACCCGCGCTAATTAGCGCGGGCGCGCTAGTAGCAGGCCACTAAATACCCCAAGACCGGGTATAGAGAGTTCCAAAGTCATTTTTGGGGCAAGGGCTTGCTCTCTCAAGAGGAATCCGTCCTACTCTTCATTTCTATGATCCAAGGTAAGCTTTTTGGAGTATTTTGAGTTGATTACTACTCCTAAACACTTATATTAACATGGATTAATCTTGAAAATCTTTATATTTTCAAGAAATTCCTTCAAGAACTCAAAAGGGGGTTTTGCAAGATTTCTTCCAAAAGGTAAATCCTACACCTTAGACTTATATATATGGATATATTATGAGAATATGAGTATGAATCAAGTATTACAACTTATGGCATGGTAATTGGAAGTCATAAATTCCCAATTTAAATACATGAACATGGTAGGGATTTAAAGGTGTTTATTTGATGGAATTTTTATTGGTTGGGTATGAATGGATGGTCATACATGTGTATTTGGAAGTTATAAATTGGTTAGGAATGAAGGTGAGATGAATTGTTGGTTAATGGTGATAGTTGGAAGAACCAATACTATAGTTATGAGGTAAAAATAACCATGCCTACAAGGTGTTTGATAATATGCCTAAATGGTATAAATTATGGAATTTATTATCAATATTGGCCCTATTGAATGTTGAATTGTAGATTGAAGTTACATAACTATATTGGATCATCGTAGTATCATTAAGGGGCGAATTTCGGATATGTATGGCTAAAAACCCCGTCTTTTAGAAATCGAGCTTCATCGATGTTTGAGTGATCTTGGCAAATTTTCATAATTTTTCGTATTAGCTTAGAATTTAATTGTAGAATAAATTACTTGAATTATTATTTACAATATGCAATTTAATTGGATAGAGTTGAGCCACTCGGAGTCGGATACTCGTGGCAAGGGAGGCGTTTCTTAGCGGTTTTGTACCGGAATTGAGGTAAGTGGCTTGTCTAACCTCGTGTGGGGGAACTTTCACCCCTAGGATATTATGTGATAGTTTAAATGCCTTGTACGCGAGGTGACGGGCGTGTACATGCGCTGGTTGTTGAACACATACTTTACTTAAAATGTTCGATGAGTGATATTCCTTCTTTTAGCCGTTTATTCGATATTCTTACCCGGTAGTAGTTAGAAAAGCATGATTAGGTAGTATTTAACTGTCTAGTTGCCTAATTGTCTTACTTGAGCTTCTGGATAATTATTGGTACTATTTATCGGTGAAGTTAAGCATATTATATTCTCTCTGTGTATTCCTTTATTTGCTGTGTTTGTGGATTGCGGGTTCGATTCTCGGAGATCCCAGGGCTGTGGGTTCGATTCCCAGAGACCCGGAGTGATATTGTTGTGGACTGCGGGTTCGATTCCCGGAGATCCTGAGATTTATTGAGATGTGGACTGCGGGTTCGATTCCCGGAGATCCTGAGATTTATTGAGATGTGGACTGCGGGTTCGATTCCCGGAGATCCTGAGATTTATTGAGATGTGGACTGCGGGTTCGATTCCCGGAGATCCTGAGATTTATTGAGATGTGGACTGCGGGTTCGATTCCCGGAGATCCTGAGATTTACTGAGACATGGGCTGCGGGTTCGATTCCCGGAGACCCAGAGGTACTGTCAATGGGATTGTGGGTTCGATTCCCACAAGTCCTGGACTTGTTAATTGAGTTTGTTACTTGTTGTTAGTTTTAATTGTAGACGGTTGCAGTAATCATTTATTGTTGTTATTTCGGAATAATTATCATTTAAACTACTTATTATTGTTACTATCATTTTTGTAATAGTTTTCTCTCAGTAGGGCCCTGACCTTCCTCGTCACTACTCAATCGAGGTTAGTCTTGGCACTTACTGAGTACCGCCGTGGTGTACTCATGCTACTCTTCTGCACACTTTTGTTGTGCAGATCCAGGTACATCAGGACAGGCTCGTACTAGGTGATTCCGCAGCTTTTTGGGAGACCTCGAGGTATGATCTGCTACGTCCGCGGATCCGGAGGCTTTCCTTCTATTCTGATAGTATTAGTTGACATTTTTCCTTCATTTCGTTGTTAGATACTCTTTACACATAGAGCCACAGTTGTATATTCTCTTTTAGTCTGTGTTACCCGTGGGATTCCGGATCTTGGTAGCGTTTTATTCAGTGTGTTGACGAATGTATGTGCCAAGTGGCACGGATTACATATCTTTTTATGCTATTTTTCCGCTGTCTCTTATTTAAGTGTTCATAGCTTGTATATTCCGCAATGTGTTAGGCTTACCTAGTCATGGGGACTGGGTGCCATCACGACATGTTCACGATTGGTGAACTAGGGTCGTGACACAACAGTGATCCAGTAGCTGTGCGAGGCGACATCTGTGGGATACTCGAGGTAGCTGCAGAGTCCGCAGGACCCGATATTCCTTCTTACTGTCTTTTGATCCTGTATTGATGTTTCTTTCCGTACTTGGTATCTTGTAAACTATTATACACTTTTGTTCATTAGAGGCTCATGACTCTTGACCCTCGGTCTATGGGAGTTGGTATATTTTGGGACTTGGTTCCCCGTTTTCGTTATATGTATCGCTGTTGCTTCGTGATTTAATATGCTTAAATGGGCTAAAGAGAGCTTCTAGCTCCGTTATTGTTATTGATTGGTCAGGCTGGCTTAGCAATGTGCTGGGCGCCATCACGACCGGGTTTGGGGTCGTGACAAGTTGGTATCAGTGCCTAGGTTTACTAGGCCTCATGAGTCTTGATCCGGTTAGTAGAGTCTTGTGGATCGGTACGGGGACGCCTGTACTTATCCTTGGGAGGTTGCGAACCTTTAGGAAACACTTCACTTTTCTTGAACTCTGTCGTGCGATCTTGTTATCCTGAAAACTGAACTTCTATACTCTATTCTCTTGCAGATGGCGAGAATGCGAGCATCGGGACGAGGTGGATGACCTCCATTGCCACCTGTTAGAGGCCGTGGGCGCGGTCGTGCTAGAGGTAGAGGTAGGGCAGCTGAGGCAGTGCCAGCTGACCCGCCCGTTGTACCAGTTCAGGAGCAGCCCCCAGTGGTTGATGCTCTAGCAGCCCCAGTTCAGGGCCAGACTGTATCTATTGCTATTCCTGGTCTTCAGGAGACTCTCGCTCAGATATTATCGGTGTGTTCCGGTTTGGCTCAAGTAGTTTCGGCTATCGCTACTGCAGCGACATCTCAGACAGGGGGTGGTCAGCAGACCCCTGCAGCTTGCACAGCTGAGCAGGTTGTTCAGTGACTTCAGACGCTAGAGGTGGTCCCCGCTCAGGTGGTTGTACCAGTTATTCCTCCAACTACACCAGCTCCAGCTCCAGAGCATGTTGTTTAGGCTATGGCCGACAACGAGCAATGTCGTCTTGAGAGGTTTGGTAGACTTCAGCCACCCCATTTCAGTGGCGTTGAGGGCGAGGATGCCTAGGGTTTCTTGGATAAGTGTCAGAGGATGCTGCGTACGGCTGGTATTCTTGAGTCCAGCGGAGTTTCATTTACTACCTTTCAGTTCACTGGTCCTGCATTTGATTGGTGGGAAGAGTTTGAGAGGCGTAGGCCTGCAAGAGCAGCACCTCTCACATGGCAGCAGTTCTCTACTCTCTTTCTAGAGAAATATGTACCTCGGTCTCGTCGCGAGGAGCTACGTCGCCGGTTCGAGTGGTTGATTCAGGGCGACATGTCTGTGACTCGGTATGAGCTTAGATTCACACAATTGGCTAGGCATGCCACATGGATGATCCCAACTGATAGGGAGAGGATCAGGAGGTTCATTGATGGCCTCAACTATTCTATCCGCATTCTTATGACCATAAAGCGAGTTCTGTCATCATCTTTTGAGCAGGTTGTTGATATGGCATGCTCCATTGAGGCGGATCGTTGCCGAGAGAGGGAGGAGCGGGAGGCCAAGAGGCCTCGTGGTTCTGGCAGTTTCAGTGGAGCTCCATCTAGAGGGCATTCCCAGCAGAGCAGAGGTCGCTCATCTAGACCTTCTCATTCAGGCCGCCCAGAGCAGAGCGGAGGTTCTTATGGTCGTGGTCGACATGGGTTTCAGCCGGGTCAGTCATCACTTAGTGCCCTTCCAGCTCAGAGTGCAGCACCTACTTTTTCAGCCCAAGGTTCTTTTGCGGCGAGGGGTTCCCTTCAGTCCCCTTCTCCAGCACCAGGTGCATGTTATGAGTGTGGTGAGTTTGGCCACATGAGGAGACAGTGCCCTCGACTCCGTAGGGACAGGACTCAGCAGAGTGATCAGCCCTCCTCTTCAGCACCATCTCAGTCTAGTAGAGGTGGAGGCCAGTCTTCTCGTGGTCGCCCCAGAGGCGAGGAGAGATCTGGTGGAGGTCAAGCACGATTCTATGCACTTCCTGACAGGCGTGATAGAGTTGCCTCCGATGCGGTGATTACAGGTATCATTTCTGTCTGTCACAGAGATGCCTCTGTTCTATTTGATCCAGGGTCCACATATTCTTTCGTGTCCTCTTATTTTGCACATCATTTGGGTGCGACTCGTGGTAGTCTTGATTTACCTGTTCATGTATCCACCCCCGTGGGTGATACGATTGTTGTGGATCATGTCTATAGATCCCGTGTTATATCTATTGGGGGTCTGGAGACCCAGGCAGATTTGTTATTATTGGGGATGGTGGACTTTGATGTTATATTGGGTATGGACTGGTTGTCTCCGTACCATGCTATATTGGATTGTCATGCTAAGACAGTTACGTTGGCCATTCCTGGTATTTCTCGGATCGAGTGGCGGGGTTCGATTGATTTCGTCCCTAGCCGTGTCATTTCATTCTTAAAAGCTTAGAAGATGGTTGAAAAAGGGTGTTTATCGTACTTAGCTTTTGTGAGAGATGTGGGAGCTGAGTCTCCTAGCCTTGATTCTGTATCTGTTGTGAGGGATTTTCCAGATGTATTCCCCTCAGACCTGTCGGGCATGCCACCGGACAGGGATATTAATTTTGGCATTGACTTGGTGTCGGGCACTCAGCCCATATCCATTCCTCCTTATCGGATGGCACCAGCTGAGTTGAAAGAACTAAAAGAACAGCTTCAAGAGCTTCTGGATAAGGGTTTCATCCATCCTAGTGTGTCCCCGTGGGGTGCTCCGGTATTATTTGTTAAAAAGAAAGATGGTTCCATGTGAATGTGTATTGATTATAGGCAATTGAACAAAGTGACAGTGAAGAACAAGTACCCTCTACCGTGCATAGATGATTTGTTTGATCAGTTACAGGGTGCGAGGGTGTTTTCTAAGATCGATCTTCGTTCGGGCTATCATCAGCTGAAGATCGGGGACTCGGATATTATGAAGACTGCATTCAGGACCCGATATGGTCACTATGAGTTTCTTGTGATGTCTTTTGGGCTGACCAACGCCCCAGCAGCATTTATGCATCTGATGAACAGTGTGTTCAGGCCTTATTTGGATTCATTTGTGATTGTGTTCATTGATGACATTCTAGTCTACTCCCGTAGCCGGGAGGAGCATGCTCAGCATTTGAGTATTGTGTTGCAGAGATTGAGGGAGGAGAAGCTATATGCTAAATTCTCCAAGTGCGAGTTTTGGCTCGAGTCCGTAGCATTTCTGGGACATGTGGTGTCTCGTGATGGTATTCAGGTTGATCCAAAGAAGATAGAGGCGGTGCAGAGTTGGCCTAGACCGTCCTCAGCTATAGAGATCAGGAGCTTTCTTGGCTTGGCGAGATATTATCGCCGGTTTGTTCAGGGATTTTCATCCATTGCTTCTTCATTAACTAAATTGACTCAGAAGGGTATACCATTCGTGTGGTCGGATGAGTGCGAGGAGAGCTTTCAGAAGCTCAAGGCAGCTTTGACCACAGCTCCGGTGTTAGTATTGCCATCAGCTTCAGGTTCATATACTGTTTATTGTGATGCCTCGAGAGTGGGGATATGTTGTGTGTTGATGCAGGTAGGTAAGGTGATTGCTTATGCTTCTCGGCAGTTGAAGCCACATGAGAAGAACTATCCTGTCCATGATTTGGAGCTAGCCGCCATTGTTCATGCCTTGAAGATTTGGAGGCACTATTTGTACGGCGTGTTTTGTGAGTTGTATACCGACCATCGTAGTCTCCAGCACTTGTTCAAACAGAAAGACATTAATTTGAGACAGCGGAGATGGCTTGAGTTGCTTAAGGATTATGACATTACTATTTTCTATCATCCGGGAAAGGCCAATGTGGTGGCCGATGCTTTGAGCCGGAAGGCGGTCGGTATGGGGAGCTTGGCATATATTCCAGCTGAGGAGAGACCATTTGCTTATGATGTTCAGGTGCTAGCCAATCGGCTAGTGAGGTTAGATATTTCGGAGCCCAAGCAGGGTATTGGCTTGTGTTGTATCTCGGTCATCTCTATATGATCGTATTCGTGAGCGTCAATATGATGATCCACATTTGGCTGTCCTTAAGGATAGAGTTCAGCATGATGATGCTAGAGATGTCACCATTGATAGTGACGGCGTATTAAGGATGCAGGGCCGGATATGTGTGCCCAATGTTGATGGCCTTCGTGAGTTGATTCTGGAGGAGGCCCATAGCTCGCGGTATTCTATCCATCCAGGAGCCGCGAAGATGTATCAAGATTTGAAACAAGACTATTGGTGGAGAAAGATGAAAATGGACATTGTCAGACATGTAGCACGGTGCCTCAACTGTCAGTAGGTTAAGTACGAGCATTAGAGGCCCGGTGGTGTATTTCAGCGCATTGATATTCCTGAGTGGAAATGGGAGAGGATCACTATGGACTTTGTTACTGGACTCCCTCGGTCAGCGAGGAAGTTTGATTCTATGTGGGTGATTGTTGATCGGCTGATTAAGTCCGCACATTTCATCCCAGTTTGTACTACTTACTCATCGGAGCGGTTGGCAGCGATCTTTATTCTGACAGAGGCACTCAGTTCACTTCTCAGTTATGGAGAGCATTTCAGCAAGAGATGGATACGCGAGTTGAGTTGAGCACCACATTTCACCCCCAGATAGACAGGCAGCCTGAGCGCACTATTCAGATCCCGGAGGATATGTTGCGAGCATGTGTGATCGACTTTGGTGGTTCGTGGGATGAGTTCTTGCCACTTGCTGAGTTTGCCTACAACAACAGTTATCAGTCGAGTATTCAGATGGCCCCGTACGAGGCATTGTATGGCAGACGGTGTAGATCCCCCGTGGGATGGTTTGAGCCTGGTGAGGATAGGTTGATAGGGACTGAGTTAGTCCAGGATGCTCTGGATAGAGCAAAGTTGATCCAGGAGAGGCTTTGTACAGCACAGTCTCGTCGGAAGAGTTATGCGGACCGTAGAGTTTGAGAGTTGTCTTTCATGGTTGGTGACGAGTATTGTTGAAGGTTTCACCTATGAATGGTGTCATGAGGTTCGGGAAGAAAGGGAAGTTGAGTCCTAGGTACATTGGTCCTTTTGAGATACTTAAGAGAGTTGGAGAGGTGGCATATGAGTTGGCCTTGCCGCCCAGCTTATCCAGCGTTCATCCAGTATTCCACGTGTCTATGCTCCGGAAGTACATTGGAGATCCGTCTCATGTATTAGACTTCAGTATCATTCAGCTTGATGGTGATCTATCCTATGATGTGGAGCCTATTTCCATTTTGGGACGTCAGGTGAGAAAATTGAGGTCTAAGGAGATTGCGTTAGTTAAGGTTCAGTGGAGAGGCCGACCCGTGGAGGAGACCACTTGGGAGATTGAGCGGGAGATGCGGAGTAGATATCCTCACTTGTTTGAGACTTCAGGTATGTTTCTTGACCCGCGCGAGGACGAGCGTTTGCTTAAGAGGGGGAGAATGTGACGACCCGGCCCGTCGTCATAGGAATTACCACCCCGTTATGTTGCAATTTCATGTTTTATGCTTTTATATCAGTGTTAGAGTCTATCGGGTGAGTTAGGAGTGAATTGGATTGAAAATGAGGCATATATCCTTTTTGAAGGAAACTTGAATAAGGAAAGTCAACCCGGAGTTGACTATTTATTTAGAGGGCTCGGAATTGGATTTTGATGATTCGGTTAATTCCGGGAGGTGATTTGTGACTTAGGGGAGCAATCGGAATTGAATTTGAAGGCCCGGTGTAGAAATAGGCTTGAATTGGCTAAGGTTGAATTTTGGCGAAATCCGAACGGTAGGTGAGATTTTGATCCGGGGGTCGGAATGGAATTCCGTCAGTTACAGTAGCTCTGTTAGGTGATTTTGGATGTGCCTACAAAATTTCAGGTCATTCGGACGTTGTTTGGTCGGGTTTTTGATGGAATGTGTAATTCGGAAGTTTTGAAGAAACTTAGGCTTGAATCCGTGTGTAATTTGTGATTTTGATGTTTAGGATGGTGTTTTTATGATTGGAACAAGTTCGTATCGTGTTTTGGAGTATGTTGGTGGTTTTCGTTGGGGTCCCGGGGGCCTCGGGGTGAATCCGGACCATCATCCGGCATTTGGAAGCAAGAAATGATCTGCTGTAAATTGCAGATCACTGGGCAAAATTTAAGCCTTCGCGTTCGCGAGGGATATGCCGCGTTCGCGTAGGCTGGGGCCAGGTGACCATCGCATTCGCGATGAATGGTAACGCGTTTGCGTATGAGGGAGTTGGAACGCATCGCGTTCGTGTGGGGTTAGGCCGCGATCGCGAAGATGGATTTGGCAAAGTCACGCGTTCGCGTGAGAGACGACGCGTTCGCGTAGAGTAAAAGTCCGGAGGCTGGGAAGTTGACCTTCGCGGACGCGTGAAAGTGTGTCGCATTCGCGATGAAGAAGAGGGATAAGGGATCGCGTTCGCGTGAGAGGCGTCGCAAACGCGATGAAGAAAATAGGTTGGCAGTGAAGTTAAAACCAGAACTGGTCAGTCGCGGGTTTAATACCCAAGACCTCCATTTTTGAGTTCCAAGAGAAGAAATTGACGGGAGATTGCTGGGAAATCATCGGGGTTTCGTTGGAGGTAAGTTTTGTGGCTTAATTACATCATTTCAACATGAAATCCTTGGTTAATTTTCTGTAAATGGGAGATTAAAGGTGGGTTTGAGCCCTAGGCCTAAATTGAAGAAAAACACTGATTTGAGTGGGCAAATGGAGTCCGATTTTGGTAAATTTTATATGCCTAAACTCGTATCGAGATGAGGATTCCGAATAAGTGACTTTTGTAATTTTTCGAGAAGTTGTACCAAAAGTCGGGTTTTGACAACTTTGGGAATTTTGATGTAAATTGAGTTGTATTGATTGGGTGTCGTCCCATTGGCCTAATTTGTTGTGTTTCTACTGTATTTGATCAGATTCTACGCGTGCGGAGCTTGGATCTCGTGGCAAGGGCATTGCGGAGTAGTCGTCGCATTGTATTGAGGTGAGTAATAGATGTGGGTGATGACTAGCGGTTGAACCTCCTTCTCGGATGGTTGCATACTATATATTGTGATATTGGCCACTCTTGAGCCGTGGAACCCCCCCCCTCCTTCTTGGGTGGTTGAGTATAATTGTGGGCCGTGAGCCAGTTATTGGATCCCGCGAGGACCGTTATCATTGTCTTATCATATTGACATGTTAGTTACTACCAGTCCGTAGCTATTTCTGTTATCATGCTATTTCCAATCTCTGGAACTTGGTACTACTGTTTTCCAACTGAAAAAAAAATGATAAAAAGGTTTTCAAAAGTACTTTTGAGCCTGCGAGGCTGTATTTGCATATTAGCTGACTGGTAGTGGGTCGGGCTGCACGCCGCAGCGGTATATATGTTGGATCGGACTGCACACCGCAGTGATATTGTGCTTGGGCCGTAGGAGCCCCTCCGGAGTCCGAACCCCCACAATGAGCACGGGTACCCAAACTGGATCGGGCTACGCATCGTAGCGGTCATATCATGCATTGCATTGCATTTAGCTACATCTGATAGATGTTATACTGTTTTGCTGGTACTTGTTGGTACATGTACAGTCGATATTGATTCTGTGACAGGGTATTTGATTACAGCTTTACATAGTGCTTTATTGCGGATTTCTTATCGGCGTTGTCTTACCCCTCTTTATTACCACTGAGTCTGGCAGTACTCATTTTACTCTCTGCACCTTGTGTGCAGATCCAGGTACCTCTCAGCAGTGATCCGGTTGCTGTTCGAGGCGACATCTGTGGGATATACGAGGTAGCTGCAGAGTCCGCAGGACCCGATATTCCTTCTTACTGTCTTTTGACTCTGTATTGATGTTTCTTTCCGTACTTGGTATCTTGTAAACTATTATACACTTTTGTTCATTAGAGGCTCATGACTCTTGACCCTCGGTCTATGGGAGTTGGTATATTTTGGGACTTGGTTCCTCGTTTTCGTTATATGTATCGATGTTGCTTCGTGATTTAATATGCTTAAATGGGCTAAAGAGAGCTTCTAGCTCCGTTATTGTTATTGATTGGTCAGGTTGGCTTAGCAATGTGCTGGGCGCCATCATGACCGGGTTTGGGGTCGTGACAAATACGTACAAATGGAATACATAGACTATGAATTAGAAAGCAATGATAGTATATACTCTCTCCGTTTCAATTTATGTGAACCTATTTCCTTTTTAGTCCGTGCCAAAAAGAATGACCTCTTTCATTATTTGGAAACAATTTACCTTTATGCAATGATTTATAGCCACACAAAATAAAGGTGCCTCATTTTACACCACAAGATCAAAAGTCTTCTCTCTTTTCTTAAACTCCGGGCCCAGTCAAATGGGTTCACATATATTGAAACGGGGGGAGTATGAATTATCAGAAAATGAATTAGAAAATGAATCAATACTAGAATCAGATAATGAAGACAATGAATTAACTGTGACGACCTAAAGGGTCATCACTTATTTTATTAATCATTTCGAGCTTCTGAGGCCTTGAAAACCTCATTCTATGTTGCTTCGATCTACGTGCATGATCCGAGCATGTAGCCGGAAAGATTTTGTGATAGAAAATATGAATTTTATGAGGAATTTTGGATAAAAATGATATTAATATTGATATGGTTGACTTCGGTCAACATTTTTGGTAAACGGACCCGGACCCGAGATGGGATGGTCCCGGAAGGTCCGAAGGAAAATATGAGACTTGGACATGCGTTCGGAGTCGAATTTTGAGGCCTAGAGCCCAAGTTATGAATTTCTCTGTGAAATTGTTTTTGATGTAATTACTAAAGGAAAACGAATTAATTGACCTTGGTGTCGGGCTCGTATTTTGGTTCCGACGTCCGGTATAAGTCTTAAATATTATATATGTGTTTTCCGCAAAGTTTGGTGACATTCGGATGTCGTTTGATATGTTTTGGACCTTGAGTTCCAAGTTTGAAAGTTTTGAAAACCAAAAGTATGAAAATCATGAACTTGAGGCTTGATTTGATGAAAACGATGTGATATTGGCGATGTGATCGCACGAACAAGTTTGTAATGTGTTTTTGATGTTGTGTACATGTTTGGTTTGGAGCACGGGGGCTCGGGTAAAGATTTGGTAGGCCGTTGGATCAATTTCTGAATTTCTGCACTGCTGGTTTTTCACCCAGCTGTTGTCTTCGCAATTGCAAGAGGTCCCAGGCTGGTCTTGGTTCGCAAATGCGAAGCATACCTCGCAAATGCGAGGCCTTCAATGTTGAGCCTGGCTTCGCAAATGCGAAGCATTTGTCGCAAATGCGAAGGCCCCTCAATCCAGCCTTGTTCGCAAATGCGAACAAATGTTCGCAAATGCGAAGGCCCCAGATTTGCCTTGGCTTCGCAAATGCGAACTTCCCATCCTTAGCTTATTTTTCAAACTCCAGAAATTGGTCGGGGTTCGCAATTGCGAACCCATGTTCGCAAATGCGAACACAGAGACCTGTAAATCACGATTTCCAGCTTCATTTTTCACATTTCACACCCCAAAAACACCCATTGGCGATTTTTCACGAACTCCCTCTTCTTCAAAACAATTGTAAGTCACATTTTACTTAATTCTTTCAATTCCTAACAACATTAAACATGTTTTTCAATAGAAATCAAAGGTTTTCACGGTAGAATTTCTTGTTCTTGGTAGAATATAGGGTTTTTCATAAATTGGGTAATTGGACCTCTAATTGAGGTCTGATTTTGAAACAAATCATATATTTGAACTCGTGGGGGGATGGGTAACCGGATTTTGGTCCGAACCCCGAGTTTCGACCATGTGGGCCTGGGGTCAAAATTCACTATTCCGGGTAGAATGTTGTAAAAGTTGAAATTGGCCTTATGAATTAGTTTGTTGAGTAGTATTGATAATATTAAATTAATTGTGTATAGATACGATTGGATTGGAGCCAAATTTGAAAGGAAAAGGCATTTCCACGGATTGAATTGTTCGTAAATATTCGAGGTAATCGCTTGTTTTATCCTAGCTTGAGGGAATAGGATTATGTGCTATGTGTTATGTGATCGAGTGCGGTGTATGGGCTGTGGTGACGAGCATCCATACACTGGCGTCTAGTGTGATCGTGAGTCGTTGTTAATACTTGTTGTGATATATATTTGAAGATAAATTGTTAAACCCTTGCCGTGTTGTAGAATTGTTATTGTTCTTCCTTGTCTGGACTTGTGGTGAAGATGATCATTGATTGCCCTTGTTGGGACGGTTTATGATTTACTGTTTCATTCTTTGCCCTTAACTGTGATTGTTATTTGGGTGAGGAAGAGTGATAATGCACGAAGGGTGATTCCGTGCCTTGATTTATTATTTATGCACGAAGGTTAATGCCGTGCCATGTTTTATTATTTATGCACGAAGATTAATGTCGTGCCATGTTTTATTGATTATGCACGAAGGTTAATGCCGTGCCATGTTGTTTATTATGCACGAAGGATCATGCCGTGCCTTGTTATTGAACCATGTACGATGGATCATGCCGTACCATGGATGTGAGGATGAGAGTAAAAGCACGAAGGGTGATGTCGTGCACTTTATTTGCTTATTTGGTTAGGATGAGAGTAAAAGCACGAAGGGTGATGCCGTGCAACTACTTGCTATTACTTGACTTGATATTACTTGTTTTTCCATTATACCTTGTTTTCCCTTGTGTACTTATTAACTGTTGTTAATTGTTGAGTTCATTTGAAATATTCCTTATTGCGTTATTACTTGGTTATTTCTCGTTATTTTGTGGTATACATGTATATGGAACTGCACAGGTTTATGTGGATGTCTGGTCCTAGGCTTGTCACTACTTCGCCGGGATAGGCCAGGCACTTACCAGCACATGGGGTCGGTTGTGCTGATACTGCACTTCTGTGCGTTTTTTCACAGGTCCAGGTTTCGATCAGGAGCAGCAGCAATAGATCTTTTGCGTGGGAGTTGATCATATTTGAGACCGAGGTAGCTTGCAGAAGTCCGCAGGACCGGCGTCTCTCTCTTTACTTATGTTACTAACTGTAGTCTCTTTGTTCCAAGACAAAAAGATTATGTTATATTTCTTTCAAACTTCTATGTGTAGTATTCAGTAGTAGTTCGTGAGTTGGTGACTCCACGTCTTGGGTAGAGGATTTCAGTATGATTTTACCTTGAAACTGGTTATTTCTATTTCGATAAAGTTTTCCGCACTTATTTAATTAAAGTTATAGTTTTGTTGATAAATTAATTATGAAATATTATTAAAAACCGGATAGTGTGAATAAAGAGGCTTGCCTAGCTACCACGAGTAGGCGCCATCACGATCCCGATGTTGGGGGAAAATCCGGGTCGTGACAAGTTGGTATCAGAGCTCTAAGTTACATAGGTCTCACCACTCACGAACAAGCTTAGTAGAGTTTGAGAGGTAGGTACGGAGACGTCTGTACTTGTCCTCCAGAGTCTATTGAGTTAGGAAAAGTCTCTCATTGTTCTTTCTTATCGTGCGAATTCATTCTTCAAATGTTAAATTGAATTTCTACTCATGTCTTCCCACGAATGGCGAAGTCACGTACCGCTTCTTCAGCCGAACAATGGCACGGGCTGGTGATGGATCAACAACGCCTTCAAAAGTTTTACGGAGGTCGGATAGGTTTTACCAAACTCTTCCCTACCACCTTCAGCGGTGCATCTTTTGAGAACCCACGGGATCGTGCTTGACCGCTGTTATGAGGAATTACAGAACATGGGAATAGTTGAATGCGAGAGGGTTCATTTTACTGTGCTACGGAGGGCAAACAGAAGTAGTGGGAAGATAATGTATTTACCACACTAGTTATGGTCCAACGGAAGATGCAATTATATCAGGAGATCACCTAATAAATCGTGTTGGGTTTCAACGGACCTAGACGTCCGGTCGATGTGTTGGAGTTGTGAAGGACAAATATGGTGAGTTATTGGAATGTATATATATGGTATGGAAAGGTCCTCCAAATAATTTATACATATTTAAGGTTGGTTCTTTACATGGGGTAAGAATCGCCCCCAGAGAATGACGAAGAGTATATGAGTAAATGGGGTAGCTCGGCAGTGTTAAGCCAACATAGCAAAAGAGGAAATTGGCCATCGATGTTTGTGACTGTCACGACCCCAAATCCGGTCATGATGGTGCCCAGCACACTGCTAGGCCAGCCTGACCAATCAACAGCAATCATAGAGCTATGAGCTCGCCTTATCCCATTTAAGCATAACAATTGTAAAATAACAGTGATGGATATATCGAAACAGGGGAACCAAGTCCCAACGCATACCAACTCCCATAGACCGAACGGTCAAGAGTCATGAGCCTCTACAGAGTATACAAAGTGTAAATAGCGAATATAACTGTGCACAAGTGTGGGATAATCAGAACAAAAATACGGACAAACTGGAGAATCAGGTCATGCGAACGCTGGCAGCTACCTCGATTGTCCAGAAGCACTCCCGAGCCGCAATAGAATCAGCCCTGCTATGATGTACCTGGATCTGCATACAAGGTGCAGGGAGTCGAGTGTGAGTACTTCCAACTCAGCAGTAATAAAAGTAAATAATGCAGAAGGGAAGAAAACCACGATAGGCACTATCATATGCTACACAATACAGAACTATCTTTTTATCCCTTTCCAGCATATGTGAGTAGATTATTTAGAAATCTCAATTTATTAGCTACTTTCTTTTATGATAATATACCAATACCTGGATACAATCTCAAGCAGTGCAAGTCCGCACTCAAATCAGCCCCTCGGGCTCAGCACTCCTTATCAATTTACACCAGGAGATCTGGTCAATAAGGCAACTAATGCATGTGTGCCAGTAATGTATGAGTGCTAAATGTTATGCCACGTAGTACACGTAAACCAATGTATGTATTCCATGCAATGCATATGACCGCTACGGCGCGTAGCCCGATCCAATTTGGGTCCCCGTGCTCACCCTGGGGGTTCAGACTCCGGAGGGGCTCCTACAGCCCAAGCACAATATTAATATCACACCTGCTGCGGTGCACAGCCCGATCCGTATACCACTGCAGCGTGCAGTCCGATCCATGCATGTGTATGCATATGCTCACATAAATTGTCATGCCCTAACATGTGGCCCTCGGCTCCAATCAGTCTAACAAATAATCAAGAAAGCCCTACGGGCAACAATATCATGTTAGCTCACAGCTAAAAATGTTATTAAGACCTTGTTCAAGTTTTTCATAACCATATAAAAATGCTGAATAGCAAAATACCATTTTTAAACCTTAAATTTAGATAAAAATATGCACAGTGTTATCAAGACAATGATACCAATCCCTGAAGGATCCAAATAATCGGCACGAAGCCCAAGCATGATAATTAGTCCAACTCATTTCAACAATTAGGTGTTATTATTATTACGCGGGACGGACCAAGTCACAATCTCCAATGGTGCTCTACCCCACGCCCGTTATCCGGCGTGCAAGTCACCTCGACACAGCACTAAGATGTGCAAGTCCGGGGTTTACTAACCCTCAGGACATCATTTACAAGTATTACCCACCTCGAACCGACGAAAGCTCATGCCCGCGACGCCTTAGCTCCTTGAACCGGCATCCACGCACGTCAAAACTAGCACAAATCAGCACAAATATATCAAAATAGGCTAATGGAACATAACCCAATCGAAAGAACTCGAAAAATATCAAAAATCAGGAAATTTGCAAAACCCGAGCCCCGGGCCCACATCTCGAAAAATTTTGAAACTCATATTTCCATAACCCTCGTCTCGCCACGAGTCCATATATATAAAATTTACCAAAATCGGAGTTCGATTGGCCTTTCAAAACCCAAATTTTCGTTTTCAATATCTAGGCCACAATCCTTCACAATTTCTACCCAAATTCATGAAGATTGATGTTAATCCAACCATAAAATGATGTTTTTGAGTCAAGAAACTTACCTCCGATGAATACCCGATGATTTCCCAGCGTTTTCCCGTGATCTCTTCTCTCTAGGGCTCAAAAATGGTGTTTTGGGGTGTGAAACCCGCGAGCCCTCTGTTCTGCAATTAAACTCACTGCCTGGGAATTTAACTCTACGCGTTCGCGATGTCTCTCACGCGAACGCGGTGACCTGTTCGATTACTTCATCGCGAACGCGATGCCCTATCACGCGTCCGTGAAGTTCAATTCTCCCAGCCGCCGGATTTCTTCTACGCAAACGCGTCTATCCTTTCACGCGATCGCGATGGTCTCCATCTTTCACCTTCGCGAACGCGGCCATCTCCCACGCGAACGCGATGCATTGCCCTGCCTGGCCTTCGTGAACGCGGGCCTTGCCCTCGCGAACGCGAAGGCTAAAATCCTGCCCAGAGATCTGCAATTTACAACAGACTTTTCCTTGCTTCAAAATGCCGGATGATGGTACGGATTCACCCCGAGGCCCCCGGGACCCCAATGAAAACCACCAACATACTCCAAAACACGATAAGAACTTGTTCCAATCATAAAAACACCATCCTAAACATCAAAATCACCAATTACACACGGATTCAAGCCTAAGTTTCTTCGAAATTTCCGAATTGCTCATTCAATCAAAACCCGACCAAACGACGTTCGAATGACCTGAAAATTTGCAGGAATATCCAAAATCACCTAACGGAGCTAATACAACTGTCGGAATTCCATTCCGACTCCCGGATCAAAATCTCACCTACCGTTCGGATTTTGCCAAAATTCAACCTTAGCCAATTCAAGCCCAAAACTACACCGGACCTCCAAATTCAATTCTGATTGCTCTCCTAAGTCATAAATGATCCCTCGAAACTAGTCGAATCATCAGAATCCGATTCCGAGCACTCTAACTCGATAGTAAACTCTAGGTTGACTTTCCATATTCAAACTTCCTTCAAACATGCTATTTGCTTCATTTTCAATTCAATTGACTCCTAACTCACCCGATAGGTTTTAACAAAGATATAAAAGCATAATATATGTAAATGCAAGGTAACGGGGTGGAAATTCCCGTAACGACGGGTCGGGTCGTTACATTCTCCCCAACTTAAACAAACGCTCGTCCTCGAGCGGACTCAGAGTTGTACTAGAAGCAACCCAATAGCTGAATGACCTTACCAAGCATATATTCGGGCGATCATACGTCACCCTATCTCACATAAGTCCGAAAACACCATATAGTCAAAATTTCACAGACCATCTGAACCATAAATCACATTGTACTTTCCGAAATCATATGCCAAATGCAAATCCCATGCCTATACTCAGGGATACACTCGAATCCACTACAATAACCCATATTTACTACTCCGGGTGAGATCATATGATGTATCGACAACCCAATCACTCGAGACGATAGTCTCTAATCATAACAACTGGCCACAATAACCAAATACTAGCTGAAAACCTCTTTCATTAGATAGAGTCTTATTCCAACACCTCCATATCCTGCCCACATCAGCTGAAGCACGCGATATACCGAACCCATCTCTCAGGTTAACCATTCGTGAATCTATTTCCCTTTTAAAACTGGTACCACAATAGGTTTCGGAGCCAAACCTCGATTTTTACCTTTCTAACAAGCTAAGATCCAATATGCTCGTATTCATTAATGACTCCAATGGTCATTTCGATCATAACACACCACACCGGTGACATGACATCTCAACCACCGGCCTAAGCCGTGACGAGCACAACATAGGCTCCAATAGAAACGTCTGAACACACTCGAATCATGACAGCTCAAATCATGATAACTGTCTCCAGCAAAAGAGCTGCAATTCAATTCCTCCGTGTCATCATAACATAGAACTGAGATCGCGTCTCGCATTATAGAAATAGAGTACCTGAATCCTCCTCGAGAGGTCATAACATCACGTGGCCTTGCCACGATTCGTGATTCTATGCCAACGTTATTACTTATGAAGCACCTCAAGCCACTAAGCTCAAAACGGTTAGCCACGCACAGATCTAGGTCTTGAACCCAAGCAATCAACCTCGTCCTCAGGTGAAACAATTAACGTATGCTATTAAATCCTGAAAGGACACAACCGATGTGCCATTCGCCAAGTGATACTCAAGACGGTCTTTTCCTCAGAAGCGAGGAAGTATTGTATACCAGGTAGCATATAACTAACTATATTTTCACAATATTCTGTTGCGGCGTGCAACCCGCTCCAATGACATACCCGTGGCGGCGTGCCACCCGATCCATATACCATACCTGTGGCGGCGTGCCACCCGATCCAAATAACCCGTGGTGGCGTTCCACCCAATCCACGCATAAATCTCGCAAAAAGGAAATGCATAACTAGTCGAATTTTCTCATTACAACAAACATATATATAGAGCCTCAAGCTCGGCCACATGAAACGCATCTGACAATGTTTCTCAATACTGGAACTGAATCAATGGTAGATACCTCTACACTAACATCCGCCCCTACGATCCAACTGACAAGGCATTGCCTACCAGCCGTCCGTTGGTCCTGGGTACAACTACTCTGTTGGAGCATACTCTGATGCTCTCTGCTACGCAATTTGTTCCATTTTCCGACATAGTCCATATCACATTAGTCTAGACGACCTGACTTATGTCAACCAGTCTGAAATAAGGTATCATGACCAAAATTCAATAATCACAAAACGGTGCTGATACACGCGATATACAACCACTGCATAGGCGGATTACGAGAACTTCTAGTCTCCAACACATATATAACACATGAATCGCTATACCTGGTTCCACACTCCACCGTACGAATACATAACGCACATCAAGCGTCTATTCATTCCACGAAAGCCATTCAAAAATTTCACTATGTCATCAACGACTCAATTATTACAGTCGATCCCACAAGAGAATACCACCATGCCATTAGATATTATCAATTTACATTACCTTGTCCCTTTTGGACCATATTCCCTGCCAAATTACTAGAATAGCAGTACCATTTTCTTAAATCATCAGAAAGATCGATTCTTAATTCACCTGTAGCTGTCCGCGCTGCTCAATAATTTTATTGACTTCCCATATATTATGAACTGATCTCAAAACCTAGAATATACCATTATCAACTTTCCATTACACATCGCATATGCCACACCACCCTAAGATAACATGGAAATTCATATTCCTTTCCTACGCCGCAAACATCGGCGCACTCAACTAGTCAAGGGCTTTCATGATCCCATATAGAGAAAACTCATTACACATTCCCAGCCTTGCATACCAACAGGAAATATACACTCATTTTCAAACCATGATAAAACACATCGCAAACTCTTTCTCCCAATTACATTGCATAAATTAAACTGCCAGGACTGAGTCCTTATACCCATATCAAGTTACACAACTGCCAACACTCAAGAGCTTTGCTGCACAATATCTGCAAGACACATCACTTCAAACACATACCATGAATTAATCGTATTCCTTATCATACCACTTCGGTTTATTAACAAGTTGTTCCATTTACCCAGTTTCCTTTCTGATTCATCTCTAATTTCATATCAGTCTTTACTGTAGTACGACAATGCCTCAACCCTTTTTTACCACACAAGACTCGTACACAAGACCACACGGTCTAAGACCCATAGACCACTGAATACTCTCTCAGTGTTCCCAGAAGTACCACGTTCTACCACACTTTATTTTGATGAACTTACCGCGATTTTTTAAATTGTTATTATTACTTCCCAATACGGATACGTAGAATCCCATCATTCACATGATATAACACAAGTCTTGGTCTTTTCTAACAAAACCGCCATCTTTAGCCACATACACAATCTTAAGGCACCTGACTGTTACAAGCAAAATCTTGAACACTACAAAACCATTCTCGGACATCATTCACCCTTATTCAGCTGTAATTCAACTGTCCTATTGAGTAGGACCACTCGTGCCTTGTTAGAACTCTGACAATGCAGATCATGATTACATACAAACACTATTAGCTATCTTAACTTTCTATACACCGAACGTTCATTACAAACACCAGTTCAAAACATCCTAGTATTTCTTCACATCTATGAAGCACCATAACCTTTATCAAAATTTCCCAAACATACCTAGAGACAGAGCCAACACCGCACGCAACAGTGCAATCAGTTAATCAATAACAACCTCCCCAACTTAGCTCGGAGCCATACATCAAGTACTTTTAGCCACTCATAGAATTCTTACTCAAATGATGCCTCAAGGTTCTAGTTAGATTAAACTCAAGTCATTTACAAGCTTCGGTGGAGGTTCGAATCATCAGAAATATTAATTCTTTTGCAATTCTTGCATTCATTCACACACAACAGTTACGCCCACTCTTTAGGTTACAAAAATCTTTTCTAAGTCCCAAATTTTCCAAATATTTCGGCAGAGCTTCCTTTGTAAATTGGCCTATCCACCTGCCAGAGAATCACCAAACCATTCTAACAATACTTCCACAACTCAACAAGATATCACAATGATTTTCAACAACATTAAATCTCAACACTACACGAATCATATTATCACAATTTATACTTGAACCTGCGTTGTATCTGCTCGAATCATAACACATATCAAATACCTTTCAATTACACATGAGGATCAACCCTCCTACTTCTTCTCAATTTAGCATTTCATCACGATACCTTCCACCACAATACTCATAAGACAACCAATTCAATTTTTTTCTTGAGTCTAAACTCATACTACGACACGTAGTGCACTTTACATTTCCGCTAAGAGGCAATGAACATATTTCTTACGCCCATAACTAGGGCTACATATCAAATCACAACAAGAACTGAATACCTTACAGCTCTCCCATTATCAAACTGCCATTTGCACAATAGAGATCAATACCGATCGTATGAACTTCATAGTACCGGCTCACGAAATTAGTACCTTGGTGCTCTATCCATAGACAAAGGTCTGGCCTCAAGTCCTCCCGACTGGCCCAACATGAACTCACGGAGATTATATCTCGCCCCTCGATCAGGGAATCGCAAGCCATAAGTCAATTATATTACTGAGCGCTCGAAGCGTACACAGACGTGCGGAAGGAGTTTCAAAAAGGTATATCTCAAGCTGAATCAAGTACGCACGATAAGAATTCCAAGAAATGTGAAGTTTTTCCTAAAGGTTCGCAACCTCCCGAGGATAAGTACAGGCGTCCCCGTACCGATCCACAAGACTCTACTAACCGGCTCAAGACTTATGAGGCCTAGTAAACCTAGGCTCTGATACCAACTTGTCACGACCCCAAATCCGGTCATGATGGCGCCCAGCACACTGCTAGGCCGGCCTGACCATTCAACAGCAATCATAGAGCTATGAGCTCGCCTTATCCCATTTAAGCATAAAAATTGTAAAATAACAGTGATGGATATATCGAAACAGGGGAACCAAGTCCCAACGCATACCAACTCCCATAGACCGAAAGGTCGAGAGTCATGAGCCTCTACAGAGTATACAAAGTGTAAATAGCGAATATAACTGTGCACAAGTGTGGGATGGTCAAAACAAAATATAGACAAACTGGAGAATCAGGTCATGCGAACGCTGGCAGCTACCTCGATTGTCCAAAAGCACTCCCGAGCCGCAATAGAATCAGCTCTGCTGTGATGTACCTGGATCTGCACACAAGGTGCAGGGAGTGGGGTGTGAGTACTTCCAACTCATCAGTAATAAAAGTAAATAATGCTGAAGGAAAGAAAACCACGATAGGCACTATCTCATGCTACACAATACAGAACTATCTTTTTATCCTTTTTCCAGCATATGTGAGTAGATTATTTAGAAATCTCAATTTATTAGCTACTTTTTTATGATAATATACCAATACCTGGATACAATCTCAAGCAGTGCAAGTCCGCACTCAAATCAGCCCCTCGGGCTCAGCACTCCTTATCAATTTACACCAGGAGATCTGGTCAATAAGGCAACTAATGCATGTGTGCCAGTAATGTATGAGTGCTAAATGTTATGCCACGTAGTACACGTAAACCAATGTATGTATTCCATGCAATGCATATGACCGCTACGGCGCGTAGCCCGATCCAATTTGGGTACCCATGCTCACTGTGGGGGTTCAGACTCCGGAGGGGCTCCTACAGCCCAAGCACAATATTAATATCACACCTGCTGCGGATTCACCCCGAGGCCCGTGGGACCCCAACGAAAACCACCAACATACTCCAAAACACGATATGAACTTGTTCCAATCATAAAAACACCATCCTAAACATCAAAATCACCAATTACACACGGATTCAAGCCTAAGTTTCTTCAAAATTTCTGAATTGCTCATTCAATCAAAAACCCGACCAAACGACGTCCGAATGACCTGCAAATTTGCAGGCATATCCAAAATCACCTAACGGAGCTACTGCAACTGTCAGAATTCCATTATGACTCCCGGATCAAAATCTCACATACCGTTCGGATTTCGCCAAAATTTAACCTTAGCCAATTCAAGCCTAAAACTACACCGGACCTCCAAATTCAATTCCGATTGCTCTCCTAAGTCATAAATGATCCCCCGAAACTAGTCGAATCATCAGAATCTGATTCCGAGAACTCTAACTCGATAGTCAACTCTAGGTTGACTTTCCATATTCAAACTTCCTTCAAACATGCTATTTGCTTTATTTTCAATTCAACTCACTCCTAACTCACCCGATAGGTTCTAACACTGATATAAAAGCATAATATATATAAATGCAAGGTAACGGGGTGGAAATTCCCGTAACGACGGGCCAGGTCGTTACAGTGACAAGCCTACGAAGAGGGCAAGCCAGCCAATGCAATCTACTAAACACTATTTTAAGAAAATGTTCTGAAGACGTCACCCCCGAGATTCTCTGCAATATGTAGTATATGCGATCTGAACGGTTGTACCAGGTCACAATGACTGTGTCCGAATATATATTGTCATGAGCAATAAGTTAACCGAGCCTTAAAGGAATTGCTGTGAATGTGGAATTTTGGAGAAATACAATTTTAGGAAAGCACTCAGGCTACACGCTCCATTGCAGTTAATAGTTATCCTACATGGCCAGCCAGATGTAGAGGTCAGGATGTTAGAGGTGGAGGTGAAAATCCTAGAGGTGGAGACCCCGTCATTGATATAATATTTATGATATGAGGAGGTCACTACACCAGATGTGGTCATCACACGTATAATTCGGATTGTTATAGACAGAATAATTTTCCCTTAAGTTTGATTTGGTTTTTTTGAAAGAAAATTTAGGCAAGTCCTTTTAACATGCTCCATTCATGAGTGAGCATCGTAATCATCAAATCTGCTTATGGAAATACTCACGTTGAGATATTACATGAGGATAGACATCCCTATTATTAGGTGTTAGTCACTAAAATATCCATGAGGCTAAGAGTGACTTTATATTACTTATTACAGGTGGGTTTTGATATAATTTTCGGGATAACTAATTTTAATCGTTAATTGTGCTCCCTATTAGTATGAGGGCTTATTTTATGTCGTGATTATCTTTGACGGACAATTATTGAAAGGAAGAAAGAAAGGAAATGAAAAATTTCAGATGATATGATGTGCAAGCACCGTGATTCAGAGTTGAGGATGAGATCCTCCAATTTTTGGCATAATGTGAAATATTTCTAAGCCGAGCTTCAAGCTGCGGTGGATATTATTTGAGGAATGGGTCCTGGTAGTAAGAGTTTATGTGTTTAAAATTCTTCTTTTATGAAATTAATATTTTCGTATTGCATTCGTAAATAAGAGTCATGTCCGTTAGGACTATTTGACAATTCTTGTATAGTTTCTATTCATATTTAGCCATTTCTATTTTGAAACCGTTGAGCTTAGCCTTTGAGACGAGCACCCGGTAAGGATAAATATGATGCATTAATTCGGGAAAATAATCACTCACGAGGTCTCCATACCTCATTCTGAGTAAAGTGGGATTTGTAGAATAAGGTATTTGACAACACGTAGTTAATTGGCAATGTTGTAATTTAGGGACGACTATTTTCGCCAAAGTCATGGCTATGTGTATAAGTACGTGGTGTTCATGCCATAGTTAGACTGGCTCGTGATAGTACCCATGGATAACATATTGGTATACTCCCGCAGCCGGGAAGAGCACGAGCAGCACCTCAGATTGGTTCTTCAGACTCTGAAGGATAATCAGCTTTATGCCAAATTTTTGAAATGTGAGTTCTGGTTGACTTCGGTAGCATTTCTGGGTCACATTGTATCAGTGTAAGGTATTCAGGTGGACCCAAAGAAGATTGAGGCAGTCCAGAATTGGCCTCGACCAGCTCCAGTGACTGAGATCCGGAGTTTCTTGGGGTTAGCAAGCTATTACCGTCGATTTGTAGAAGGGTGCCCAGTTCAAGTGGTCAGATGAGTGTGAGGCGAGCTTTCAGAAGCTCAAGACAGTCTTGACTACAGCACCAGTGCTGATACTACCTACGGGTGCAGGACCCTATACAATTTACTGTGATGCATATCGTACAGGGCTTGGAGCGGTATTGATGCAGGATGGTAAGGTTATTGCTTATCCTTCGAGACAGCTAAAAATACATGAGGAGAATTATCCAATTTATGATCTTGAGTTGGCAACAGTGGTTCATGCCTTAAAGATCTGGAGGCATTATCTATTTGGTGTGACATGTGAGGTGTACACTGATCACAAAAGCCTACAGTACTTGTTTAAGCAAAAGGAGTAAAATCTACGACAGCGGAGATGGTTAGAGTTACTGAAAGACTATGATGTTACTATCCTATATCACCCAGGTAAGGCCAATGTGGTGGCCGATGCATTGAGTAGAAAGTCTGCCAGCATGGGTAGTATTGCGTTCATTCCGGTCAGTCAGAGACCATTTGCTCTAGATGTCCAGGCCTTAGCCAACCGGTTTGTGAGATTAGACATTTTTGAGCCTAGCAGGGTGTTAGCCTGCACGGTCGCTCGTTCTTCTCTTTTAGAGCGTATCCGTGAGAGGCAATTCGATGATCCTCACTTGCGTGATTTGAGAGATACAGTACAGCGGGGAGGTGCCACACAGGTAAATCTAGATGATGATGGGGTATTGAAATTGCGGGGTCGAGTTTGTGTGCCCAATGTCGAAGGGATTCGAGAGTTGATCTTAGCGGAGGCCCACAGTTCGCGGTATTCTATTCACCCAGGCGCCGCGAAGATGTACCAGGACTTACGGCAGCACAATTGGTGGCGCAGAATGAAGAAAGATATCATTGCGTATGTCGCTCGGTGTCTAAATGTGACGACCCAAAGGGGTCATCACTTATTTTATTAATCATTTCGAGCTTTTGAGGTCTTAAAAACCTCATTTATAGTTGCCTCGATTTGCGTGCACAGTCCGGGCACAAAGCTGGAAAAATTTTATGTTGAAATATGTGAAAAAGTTGAAGAATTTTGATATTAATATTGATATGGTTGACTTTGGTCAACATTTTTGGTAAACGGACCCGGATCCGTGATTTGACGGTCTCAGAAAATCCGTAGAAAAATATGGAACTTGGGCGTATGCCCGGAATTGAAATCCGAGGTCTAGAACCCCGCTAAAAGAATTTTTCTGTTAAATTATTTTCTGAAAATGTTAAGGAAAATAAAACTGAATTTTCATTAAAAAGTACTAGTATCGGGCTCGTATTTTGGTTCCGATACTCGATACAGGTCATATATATTTGTTAAGCGCTTCCTAGAAAGTTTGGTTGAAAACGGACGTCGTTTGACGTGTTTCGGCCTTAAATTGGAAATTTTGAAAGTTATGAAAATTTGAAAGAATTTTTGAGTTTTAAGGCTCAATTCATGGATTTTGATGTTATTTTAGCGATTTGATCGCGCGAGCAAGTTCGTATGATGTTTTTGAGTTAGTGTGCATATTTGGTTTGGAGCCTCGAGGGCTCGGGTGAGTTTCGGATAGGCATCGGGTGGTTTTGGACTTAAGAAAAACTGCAGAAAATCTGCAGCAGGCAATCCTTCTACGCGTCCGCGTCCAGGTGGTCGCGTTCGCGATGGCCAACTTCTTCTTTTCAACGCGTTCGCGTCTCTCTGGTCGCGTTCGCGAAGCCCAGCTGTTTCCCTTCATCGCGATCGCGTACTACTTCACGCGTTCGCGTAGTGTAAATTTGAGCCAACCTTTTTTCTCTACGCGTTAGCGTGGACTAGCTCGCGTTCGCGTAGGCTAACCTGTAAGCCCCAGAATTTTCTTCTTCGCGTTCGCGTCAAGCCCCACGCGAACGCGATGTGTAAAACTTCTTCTTCATCGCGAACGCGACCGGGGTGTCGCGAACGCGATGAACAAACTTATGCCCGGTGAATTTAAGTCAGAAAACAGAACAGAAACGGGATAAAAATCCCATTTCTGTTCAACTCTCTCCTCCACAGCCCCTTGGACGATTTTTGAGGGATTCTTCATCAAACTTCTTGGGTAAGTGATTCTTAACTCCTTTTTCTTCATTTCTCGTCAATATTATTTGAATTCTTAAGCTTAAATAGGTGTAAATGGGTAGAGAAACTAGAGAATTGAGTATAGTAAGGGTTTTCAAAGAATTTGCAATCTAGACTTCGTTTCGGAGTCGAACTTAAGAACAAATTGTATATTTGAACTCATGGATGATTGGGTAAACTTATTTTGGTTCGAAAATTGAGTTTCGATTATGTGGGACCGGGGTCGATTTTTACTATTCCGGGCAGAATGTTGTAAAAACCATATTTAGCAATATGAACTAGTTTGTTAAGTAGAATTGATGATATTAAATCAATTGTGTATAGATACGATTGGATTGGAGTCAAATTCGAAAGGAAAAGGCATTGCTACGGATTGAATCGTTCGTAAACTTTCGAGGTAAGTGTTTGTTCTATCCTAGCTGGAAGGAATAGGAATTTAGTTATGAATAAATTGTTGATTAAGAGTTATTGGTGTTATACCGGTAATGGAGATAAATTGTTGAAATTATCATCAATTATTGGTTTAAAACCGGTAATTTATAAATATTGTTAATGTAGAGATTATTGGCTAAATGCCGATAATATATATATTTATGAATTGGGATCGTGTGGCGCGTCGACCACTTATATATTTATGAATTGGGATCGTGTGGCGCGCCGACCACTTATATAATAAGAAATGGGATCGTGTGGCACGCCGACCACAAAGTGATTTAAATCTTCGCATTGGCCATAGTTGCCGGTAGCCTATTGATATATTTGGGAGCGGGTGGTACGCCTACCACAAGAGGTAATTACCGTGATAGTTGGGAGCGGGTGGTACGCCTACCACGAGATATGAAATGAGAGAGGAATTGAGACATGAAAGTAAGATTTATTCTGTTGATTAGATTATTCTGGATATCACGAGTTATTGACTGTTATTTCAGAGCAGAGTCTTTCCTTATAAATGTATTGTATATATATATATATATTGCAATTGTACAGGTTTATGTGGGTGACTGGTCCTTAGCCTTGTCACTAGTTCGCTGGGATAGGCCAGGCACTTACCAGCACATGGGGTCGGTTGTGCTGATACTACACTCTGCGCTCTTTTTGCGCAGATACAGGTTACGGACAGCAGCAGCGGCAGTAGCGACTTGTGGATTTTCCGACAATTGAGATTACGAGGTAGCCTTGCAGGCGTCCGCAGGACCCGTTGTCTCTTCTATCTATGCTTTTCATTCTGTTATCTCATGTAATCGAGATAAACAGCCTTGTATTTTCTTTCAGACAATTATGTGTATTATTCTTAGAAGTTCGTGAGTATTGTGACACCGGTCTTGGGTAGTGTATCATGTTTGGGTTTTCTTTATCATATTTGACTAAGTCTTCCGCTAATTTTGATTATTCCGCTGTAATTTATATCTTTTTAATAATAAGTCTTAATAAGAATTTGGTAATTAATGGAGGTGTAATTAATATTTGGCTTGCCTAGCTTCCATTTAGTAGGCGCCATCATGACCCCGATGGTGGGAAATCCGGGTCGTGACAAGTTGGTATCACAACCCTAGGTTGCACAAGTCTCACAACTCACGAACAACCTTAGTAAAGTCTGAAGGATCGGTACAGAGACGTCTGTATTTATCCTCCAGAGGCTACAGAGTTAGGAAAATATTCTCTTTATTCTTTCCAGTCGTGCGACTTGATCTTTTAAATGTTAATTGAACTTCTACTCCGTTCTTCCGCGGATGGTAAGGACACGTGCATCCTCATCTACTGACCAGCAGCCCGAGGTACCAGCAGCAGCGGCTCCCGCTAGGGGTAGTGGCCGAGGTCGAGGTCGTTCTAGAGGACAAGGTAGGGGTAGAGCTCAGCCCCGAGCAGCAGCACGAGTGGCAGAACCTCAGGTTCATATCGAGGAGGAAGTTCCAGCCCCAGCAGCTCCAGTAGGCCCAGCTCAGGTCCCAGGAGGAGCTTTGTTTTCACCGGATCTTCAGGATGCTTTGGTCCGGATAGCAGGTTTTATGGATCATATCACCATAGCAGGTTTATTACCGGTAGCACCAGCCACTTCTCAGGCTGGAGGAGGTACTCAGACTCCTGCTACGCGCACTCCGGAGCCGGTAATTCCCCAGGCTCAGGTTCCTGTGATTCAGCCAGTTAAGGCAGCTCAGCCTGTTATTGTGATTTCGTCTAATGATGGTGCAGCTATGTCCGCTGACGCATTATGGAGATTGGACAGGTTTACCAAGTTGTTCACTACCACATTCAGTGGCACTCCTTCAGAGGATCCATAGGATTTCCTATACTGCTGCCACGAAGTTCTCCGTACTATAGGTATTGTGGAGACTAATGGTGTGGACTTTGCTACTTTTCGGTTATTTGGCTCCGCCAAGACTTGGTGGAGAGATTATTGTCTATCCAGGCCAGCGGGATCGTCATCTTTGACTTGGGAGCAGTTTGCAGAATTATTCTTGGAGAAGTTCCTTCCAGCAACTCAGCGGGAGGTTATGCGCGGACAATTTGAGCGTCTTCATCAGGGTTCTATGTCTGTCACACAATACGAGACTAGGTTCGTGGACCTGGCTCTTCATGCTATTATCATACTTCCCACAGATCGGGAGAGGGTGAGGAGGTTTATTGATGGCTTGAATCAGCCAATTCGGCTATAGATGGCTATGAGGGCAGGAACTGAAATCACTTTTCAGGAGGCGGCTAATGCAGCCCGCCGGATCGAGATGGCTCTGTCACAGGGAGCGAGACATGGATCAGATAAGAGATCTTCGGGTAGATTCAGTGGTACCTCGTCTGGAGATAGAGATTTTTATGATAGAGGCCATCCTCCTAGGCCTTATCAGTCAGCTCTTCAAGTTTCTCATGATGCTTCAGGTGATAGTAATTCTCAGCCACGTTACTCTGATCAGCAGCCTATCAGTGCACCACCACTTCGCTATTTTCAGCGGCCGAGGGCTTGTTTTACGTGCGGTGATCTTAGGCACATTGCAAAGTATTGCCCTCGAGCTTCTGACAGATCTCAGCAGCAGGGTTCTCGTGCCATGATTCAGGCCCCAGTTCCCTCACAGCCTGCCCAGCCAGCTAGAGGCGGAGGTAGAGGACATAGAGTCTTGACTCAGGTACTTCTTTCTTTTGTCCGTTCGAGGACGAACGGTTGTTTTAGAGGTGGAGATTGTGACGACCCAAAGGGGTCATCACTTGTTTTATTAATCATTTAGAGCTTTTGAGGTCTTGAAAACCTCATTTATAGTTGCCTCGATTTGCATGCACAGTCTGGGCACAAAGCTGGAAAATTTTTATGTTGAAATATGTGAAATATGTGAAAAAGTTGAAGAATTTTGATATTAATATTGATATGGTTGACTTTGGTCAACATTTTTGGTAAACGGACCCGGATCCGTGATTTGACGGTCTCAGAAAATCCGTAGAAAAATATGGAACTTGGGCATATGCCCGGAATTGAAATCCGAGGTCTAGAACCCCGGTAAAAGAATTTTTCTGTTAAATTGTTTTCCGAAAATGTTTAAGGAAAATGAAACTGAATTTTGATTAAAAAGTACTGGTATCGGGCTCGTATTTTGGTTCCGACGCCCGGTACAGGTCATATATATTGGTTAAGCGCTTCCTGGAAAGTTTGGTTGAAAACGGACGTCGTTTGACATGTTTCGGCCTTAAATTGGAAATTTTGAAAGTTATGAAAATTTGAAAGAATTCTTGAGTTTTAAGGCTCAATTCATGGATTTTGATGTTATTTTAGCGATTTGATCGCACGAGCAAGTTCGTCTGATGTTTTTTGAGTTAGTGTGCATATTTGGTTTGGAGCCTCGAGGGCTCGGGTGAGTTTCGGATAGGCATCGGGGTGGTTTTGGACTTAAGAAAAACTGCAGAAAATCTGCAGCAGGCAATCCTTCTACGCGTCCGCGTCCAGGTGGTCGCGTTCGCGATGGCCAACTTCTTCTCTTCAACGCATTCGCGTCCCTCTGGTCGCGTTCGCGAAGCCCAGCTGTTTCCCTTCATCGCGATCGCGTACTACTTCACGCGTTCGCGTAGTGTAAATTTGAGCCAACCTTTTTTCTCTACGCGTTCGCGTGAACTAGCTCGCGTTCGCGTAGGCTAACCTGTAAGCCCCAGAATTTTCTTCTTCGCGTTCGCGTCAAGCCCCATGCGAATGCGATGTGTAAAACTTCTTCTTCATCGCGAACGCGACTGGGGTGTCGCGAACGCGATGAACAAACTTATGCCCAGTGAATTTAAGTCAGAAAACAGAACAGAAACGGGATAAAAATCCCATTTCTGTTCAACTCTCTCCTCCACAGCCCCTTGGACGATTTTTGAGCGATTCTTCATCAAACTTCTTGGGTAAGTGATTCTTAACTCCTTTTTCTTCATTTCCCGTCAATATTATTTGAATTCCTAAGCCTAAATAGGTGTAAATGGGTAGAGAAACTAGAGAATTGAGTATAGTAAGGGTTTTCAAAGAATTTGCGATCTAGATTTCGTTTTGGAGTCGAACTTAAGAACAAATTGTATATTTGAACTCATGGATGATTGGGTGAACTTATTTTGGTTCGAAACTTGAGTTTCGATTATGTGGGCTCGGGGTCGATTTTTACTATTCCGGGCAGAATGTTGTAAAAACCATATTTAGCAATATGAACTAGTTTGTTAAGTAGAATTGATGATATTAAATCAATTGTGTATAGATACAATTGGATTGGAGTCAAATTCGAAAGGAAAAGGCATTGCTACGGATTGAATCATTCGTAAACTTTTGAGGTAAGTGTTTGTTCTATCCTAGCTGGAAGGAATTGGAATTTAGTTATGAATAAATTGTTGATTAAGAGTTATTGGTGTTATACCGGTAATGGAGATAAATTGTTGAAATTATCATCAATTATTGGTTTAAAACCGGTAATTTATAAATATTGTTAATGTAGAGATTATTGGCTAAATGCCGGTAATATATATATTTATGAATTGGGATCGTGTGGCGCACCGACCACTTATATATTTATGAATTGGGATCGTGTGGCGCGCCGACCACTTATATAATAAGAAATGGGATCGTGTGGCACGCCGACCACAAAGTGATTTAAATCTTCGCATTGGCCATAGTTGCCGGTAGCCTATTGATATATTTGGGAGCGGGTGGTACGCCTACCACAAGATGTAATTACTGTGATAGTTGGGAGCGGGTGGTACGCCTACCACGAGATATGAAATGAGAGAGGAATTGAGACATGAAAGTAAGATTTATTCTGTTGATTAGATTATTCTGGATATCACGAGTTATTGACTGTTATTTCAGAGCAGAGTCTTTCCTTATAAATGTATTGTATATATATATATATTGCAACTGTACAGGTTTATGTGGGTGAATGGCCTTAGCCTTGTCACTAGTTCGCTGGGATAGGCCAGGCACTTACCAGCACATGGGGTAGGTTGTGCTGATACTACACTCTGCGCTCTTTTTGCGCAGATACAGGTTACGGACAGCAGCAGTGGCAGTAGCGACTTGTGGATTTTCCGACTATTGAGATTACGAGGTAGCCTTGCAGGCGTCCGCAGGACCCGTTGTCTCTTCTATCTATGCTTTTCATTCTGTTATCTCATGTAATCGAGATAAACAGCTTGTATTTTCTTTCGGACAATTATGTGTATTATTCTTAGAAGTTCGTGAGTATTGTGACACCAGTCTTGGGTAGTGTATCATGTTTGGGTTTTCTTTATCATATTTGACTAAGTCTTCTGCTAATTTTGATTATTCCGTTGTAATTTATATGTTTTTAATAATAAGTCTTAATAAGAATTTGGTAATTAATGGAGGTGTAATTAATATTTGGCTTGCCTAGCTTCCATTTAGTAGGCGCCATCATGACCCCCGATGGTGGGAAATCCGGGTCGTGACACTAAATTGTCAGCAGGTTAAATATGAGCACCAGAGACCTGGTGGTGTATTCCAGAGGATTGAGATTCCCGAGTGGAAATGGGAGCGGATCACTATGGACTTCGTTACTGGACTTCCTTTGACTCGGAGGAAATTTGATGCTATTTGGGTCATTGTTGATAGGCTGACCAAGTCAGCACACTTCATTCCGATATCTGTCTCCTACTCGTCGGAGAGGTTAGTGGAGATTTACATTAGGGAGATTGTTCGTCTTCATAGGGTGCCAGTATCTATTATTTCTGATCGGGG
This sequence comes from Nicotiana noctiflora, assembly GCA_032618575.1. Lineage (NCBI taxonomy): Eukaryota > Viridiplantae > Streptophyta > Magnoliopsida > Solanales > Solanaceae > Nicotiana > Nicotiana noctiflora. The sequence continues at coordinate 21,937 of JASVEL010013233.1, read as the reverse complement.
TACGCAGTTTACCTCGCGGTTCTGGAGAGCGGTTCGGCAGGAGTTAGGCACCCAGGTTCAGCTGAGTACAGCTTTTCATCCTCGGACAGATGGCCAGTCCGAGAGGACTATTCAGATTCTAGAGGACATGCTTCGAGACTGTGTTATTGATTTCAGAGGCTCGTGGGACCAGTTTTTGCCATTAGCAGAATTCGCCTACAACAACAGCTACCAGTCTAACATTCAGATGGCCCCGTATGAGGCGTTGTACGGTAGGCGATGTCGATCTCCAGTCGGATGGTTTGAGTCGGGAGAGGCTCGGTTGTTGGGTACAGACTTAGTTCAGGAGGCCTTGGATAATGTCAAGACTATCTAGGAGAGATTGCATTCAGCTCAGTCCAGACAGAAGACTTATGCGGATCGTAAGGTTCGAGATGTAGATTTCATGGTTGGTGAACGAGTATTGCTCCGAGTGTCGTCTATGAAGGGCGTGATGAGGTTCGGGAAGAAGGGCAAGCTCAGCCCTAGGTATACTGGTCCATTTGAAATTCTAGACAGAGTGGGAGGGGTGGCTTACAGGCTAGCTTTGCCGCCTAGCTTATCAGTCGTGCATCCAGTTTTTCATGTATCTATGCTTCGGAGATACCACGGCGATCCCACACATGTGTTAGACTTCAGTACTGTCCAATTGGACCGGCAGGTTCGACAGTTTAGGTCGAAGAGTTATCCTTCTGTGCGTGTTCAGTGGAGAGGTCAGCCTCCTGAGGCATCGACCTGGGAGTCCGAGTCTGATATGCGGAGCCGCTACCCACATTTGTTTCCTGACTCAGGTACTTCTTTCTATTGTCCGTTCGAGGACGAACGGTTGTTTTAGAGGTGGAAAATGTGATGACCCAAAGTGTCATCACTTATTTTATTAATCATTTCGAGCTTCAGAGACCTTGAAAACCTCATTCTATGTTTCCTCGATTTACGTGCACGATCCGAGCATGTAGCCGGAAAGATTTTGTGATAGAAAATATGAATTCTATGAGAAATTTTGGATAAAAATGATATTAATATTGATATGGTTGACTTCGGTCAATATTTTTCGTAAACGGACCCGGACCCGAGATGGGATGGTCCCGGAAGGTCCGTAGGAAAATATGAGGCTTGGACATGCGTTCGAAGTCGAATTCTGAGGCCTAGAGCCCAAGTTATGAATTTCTCTGTGAAATTGTTTTTGATGTAATTATTAAAGGAAAACGAATTAATTGACCTTGGTGTCGGGCTCGTATTTTTGTTCCGACGCCCGGTACAAGTCTTAAATATTATATATGTGTTTTCTGCAAAGTTTGGTGACATTCGGATGTCGTTTGATATGTTTTGGACCTTGAGTTCCAAGTTTGAAAGTTTTGAAAACCAAAAGTATGAAAATCATGAACTTGAGGCTTGATTTGATGAAAACGATGTGATATTGGCGATGTGATCGCACGAACACGTTTGTAATGTGTTTTTGATGTTGTGTACATGTTTGGTTTGGAGCCCGGGTGTCACGACCCAAACCCTGGTCGTGATGGCTCCCAACACAATGCTAGGCAAGCCCAACCATACTATCCCTTAACCCAGTCAGTTATTAATCAAATTAAACTTAAACAGTAAATGATCATATCAGGTGATAACCGAAACGTAAAACATACAAAATACGGTCCCAAACATATCGTGGTGTCACGAGACTGAGCCTCTACAGAATAGCATCCTAATACAATCAAGTCTAGGCAAATAGGAAATCAACAAGATGATAAAGAAGGAGAAAACAAGCTCGGCGGACGCTGGCAGCTACCTCGTAATCTCTGCAAAAGTAGACAAGAATCAGCAGCTACAATGTCTCAACTGCTCTCGGGCACCTGTGGATCTGCACAGAAAGTGCAGGGGAGTGGGGTGAGTATATTTCAACTCAGTGAGTAATAATAATAAATAACAACCGAAGGTAAGAACTCCTGTGCTATCACTTAGCAGTTCTAAGGCAACCCTCACAGGTACGTCATCACTATAGAAATGCTCAAATCCCCAATCCACGTTTACCTCTACAAGATTCTACACTGATCCAACCCTCACTCGTACCCCTACGGTGTACGGCCATCTCAACATATAAAGACACATACCTATGTCTATAATGTATAAGTATTTAAGTAGATAATAGGATATGATTAAGTATAATGATGCGGCGTGCAGCCCGCTCCAATACATATACCGCCGCGGCGCGCAGCCCGCTCCATTTAACATCGACGGCGCTCACTGGGGGTGTATACAGACTTCGGAGGGGCTCCCTAGGCCCAAGCACTATTATACTGCGGCGTGCAGCCCGATCCACACATGTATTACTGCGGCGTGTAGTCCGATCCAATATATGTATGAATATATATTTATACTGCTGCGGCGCGCAGCCCGATCCCCTAATATACACCAGTGCTCACTGAGAATGTGTGCAGACTCAGACTCCGAAGGGATTCCTACAGCCCAAGCGCAATAATACTGCGGCGTGCAGTCCGTTCCACATGTATATTACATGTATATTACTACGGCGTGCAGTCCGATCCAATATATATACTGCTGCAGCGTGCAGCCCGATCCAATATAGGTATATATATATAATACCTCATAATGGGTCCTGGACCCTATCCCAGTCAATATGTGCTTGGCCTCTCAGGAACAATATAATGTATCACAGTGGGTCCCGGACCCTGTCTCAGTCAATATAGACTTGGCCTTTCATGCCCACTCAGCTATAACAGGGAATTCCACCCTAGAAAATCTCTCTCAATATACATATCTAGTACGGGCTCATATTATGCTATACAGCTAGAGCTACGACTGAGTGTATGTTTCTAACAAGATATAAGGGTCACCTAGCTCTATAGGTTCCCTAATGCTCTACGGATCGGCACAAGGCCCCAAACATGGCTATTAGCCCAATTGTACAGTTATAATCTTAGTAACAGTCATACAACACAGTATTCTATTAGCCGGGAAGGACTAAGTCCGAACCCCCAATCACAATGTCACCACGCCCGTCATAGAACGCGTGTCTCATCTCAATATAGCACTGTGAAGTGCTAGTACGGGGTTTCAAACCCTCAGTACATTGTTTACTACTACCACTCACCTCGAACCGGTAGAAGCTTCAATCCGCCTTGCGCTTGCCTCACAAATCAATCTCCTCGGGTGCCAAATCTGCTCAAAATCATAGAGAATGCATCAATATACGCTAATTTCACGAAATTCATTCGAAATAACCCAATTTATACCAAAACCCACAAGTTGTCAAAACCCGACTTTTGGTGCGCTTCTCAAAAAATTATAAAAGTTACATATTCGGAACCCTCGTCTCAATACAAGTCTAGGCATATCAAATTTACCAAATTCGGACTCCATTTGCCCACTCAAATCGGCAATTTACCAAAACCCCGGCTTAGGCTAAATTTTCCTACAGTTTGATCCAATTTTCGTGAATTAAAGGAGGATTTCATGATAAAAACGCGTAAAGGAACCATAAAACTCACCTCCGATGATAACCCGATGTTCTCCCAGCAATAACTCGCCCAAATCGCCCAATTCGCCTTCAAGAACCGAGCCCCAAATGTTTTGCAACTTATGAAATTTTAACCCTTCTGTTATTTTTAACACAGGCCCGATTTCCGCTTCTGCGGACAAAAATCCGCCTCTGCGAGGCCGCCCCCGCGACCAAATGGTCGCTTCTGCGAGATTCCACCAAATCACCCAGTTCCGCTTCTGCGGCTGGGTCTCGCACCTGCGCGACCGCTTCTGCGGATACCCCTCCGCTTCCGCGATCTCCCCCAGCTGCCCGCCTTCCGCTTCTGCGACCCATGACTCGCAGAAGCGAGTCCGCTTCTGCTACTGACATCCGCTCCTGCGGAACCTCCTGGCCAAACCCATTTTCGCTTCTGCGGTCCCGCTCCTGCGGTTCCCAATCCGCAGGAGCGAAAATGCTGCTGCAATTCATGACAGCAGCTCCCAAACTCCAATTTCCTCCCATTCAGCCATCCGAAAACACCCCGAGGCCCCCGGGACCTCATCCAAACACACCAACACATCTTAATACCTTATTCTAACTTGTTCCAATCCTCAAAACACGTCTAATAACATCAAAACCCATAATTCACATCGAATTCAAGCCTAAATTCCTTAAAACATTCCGAATTACACAATCAATCAAAAACCCGACTAAACGACATGCGAATGACCTGAAATTTTGCAGGCACATCCAAAATCACCTAACGGAGCTACTGCAACTGTCGGAATTCCATTCCGACCCCCGGATCAAAATGTCACCTACCATTCGGATTTCGCCAAAATTCAACCTTAGCCAATTCAAGCCTATTTCTACACCGGCCTCCAAATTCAATTCCGATCGCTCCCCTAAGTCACAAATCACCTCCCGGAACTAACCGAATCATCAGAATCCGATTCCGAGCCCTCTAACCAAATAGTCAACTCCGGGTTGACTTTCCTTATTCAAGTTTCCTTCAAAAAGGCTATATGCCTCATTTTCATTTCAATTCACTCCTAACTTCCCCGATAGACTCTAACACCGATATAAAAGCATGAATTATGTAATTACAACATAACGGGGTGGTAATTCCCGTGACGACGGGCCGGGTCATCACATTCTCCCCTTCTTAAGCAAACGCTCGTCCTCGAGCGGGTCAAGAAACATACCTGAAGTCTCAAATAGCTGAGGGTATCTGCTCCGCATCTCCCGCTCAACCTCCCAAGTAGCCTCCTCTACGGGTCGACCTCTCCACTGAACCTTAACTGATGCAATCTCCTTCAACCTCAACTTCCTTACTTGGCGACCCAAAATAGCAATAGGCTCCACATTATAGGATAGATCACCATCAAGCTGAATGGTACTGAAGTCTAATACATGGGACGGATCTCCGATGTACTTCCGGAGCATGGACACATGGAATACTGGATGTACGCTGGATAAGCCGGGTGGCAAGGCTAACTCATATGCCACCTCTCCAACTCTCCTGAGTATCTCAAAAGGACCAATGTACCTGGGACTCAACTTCCCTTTCCTCCCGAATCTCATGACACCCTTCATGGGTGAAACCTTCAGCAATACTCTATCACCAACCATGAAAGACAACTCTCGAACCCTACGGTCTGCATAACTCTTCTGGCGAGACTGTGCTGTACGAAGCCTCTCCTGGATCAACTTTGCTCTATCCAGAGCATCCTGAACTAACTCGGTCCCTATCAATCGATCCTCACCAGGCTCAAACCATCCGACGGGAGATCTACACCGTCTGCCATACAATGCCTCATACAGGGCCATCTGAATACTCAACTGGTAGTTGTTGTTGTAGGAAAACTCAGCAAGTGGTAAGAACTCATCCCACGAACCACCAAAGTCAATCACACATGCTCGCAACATATCCTCCAGGATCTGAATAGTGCGCTCAGACTGCCCGTCTGTCTGGGGGTGAAATGCTGTACTCAACTCAACCGGCGTACCCATCTCTCGCTGAAATGCTCTCCAAAACTGAGAAGTGAACTGAGTACCCCTGTCAGATATAATAGACACTGGGACCCCATGCAACCTGACAATCTCCCGAATAAAGATCACTGCCAACCGCTCCGATGAGTAAGTAGTACTAACCGGGATGAAATGTGCGGACTTAGTCAGCCGATCAACAATCACCCATACAGAATCAAACTTCCTCGCTGTCCGAGGTAGCCCAGTAACAAAATCCATGGTGATCCTCTCCCATTTCCACTCGGGAATAACCATACGCTGAAGAACACCGCCCGGTCTCTGATGCTCATATTTGACCTGCTGGCAATTGAGGCACTTAGCTACATGCCTAACAATATCCATCTTCATTCTCCTCCACCGGTAGTGTTGTCTCAAGTCTTGGTACATCTTTGCGGCACCTGGGTGAATAGAGTACCGCGAACTGTGTGCCTCCTCAAGTATCAACTCCCGCAAACCATCAACATTGGGCACGCATATACGGCCCTCCATCCTCAGAACACCATCACTGTCGATAGTCACATCTCTAACATCATTATGCTGCACTCTGTCCTTAAGGACAAGCAAATGTGGGTCATCATACTGTCGCTCCCCGATGCGATCATATAAGGAAGATCGAGAAACAACACAAGCCAACACCCGACTCGGCTCCGAAATATCTAATCTTACTAGCCGATTGGCTAGGGCCTGAACATCATAAGCAAATGGCCTCTCCCCAACTGGGATGAAAGCTAAGCTGCCCATGCTAACCGCCTTCCGACTCAAGGCATCGGCCACCACATTGGCCTTCCCCGGATGATACAAAATAGTGATATCATAGTCCTTAAGCAACTCCAACCACCTCCGCTGTCTCAAATTAAGGTCCTTCTGTCTGAATAAGTGCTGAAGGCTACGATGATCCGTGAACACCTCACAGGAGACGCCATACAGGTAATGCCTCCAAATCTTCAAAGCATGAACTATGGCCGCTAGCTCCAAATCATGAACAGGGTAGTTCTTCTCGTGGGGCTTCAACTGACGAGAAGCATAAGCAATGACCCTACCCTCCTGCATCAACACACAACCAATGCCCACTCCTGAGGCATCACAATATACAGTATAAGAATCTGAAGCTGTCGGTAGAATCAAGACCGGTGCTGTGGTCAGTGCTGTCTTGAGCTTCTGAAAGCTCTCCTCGCACTCCTCGGACCATAAGAAAGGAACACCCTTCTGAGTCAATCTAGTCAAGGGTGAAGCAATAGAAGAGAACCCCTGAACGAATCGGCGATAATACCCTGCCAATCCCAGAAAGCTACGGATCTCAGTAACTGAGGTCGGTCTGGGCCAACTCTGCACTGCCTCGACCTTCCTCGGATCTACCCGAATACCATCACAGGACACCACGTGCCCTAAGAATGCCACGGACTCAAGCCAGAACTCACATTTGGAGAACTTAGCATATAGCTTCTCCTCCCTCAATCTCTGCAACACAATACTCAAATGCTGAGCATGCTCCTCCTGACTACGGGAGTAGACTAGAATGTCATCAATGAACACAATCACAAATGAATCCAAATAAGGCCTGAACACACTGTTCATCAGATGCATAAATGCTACTGGGGCATTGGTCAGCCCAAACGACATCACAAGGAACTCATAATGACCATATCGGGTACGGAATGCAGTCTTCATAATGTCAGACTCTCTAATCTTCAGCTGATGGTAGCCTGAACGAAGATCAATCTTCGAGAACACCCTAGCTCCCTGGAGCTGATCAAATAAATCATCAATACGAGGCAGAGGATACTTATTCTTCACTGTTACTTTGTTTAGCTGCCTATAGTCAATACACATCCTCATAGATCCGTCCTTCTTCTTAACAAACAGGACCGGTGCACCCCACGGCGACACACTCGGCCGAATGAACCCCTTATCTAGGAGTTCCCGGAGCTGCTCCTTCAATTCCTTCAACTCAGCTGGTGCCATCCGATACGGAGGAATGGAAATAGGCTGAGTGCCTGGCACCAAATCGATACCAAAATCAATATCCCTGTCCGGCGGCATGCCCGGCAGGTCTGAGGGAAACACATCAGGAAAGTCTCGCACAATGGGAACAGAATCAATACTGGGAGTCCGGGCCTCGACCTCCCGCACAAATGCTAAATAAGAGAGACATCCCTTCCCAACCATTCGTTGGGCCTCGAGGAAAGATATTACCTTGCTAGGTACATACTCAATCGTGCCTCGCCACTCGATCCTCTGAATGCCCGGCATAGCCAAAGTGACTATCTTAGCATGACAGTCCAGAATAGCATGACATGGAGATAGTTAGTCCATGCCCAATATAACATAAAAATCAATCATGCTGAGAAGCAACGGGTCTACTCGGGTCTCTAGACCTCCAATAGTGACCAAACAGGACCGGTATACGTGGTCCACAACAATAGTATCCCCTACCGGGGTAGATACATGCACTGGCAGCTCAAGACTCCCTCGGGTCGTGCCCAAACGAGGAGCAAAATATGTAGACACATAAGAATAAGTAGAACCGGGATCAAACAATACCGAGGCATCTCCGTGGCAGATTGAAATAATACCTGTAATGACAGCATCAGAAGTAACAGCCTCAGATCGGCCCTGAAAAGCATAGCATCTAGCCTGTCCGCCTGATCGGCCTCCCCTCGAGAGCGACCCCTAGCTGTCTGACCCTCACCCCTAGCTGGCGAGGCGGGTGCTGAAGTAGAAGGACCAGATGACGAGGGCTGCCCCCTCTGCTGATAAGATCCGGAAACAAGACGGGGACACTCCCTACGGTGATGCCCAAACTCTCCGCACTCGTAGCAACTCCCCGTGCTGGTGACTGAGACTGATAAGGACCTCTCGGCGCCGGAGTGGCCAGCCGATGAACTAGGCCAAGATGAACCCCGAGCGGACGGGGCTCGTGAAGAACTCTGTGCTGGCATGGCACCGAGAGATGGCTGGCTCGGTGCGAACCCCGATAACCCCGTTCTAGGAGACCATCCGCGACGATCCGAGCGACCCGACCGCGAAGACCCGAAAGAGCGACCTCGGCTCTGCCGACCCTGGCCTCCGGTCCGAGTGCCACTAGAACTAGTCGCTCCTCGAGGCCTCTTGGCCTCCCTCTCATCCCGCTCCTTGCGACGATCTGTCCCTATGTCGCGAGCAATATCCACAGCATCCTCAAATGTACGACTCAAAACCCTCTCCCGAGTCATCGAATACGAATGGGATAAATGAGGCCGTCCACGAAGCCGCCCAATCCTCTCTCTGTCGGAATGAACTAACCACGGTGCATATCCGGACAACTCTGTAAACCTCGATCTCATACTTTGACACCGACATGTCCCCCCGACGGAGACCCTCAAACTCGCCTACGCATCTCCTCTCTCTCGAGATCGAGGCACCCATTTCTCCAAGAACATAGTGGAGAACTCCGGCCATGATAGTGGTGCTACTCCGGCTGGCCTGCGGCGCTCATAAGCCTCCCACCAAGCGAAGGCTGGTCCCTGAAACTGAAAGGTAGTGAAAGATACCCCACTGGACTCCAATATCCCTTCCGCTATTAATCCTCTTCTTTTTGTTAATTTCTTTTTAACTACTTAATTCAAAATGCATGTATTTAACCTATATTTTTTATTTTCTAATTTTAATTTCTAATTATTCAATCACACAAATGTATCTAATTTCAATCAAGATATGTAATTGCACCCAAAAATATTATTTATTCTAATCTTGGAATTTTATTGCATAGTGCAAAAATCACGTGCTCACACCCTGGTCCCTGATGTAGCTGTTGCGGTGGTAGCTGAATCTACCTGTGCCAAGCGAGTGCAAAACGCTAATATCTGAGCTAGGGTCTCTTGTAGAACCCGAATAACAATGGGCACAGCTGGTGCCTGAACTGGTACTGCTGGGATCTCAGCAACTGGAGGCTGTGGGTCAGCTGGCACTGCCTCAGCTGCCCTACCCCTGCCACGTCCACGGCCGCATCCACGGCCTCTAGTAGGTTGTAATGGTGGTCGTCCTCCACGTCCGGATGATCGAGTTCTCGCCATCTGCGAGAGAATAGAATGTCAAAGTTCAGATCAAGTCAAAAGTAATCGCACGACAAGAATTCCAAGAATTGAAACTTTTCCTAAAAAGGTTTGTAGCCTCCCGAGGATAAGTACAGGCGTCCCCGCACCAATCCACGAGACTCTACCAACCGGCTCATGACTCGCGAGACCTGTTAACCTAGGCTCTGATACCAACTTGTCACGACCCAAATCCTGGTCGTGATGGCGCCCAACACAATGCTAGGCAAGCCCAACCATATTATCCCTTAAACCAGCCAGTTATTAATCAAATTAAACTTAAACAGTAAATGATCATGTCAGGTGATAACCGAAACGTAAAACATACAAAATACGGTCCCAAACATATCGTGGTGTCACGAGACTGAGCCTCTACAGGATAGCATCCTAATACAATCAAGTCTAGGCAAATAGGAAATCAACAAGATGATAAAGAAGGAGAAAACAAGCTCTGCGGACGCTGGCAGCTACCTCGTAATCTCCGCAAAAGTAGACAAGGATCAGCAGCTACAATGTCTCAACTGCTCTCGGGCACCTGTGGATCTGCACAGAAAGTGCAGGGGAGTGGGGTGAGTATATTTCAACTCGGTGAGTAACAATAATAAATAATAACTGAAGGTAAGAACTCCTGTGCTATCACTTAGCAGTTCTAAGGCAACCCTCACAGGTACGTCATCACTATAGAAATACTCAAATCTCCAATCCACGTTTATCTCTACAAGATTCTACACCGATCCAACCCTCACTCGTACCCCTACGGTGTACGGCCATCTCAACATATAAAGACACATACCTATGTCTATAATGTATAAGTATTTAAGTAGATAATAGGATATGATTAAGTATAATGTTGCGATGTGCAGCCCGCTCCAATACATATACCGCTGCGGCGTGCAGCCCGCTCCATTTAACGTCGACGGCGCTCACCGGGGGTGTATACAGACTTCGGAGGGGCTCCCTAGGCCCAAGCACTATAATACTGCGGCATGCAGCACGATCCACACAATTATTACTGCGGTGTGCAGTCCGATCCAATATATGTATGAATATATATTTATACTGCTGCGGCGCGCAGCCCGATCCCCTAATATACACCAGTGCTCACTGAGAATGTGTGCAGACTCAGACTTCGAAGGGGCTCCTACAGCCCAAGCGCAATAATACTGCGGCGTGCAGTCCGTCCCACATGTATATTACATGTATATTATTGCGGCGTGCAGTCCGATCCAATATATATACTGCTGCGGCGTGCAGCCCGATCCAATATAGGTATCTATATACATAATACCTCATAATGGGTCCTCGACCCTATCCCAGTCAGTATGCACTTGGCCTCTCAGGCCCAATATAATATATCACAATGGGTCCTTGACCCTGTCTCAGTTAATATAGACTTGGCCTTTCAGGCCCACTCAGCTAGAACAAGGAATTCCACCCTAGATAATCTCTCTCAATGTACACATCTAGTACGGGCTCATATTATGCTATACAGCTAGAGCTATGGCTGAGTGTATATTTCCAACACGATATAAAGGTCACCTAGCTCTATAGGTTCCCTAATGCTCTACAGGATCGGCACAAGGCCCCAAACATGGCTATTAGCCCAATTGTACAGTTATAATCTCAGTAAGAGTCATACAACACAGTATTCTATTAGCCGGGAAGGACTAAGTCCGAACCCCCAATCACAATGTCACCACGCCCATCATAGAACGTGTGTCTCATCTCAATATAGCACTGTGAAGTGCTAGTACGGGGTTTAGAACCCTCAGTACATTGTTTACTACTACCACTCACCTCGAACCGGTAGAAGCTTCAATCCGCCTTGCGCTTGCCTCGCAAATCAATCTCCTCGGGTGCCAAATCTGCTCAAAATCATAGAGAATGCATCAATATACGCTAATTTCACGAAATTCATTCGAAATAACCCAATTTATACCAAAACCCACAAGTTGTCAAAACCCGACTTTTGGTGCGCTTCTCAAAAAATTATAAAAGTTACATATTCGGAACCCTCATCTCAATACGAGTCTAGGCATATCAAATTTACCAAATTCGGACTCCATTTGCCCACTCAAATCGGCAATTTACCAAAACCCCGGCTTAGGCTAAATTTTCCTACAGTTTGATCCAATTTTCGTGAATTAAAGGAGGATTTCATGATAAAAACGCGTAAAGGAACCATAAAACTCACCTCCGATGATAACCCGATGTTCTCCCAGCAATAACTCGCCCAAATCGCCCAATTCGCCTTCAAGAACCGAGCCCCAAATGTTTTGCAACTTATGAAATTTTAACCCTTCTGTTATTTTTAACACAGGCCCGATTTCCGCTTCTGCGGACAAAAATCCGCCTCTGCGAGGCCGCCCCCGCGACCAAATGGTCGCTTCTGCGAGATTCCACCAAATCACCCAGTTCCGCTTCTGCGGCTGGGTCTCGCACCTGCGCGACCGCTTCTGCGGATACCCCTCCGCTTCCGCGATCTCCCCCAGCTGCCCGCCTTCCGCTTCTGCGACCCATGACTCGCAGAAGCGAGTCCGCTTCTGCGACTGACGTCCGCTTCTGCGGAACCTCCTCGCCAAACCCATTTTCGCTTCTGCGATGAATTCTCCGCTTCTGCGGTCCCGCTCCTGCGGTTCCCAATCCGCAGGAGCGAAAATGCTGCTGCAATTCATGACAGCAGCTCCCAAACTCCAATTTCCTCCCGTTTAGCCATCCGAAAACACCCCGAGGCCCCCGGGACCTCATCCAAACACACCAACACATCTTAATACCTTATTCTAACTTGTTCCAATCCTCAAAACACGTCTAATAACATCAAAACCCATAATTCACATCGAATTCAAGCCTAAATTCCTTAAAACATTCCGAATTACACAATCAATGAAAAACCCGACTAAACGACGTCCGAATGACCTGAAATTTTGCAGGCACATCCAAAATCACCTAACGGAGCTACTGCAACTGTCGGAATTCCATTCCGACCCCGGATCAAAATCTCACCTACCGTTCGGATTTCGCCAAAATTCAACCTTAGCCAATTCAAGCCTATTTCTACACCGGGCCTCCAAATTCAATTCCGATCGCTCCCCTAAGTCACAATCCACCTCCCGGAACAAACCGAATCATCAGAATTCGATTCCGAGCTCTCTAACTAAATAGTCAACTCCGGGTTGAATTTCCTTATTCAAGTTTCCTTCAAAAAGGCTATATGCCTCATTTTCATTTCAATTCACTCCTAACTTCCCCGATAGACTCTAACACTAATATAAAAGCATGAATTATGTAATTACAACATAACGGGGTGGTAATTCCCGTGATGACGGGCCGGGTCGTCACACCGGGGGGCTCGGGTAAAGATTTGGTAGGCCGTTGGATCAATTTATGAATTTCTGCACTGCTGGTTTTTCACCCAGCTGTTGTCTTCACAATTGCGAAGATTTTCTCGCAATTGCGAGAGGTCCCAGGCTGGTCTTGGTTCGCAAATGCGAACCATACTTCGCAATGTGAAGTTGGCAGGATTGAGCACTGCTTCGCAAATGCGAAGTATACCTGGCAAATGCGAGGCCTTCAATGTTGAGCCTGGCTTCGCAAATGCGAAGCATTTGTCGCAAATGCGAAGGCCCCTCAATCCAGCCTTGTTCGCAAATGCGAACAAATGTTCGCAAATGCGAAGGCCCCAGATTTGCCTTGGCTTCGCAAATGCGAACAAAAGTTCGCAAATGCGAACTTCCCATCCTTAGCTTATTTTTCAAACTCCAAAAATTGGTCGGGGTTCGCAATTGCGAACCCATGTTCGCAAATGCGAACACAGAGACCTGTAAATCACGATTTCCAGCTTCATTTTTCACATTTCACACCCCAAAAACACCCATTGGCGATTTTTCACGAACTCCCTCTTCTTCAAAACAATTGTAAGTCACTTTTTACTTAATTCTTTCAATTCCTAACAACATTAAACATGTTTTTCAATAGAAATCAAAGGTTTTCATGGTAGAATTTCTTGTTCTTGGTAGAATATAGGGTTTTTCATAAATTGGGTAATTGGACCTCGAATTGAGGTCCGATTTTGAAACAAATCATATATTTGAACTCGTGGGGGGGATGGGTAACCGGATTTTGGTCCGAACCCCGAGTTTCGACCATGTGGGCCCGGGGTCGAAATTCACTATTCCGGGCAGAATGTTGTAAAAGTTGAAATTGGCCTTATGAATTAGTTTGTTGAGTAGTATTGATAATATTAAATCAATTGTGTATAGATACGATTGGATTGGAGCCAAATTTGAAAGGAAAAGGCATTGCCACGGATTGAATTGTTCGTAAATATTCGAGGTAAGTGTTTGTTCTATCCTAGCTTGAGGGAATAGGATTATGTGCTATGTGTTATGTGATCGAGTGCGGTGTATGGGCTGTGGTGACGAGCATCCATACACTGGCGTCTAGTATGACCGTGAGTCGTTGTTAATACTTGTTGTGATACATATTTGAAGATAAATTGTTAAACCCTTGCCAGGTTGTAGAATTGTTATTGTTCTTCCTTATCGGGACTTGTGGTGAAGATGATCATTAATTGCCCTTGTTGGGACGGTTTATGATTTACTGTTTCATTCTTTGCCCTTAACTGTGATTGTTATTTGGGTGAGGAAGAGTGATAATGCACGAAGGGTGATGCCGTGCCTTGATTTTTTATTTATGCACGAAGGTTAATGCCGTGCCATGTTTTATTATTTATGCACGAAGGTTAATGTCGTGCCATGTTTTATTGATTATGCACGAAGGTTAATGCCGTGCCATGTTGTTTATTATGCACGAAGGATCATGTCTTGCCATGTTATTGAACCATGTACGATGGATCATGCCGTACCATGGATGTGAGGATGAGAGTAAAAGCACGAAGGGTGATGCCGTGCACTTTATTTGCTTATTTGGTGAGGATGAGAGTAAAAGCACGAAGGGTGATGCCGTGCAACTACTTGCTATTACTTGACTTGATATTACTTATTTTTCCATTATACCTTGTTTTCCCTTGTGTACTTATTAACTGTTGTTAATTGTTGAGTTCATTTGAAATATTCCTTATTGCTTTATTACTTGGTTATTTCTCGTTATTTTGTGGTATACATATATATGGAACTGCACAGGTTTATGTGGGTGTCTGGTCCTAGGCTTGTCACTACTTCGTCGGGATAGGCCAGGCACTTACCAGCACATGGGGTCGGTTGTGCTGATACTGCACTTCTGTGCGTTTTTGCACAGGTCCAGGTTTCGATCAGGAGTAGCAGCAGTAGATCTTTTGCATGGGAGTTGAACATATTTGAGACCGAGGTAGCTTGTAGAAGTCCGCATGCCCGGCGTCTCTCTCTTTACTTACTAGTTGTAGTCTCTTTGTTCCGAGACAAACAGATTATGTTATATTTTTTTCAAACTTTTATGTGTAGTATTCAGTAGTAGTTCGTGAGTTGGTGACTCCACGTCTTGGGTAGAGGATTTCAGTATGATTTTACCTTGAAACTAGTTATTTCTATTTCGATAAAGTTTTCCGCACTTATTTAATTAAAGTTATAGTTTTGTTGATAAATTAATTATGAAATATTATTAAAAACAGGATAGTGTGAATAAAGAGGCTTGCCTAGCTACCACGAGTAGGCGCCATCACGATCCCGATGTTGGGGGAAAATCCGGGTCGTGACATTAACAGATGACTGAAAAAGAAATAAATATAATAACACAAGAAGAATACCAAGATAAAGAATCTACGGAACAAAAAGTAATTGTCACGACCCCAAATCCGGTCGTGATGGCGCCCAGCACACTGCTAGGCCAGCCTGACCAATCAACAATAACCACGGAGCCACAAGCTCACTTTATCCAATTTAAGCACAACAGTGATAGATATATTAAAAACAGGGAACCAAGGATTTCATGATGAAATGTTGTAATTAAGCCACAAAACTTACCTCCGACGAAACCCCGATGATTTCCCAGCAAATCTCCCGTCAATACTTCTCTTGGAACTCAAAAATGGGGGTTTTGGGTATGGGGTTCGCGACTGGACTGTTCTGTTATATTAATTCACTGACTGCCAGGCGACCTTCTGCGATCGCAGCCCCAGGCTCGCGATCGCGATGAACAAATTCACCGGACCCCAAAATTACTCTACGCGATTGCGACACTCCCTACGCGATCGCACTGACTCATGCCTCAACACTACGCGATCGCGTGAAACCACCCGCGATCGCACTGCTCTAAATCCCAGACTTACGCGATCGCACACTAAACATCGCGATCGCGATGCACAACCAGTCGACCTTACGCGATCGCATCACTCCTTCCGCGATCGCGAAGAACAATTTTCCGGCCTCATTCCAATACACTACGCGATCGCAGTCTCCCCCTTGCGATCGCAGAGCTTCCCAGCTTTACACTACGCGATCGCATACATAGCTTCGCGATCGCGAAGCACAAAAATCCTCTGCATTTATTGCAGCAGAAACAGCAGTGCCTTTGGCACAAATTGGTCCGTTCGGACCTCCGAATTCATCCCGAGGCTCCGGGACCCCAACGAAAACCACCAACATACTCCAAAACACGATACGAACTTGTTCCAATCATAAAAACACCATCCTAAACATCAAAATCACCAATTACACACGGATTCAAGCCTAAGTTTCTTCAAAATTTCCGAATTGCTCATTCAATCAAAAACCCGACCAAACGATGTCCGAATGACCTGAAAATTTCCAGGCATATCCAAAATCACCTAACGGAGCTACTGCAACTATCGGAATTCCATTCCGACACCCGAATCAAAATCTCACCTACCGTTCGGATTTTGCCAAAATTCAACCTTAGCCAATTCAAGCCTATTTCTACACCGGCCTCCAAATTCAATTCCGATTGCTCTCCTAAGTCATAAATGATCCCCCGAAACTAGTCGAATCATCAGAATCCGATTCCGAGCACTCTAACTCAATAGTCAACTCTAGGTTGACTTTCCATATTCAAACTTCCTTCAAACATGCTATTTGCTTCATTTTTAATTCAATTCACTCCTAACTCACCCGATAGGTTCTAACACTGATATAGAAGCATAAGATATGTTAATGCAAGGTAACGGGGTGGAAATTTCTGTAATGACGGGCCGGGTCGTTACATTCTCCCCAACTTAAACAAACGCTCGTCCTCGAGCGAACTCGGAGTTGTAGTAGAAGCCACCCAATAGCTGAATGACCTTACCAAGCATAATTTCAGGCGATCATACATCACCCTATCTCACATAAGTCCGAAAACACCATGTAGTCCAAATTTCACAGACCATCTGAACCATAAATCACATTGTACTTTCTGAAATCATATGCCCAATGCAAATCCCATGCCTATACTCAGGATACACTCGAATCCACTGTAATAACCCATATTCACTACTCCGGGTGAGATTATATGATGTATCGACAACCTATTCACTCGAGACGATAGTCTCTAATCACAACAACTGGCCACAATAACCAAATACTAGCTGGAATCACATATACTCACACTCATTATTGGCTCCAACGATCATTTCGATTATAACACACCGCACTGGTGATATGACACCTCAACACCGGCCTAAGCCACGACGAGCACGACATAGGCTCCAATAGAAACGCCTGAACACACTCGAATCATGACAGCTCAAATCATGATAAATGTCTCCAACAAAAGAGCTGCAATTCAATTCCTCTGTGACATCATAACATAGAACTGAGATCGCGTCTCGCATTATAGAATTAGAGTACATGAATCCTCCTCGAGAGGTCATAACATCACGTGGCCTTGCCACGATTCGTGATTCTATCCCAACGTTATTACTCATGAAGCACCCCAAGCCACTAAGCTCAAAACGGTTAGCCATGCACGGATCTAGGTCTTGAACCCACGCAATCAACCTCACCCACGGTGAAACAATTAACGTATGCTATCAAATCCTGAAAGGACACAACCGACGTGCCATTTGCCAAACGATACTCAAAACGGACTTTTCCTCTGAAGTGGGGAAGTATTGTCTACCCAGTAGCATATAACTAACTATATTTTTACAATATTCTGTTGCGGCGTGCAACCCGCTCCAATGACATACCCGTGGCGGCGTGCCACCCGATCTAGATACCATACCTGTGGCGGCGTGCCACCCGATCCAAGTAACCCTCGCCAAATAAATACGCGTCGAGTCAAGTTGCTCATCATAATAAACATATATAGCCTCAAGTTTGGCCACAAGAAACGCATCCGACAAACTTCCTCAATACCAGAACTAATCAATGGTAGATACTTCTACACTAACATCCGCTACTAAGGTCCAACAGACAAAGCTATGCCTACCAGCCGTCCGCTGGTCCTGGGTACAACTACTCTATTGGAGCATACTCTGATGCTCTCTGCTACGCAATTTGTGCCATTTTCCGACATAGTCCATACCACATTAGTCTAGACGACCTGACTTATGTCAACCAGTCCGAAATAAGGTATCATAACCCAAATTCATCATATCAAGCTAAGAGAGAGCCACTAGGGCTTCCGATTTCCAATAACCACAAAATGGTGTCGATACACACGATATACAACCACTTCATAGGCGGATTACGAGAACTTCTAGTCTCCAACACATATATAACACATGAATCGCTATACCTGGTTCCACACTCCACCGTACGAATACATAACGCACATCAAGCGCCCATTCATACCACGAAAGCCATTCGGATATTTCCTTATGCCATTTACAACTCAATCATCAATGTCAATCTAACAAGAGGATACCATCACACTACCAAATATTTTCAGTTTATATTACCTGGCCCTTTTTGGACCATATTCCCTGCCAAATTACGAGAATAGTAGTACCATTTTCTTAAATCATCAGAAAGATCGATTCTTAATTCACCTGCAGCTGTCCGCGCTGCTCAATAATTTTATTGACTTCCCATATATTATGAACCGATCTCAAAACCTAGAATATACCATTATCAACTTTCCATAACACATCGTGTATACCATATCACACTAAGACAACATGGAAATTCATATCCCTCTCCTCCGCCTCAACATCGGCGCACTCAACTAGTCAAGGACTTTCATGATCCCATATAGAGAAAGCTCATTGCACATTCCAGACCTTACATGCCAACAGGAAAAATACACTCATTTTCAAACCATGGTAGAACACATCATAAACTCTTTCTCCCAATTACATTGCATAAGTTAAACTGCCAGGACTGAGTCCTTATACCCATATCAAGTTACACAACTGTCAGCACTCAAGAGCTTTGCTGCAATGTCTGCAAGACTCATTACTTCAACCACATACCAGGAATTAGTCGTATTCCTTATCATACCGCTTCGGTTTATTAACAAGTTGTTCCATTTACCCAGTTTCCTTTCTGATTCATCTTTGATTTAATATTAGCCATTACTGTAGCACCATAACACATCACCTCATTCCACACGAGACTCGTACATAAGACCACACGGTCTAAGACCCATAGGCCACTAAATACTCTCTCAATGTTTCCCAATACGGATACCTAGAATCCCACCATTCACATGATATAACATAAGTCTTGATCTTCCCTAACGAAACTGTAACGACCCAGCCCGTCGTTACGGGAATTTACCACCCCGTTATGTTGCAGTTACATGTTTTATGCTTTTATATCAGTGTTAGAGCCTATCGGGTGAGTTAGGAGTGAATTGAATTGAAAATAAAGCAAATAGCATGTTTGAAGGAAGTTTGGAATATGGAAAGTCAACCTAGAGTTGACTATCGAGTTAGAGTGCTCGGAATCAGATTCTGATGATTCGACTAGTTTCGAGGGATCATTTATGACTTAGGAGAGCAATCGGAATTGAATTTGGAGGCCCGATGTAGAAATATGCTTGAATTGGCTAAGGTTGAATTTTGGCGAAATCCGATTGTTAGGTGAGATTTTGATCCGGGAGACGAAATGGAATTCCGACAGTTGCAGTAGCTCCGATAGGTGATTTTGGATGGGCCTGCAAAATTTCAGGTCATTCGGACGTCGTTTGGTCGGGTTTTTGATGGAATGTGTAATTTGGAAGTTTTGAAGAAACCTAGGCTTGAATCCGTGTGTAATTGGTGATTTTGATGTTTAGGATGGTGTTTTTATGATTGGAACAAGTTCGTATCGTGTTTTGGAGTATGTTGGTGGTTTTCGCTGGGGCACCGGGAGCCTCGGGATGAATTCGGGGGTCCAAACCGACCAATTTGTGCCAAAGGCACTGCTGTTTGTGCTGCAATTGGTGCAGAAGATTTTTGTGCTTCGCGATCGCGAAGCTAGGTCTGCGATCGCGTAGGGTAAAGCTGGGAAGCTCTGCGATCGCAAGAGGGAGACTGCGATCGCGTAGTGTATTGGAATGAGGCCGGAAAATTGTTCTTCGCGATCGCGGAAGGAGAGATGCGATCGCGTAAGGTCGACTGGTTGTGCATCGCGATCGCGATGTGTAGTGTGCGATCGCGTAGGTCTGGGATTTAGAACACTGCGATCGCGGGTGGTTTCACGCGATCGCGTAGTGTTGAGGCATGAGACAGTGCGATCTCGTAGGGAATGTCGTGATCGCGTAGAGTAATTTTGGGGTCCGGTGAATTTGTTCATCGCGATCGCGAGCCTGGGGCTGCGATCGCAGAAGGTCGCCTGGCAGTCAGTGAATTAATATAACAGAACAGTCCAGCCGCGAACCCCATACCCAAAACCCCCATTTTTGAGTTCCTAGAGAAGTATTGACGGGAGATTTGCTGGGAAATCATCGGGGTTTCATCGGAGGTAAGTTTTGTGGCTTAATTATATTATTTCATCATGAAATCCTTGGTTAAATTTCTGTAAATGGAAGATTAAAAGTGGGTTTGAGCCCTAAGCCTAAATTGAAGAAAAACACCGATTTGAGTGGGCAAATGGAGTCCGATTTTGGTAAATTTTATATGTACGGACTCGTGGCGAGACGAGGGTTCTGGAAATATGAGTTTCTAAATTTTTCGAGATGTGGGCCCGGGGCTCGGGTTTTGCCAATTTCGTGATTTTTGATATTTTTCGAGTTCTTTCGATTGGGTTATGTTCCATTAGCCTATTTTGATATATTTGTGCTGATTTGTGCTAGTTTTGACGTGCGTGGATGCCGGTTCGAGGAGCTAAGGCGTCACGGGCATGAGCTTTCGTCGGTTCGAGGTGGGTAATACTTGTAAATGATGTCCCGAGGGTTAATAAACCCCGGACTTGCACATCTTAGTGCTGTGTCGAGGTGACTTGCACGCCGGATAACGGGCGTGGGGTAGAGCACCATTGGGGATTGTGACTTGGTCCGTCCCGCGTAATAAATAATAACACCTAATTGTTGAAATGAATTGGACTAATTATCATGTTTGGGCTTTGTGCCAATTATTTGAATCCTTCAGGGATTGGTATCACTGTTTTGATAACACTGGGCATATTTTATTCTAAATTTAAGGTTTAAAATGGAATTATTGCTATTCAGCATTTTTATAAGGTTATGAAAAACTTGAACAAGGTCTAAATAACATTTTTTGCTGTGAGCTAATATGATATTGTTGCCGTAGGGCTTTCTTGATTATTTGTTAGACTGATTGGGGCCGAGGGCCATATGTTAGGGCATGACATTCATGTGAGCATATGCATACACATGCATGGATCGGACTGCACGCCGCAGTGGTATATGGATCGGGCCGCGCGCCGCAGCAGGTGTGATATTGATATTGTGCTTGGGCTGTAGGAGCCCCTCCGGAGTCTGGACACCCCCAGTGAGCACGGGTACCCAAAAGGATCGGGCTACACGCCGTAGAGATCATATGCATTGCATGGCATACATACATTGGTTTACGTGTACTACGTGGCATAACATTTTAGCACTCATACTTTACTGGCACATGTGCATTTGTTGCTTTATTGACCAGATCTCCCGGTATAAATTGTTAAGGAGTGCTGAGCCCGAGAGGCTGATTTGAGTGCTGACTTGCACTGCTTGAGATTCTCCCATGTATTGGTATGTTATAATGAAAGAAAGTAGCTAAAAATTGAGATTTCTAAATAATCTACTCACATATGCTGAAAAGGAATAAAATGATAGTGTATTGAAGTTTAAAGGTAGTTCTGTATTGTGTAGCATGGGATAATGCTTTGTGTGGTTTTCTTTTCTTAAGCATTATTTACTTTTATTACCGCCGAGTTGGAAGTACTCACACCCGACTCCCTGCACCTTGTGTGCAGATCCAGGTACATCACAACAGAGCTGATTTTATAGTTGCTCGGGAGTACATTTGGACAGTCGAGGTAGC
>JASVEL010013232.1:0-269713 GCA_032618575.1 Nicotiana noctiflora | reverse complement strand
AACTGCCCAGTCTTCGGATTAATTGAATTTCAAGGGAAGACAGGCATGGTTATTTCTTCAGTTGGGCCTTGCGTTTGAGCCCAGAAACAAGGTTCAAATTTAAACGGGCTCTAATATTGATCATGGAACACAATTGAATTCAAACGATCACCATGCTACAGCCATTTCAAATCATTTAGTTAACACCTATATTATGCTAATTTGACACTCAATACCGTCCAAGAAGATAAATGCACAATTCGAAAAAAAAACAAAAAAAAATTGGTAAGCTTAATGTCAACTTCAGGATTTTACTTGACTGGTCCGTAATTTTCTTATTTGTGAATCAATAGGCTGAGACTCAAATTTGAATCCAATATCAAAAATGTGACGACCCGACCCGTCGTCTCATGTGTTACTACTCCGTTTCCCCATTTTATGCTTCTTCATGTTTCATTATCAGTATGTGGTGTGTTAGAGTTGATTTGGATTGGTGTTGGTAGAAAATGAGATACTTAGGCCTCATTTGTTTTTTATAAGATTAAGACGTCTGAATGTGAATACATATCTGAATATCAAGATGTGTATTAAGATTACGAGTATCGTGAGATAACGGTATGGGAGTCAAGTCCGGTTGTATACAAGGTTGTTTGTCGTATGTGGTTTTGGTCCTGTCATTGGATGTTTTGTGCGAGCAAGAAGAAGACGGGCATGTGGAAACTCGGGAAATACATTCCCACCCACACATGCAAAATGGACACATCCAACGGGAATAACTTCAACTTGGATATTGACTTTATTTCTCTTGTTCTTATTCCATACATCGAAAAGTACATAAGGTATAAAATTAAAGAATGCATTGCAATAGTCCACGAAGAACATGACCATACCATTACTAAAAGAAAGGCATATCTCAGGCGCAAACGAGCATTTGAAATAGGCTATGGTAACTGGGATAAGTTATTTGTTGATTTGCATAGGTATATGGTTGCACTGTAGCAGTTTAACCCCGGGACAGATGTTGAGTGGAAGCTTGAGCGGAGTTCGGGTAAACCAAAATATATATTCAATTACGTGTACTGGGCATTTAAACAAGCAATTGATGATTTTTTGCATTGTCGTTGTGTAATATCCACAGAAGACACTCATGTCTATGGAAAGTACGATATCAAGTTGTTTATAGTCATGGCAGTAGAAGCTAATGGACAGATATTCCTCTAGCTTTTGCTATTTGTGTCAGTGAAAGCCAAGAGATGTGTGTCACACCTCCTTATTTACTATACCCCGGAAGGGTATAAAAGAGTTTTTCTAATTAAAAGACAATCGAGACGGGATTTATTTATTAAAGATTCAGAGTAGCCACTTAAAAAATTTATGGTATCCCAAGTCACCGGTTGAATCCCGAATTGAGGAAAAGAATGACTCTGTATAACAGTCCACGAACCAAAAATGAGAGTAAGGAATTCGGTTAACCCGGAGAAGGTGTTAGGCATTCCCGGATTCCGTGATTCTAGCACGGTCATGCAACTATCATATTTGGCTAAAATCTGATTTTAAAACATGTTTTAACTTATGTGCTTTTTAACTTTAAACCGCTTTGATTCTTATTTGTTAAAGAGAATTACAACGTCGTGAAAATATGTCTCGAACCACGTCAGATAAATGCACCCGTGGTTTTTGACACATTTCGACTTCGTTGGGATTTGGATTTGAGTCACATAAATGTGCACCCGAGTTTTAAGAAGGTAATATTATTAAATATCGGGCCTAAAGCGACTAGCGTATTATTAACTTTGCGGGAAGCCATGAAATTCTCTAAATGGCATGCCCCGAAGTCTAAAATATTTTTATGTAAGTATTTAAAGAGGGCCACGCGCTTTGTGATTTTATTTGGCGCGGTTCACCTCATTTATCTTAAGGTTATCCTAAAGCAACTATTATTTTCTATTTACTTTGTCTCTACAAGGCCTTTATAATTATTTGAGAACTATTGTGTTTGGGTCCATGGACTCATATAGAGTCAGACCCTCAACAATTTTGGGCTTTGAAAGCGGCCGAGGCAACAGGAGAACAACACCAGCTTGCAAGGTTGTTCACAAATGTTGGGCCTCGGCCTAGGCCCAATTAAGATGTTGGAGCTGTATATAAGCTGAACTGCCCAGTCTTCGGATTAATTGAATTTCAAGGGAAGACAGGCATGGTTATTTCTTCAGTTGGGCCTTGCGTTTGAGCCCAGAAACAAGGTTCAAATTTAAACGGGCTCTAATATTGATCATGGAACAAAATTGAATTCAAACGATCACCATGCTACAGCCATTTCAAATCATTTAGTTAACACCTATATTATGCTAATTTGACACTCAATACCGTCCAAGAAGATAAATGCACAATTCGAAAAAAAAACAAAAAAAAATTGGTAAGCTTAATGTCAACTTCAGGATTTTACTTGACTGGTCCGTAATTTTCTTATTTGTGAATCAATAGGCTGAAACTCAAATTTGAATCCAATATCAAAAATGTGACGACCCGACCCGTCGTCTCATGTGTTACTACTCCGTTTCCCCATTTTATGCTTCTTCATGTTTCATTATCAGTATGTGGTGTGTTAGAGTTGATTTGGATTGGTGTTGGTAGAAAATGAGATACTTAGGCCTCATTTGTTTTTTATAAGATTAAGACGTCTGAATGTGAATACATATCTGAATATCAAGATGTGTATTAAGATTACGACATATGAATCTGAATACACATCTGAATATATTAAGATGTATATTAAGATCTGAATACTAAATAATTAAGACTGTTTGATTTTTAACATCTGAATATATAAAATTTAACTCTATTTGAAAATTAATAAACATAAAATTCAAATGAAATACTAACTAATCTAATATTTTATCAATAAAATTTATTGTTTTTAAAAATATGATAGTTGTTGGTGGTGATGGTTAACGGGTGAATACCGATTAGCAACGGTGGATGGTGGTAGTATTGGTTGATGATGGTGGTTCATGCTAGTAACTAGTAGCTATTGGTAGTGGTGGCGATTATATTTCAGGATGGTGGTGGTGGTGGTGGTGGCTATAATAATTAATAATGGTGGGTGGTGGTAGTAGTTGTGACTAAGGAAGATGGTAGGTGGGTGGTGGTAGGTTATAATGATGGGCAGTGTCGGCCATGGTTGTTGATGGTGATGGGGTGGTCAATTGTGTTAGTTAAGGTGGATGAATGTTGATTGTGGGTGATGGTGGTGAAAGTGGTGGGGATAGTGGGCGGTGATGGTCAATAATGGTGGCGGCTATAATTGAGGATGATGGTGACGTGGTGGTGGTGGTGGTGGAGGTGGTGGTGGTGGTGAGGTTGGTTGAGTATGGTGGTGGCGGCGTATGGTGGTAGTTGATAATGGTAGGAGGTGGCGTCAGCTAATAATAAATATATGATAGCATCTTAATGAAATTAAGTCTCTGTTATAGATCTAAATCAAACAGACCTATTCAGACCCATTAAGTGGTTGTGAAGTAAAAAAAATAAACACACTTAATGATTAAGATCTGAATAATTAAGATTCAGGATTTTAAAACACAAACGCACTTAATGTCTGATATCTGAATGATTAAGATTCAGACCTCCATTAAGTACAAACAAATGAGGCCTTAGTCTCTTTAAGGAAAACTTAAGTGGGAAAAGTCAACCAGATGTTGACTTATGAG
The DNA here is from genome assembly GCA_032618575.1 of Nicotiana noctiflora. Classification (NCBI taxonomy): domain Eukaryota; kingdom Viridiplantae; phylum Streptophyta; class Magnoliopsida; order Solanales; family Solanaceae; genus Nicotiana; species Nicotiana noctiflora. The sequence continues at coordinate 266,024 of JASVEL010013232.1, read as the reverse complement.
TTATAGGACTCAGATGAGATTTCTAGTGATTCGGTTAGCTTCAGGGGTGATTTTGCGACTTTGGAGTGCGTTCAAAATTGATTTTGGAGGTTCGGTGTAGAATTAGATTTTAATTGGCAAAGTTAGTATTTTGAAAAATTTTGATTGTTAGGTGAAATTTTGATTCGAGGGTTGGAATAGAATTTCGAGAATTGTTGTAGTTTTGATATGTGATTTGTGATGTGTGTGCAAAATTTCAAGTCATTCAGACGTCGTTTGATTGGGTCTCTTTAAGGAAAACTTAAGTGGGAAAATTCAACCAGATGTTGACTTATGAGTTATAGGACTCAGATGAGATTTCTAGTGATTCGGTTAGCTTCAGGGGTGATTTGCGACTTTGGAGTGCGATCAAAATTGATTTTGGAGGTTCGGTGTAGAATTAGGTTTTAATTGGCAAAGTTAGTATTTTGAAAAATTTTGATTGTTAGGTGAAATTTTGATTCGAGGGTTGGAATAGAAAATCGAGAGTTGTTGTAGTTTTGATATGTGATTTGTGATGTGTGTGCAAAATTTCAAGTCATTCAGACGTCGTTTGATTGGGTTTTCGATCGAATGCATGTTTCAGAAGTTTTTTAAAGAACTTAGACTTGAATCCGATGAGAATTGGTGATTTTACTGTTGTTATATGTGTTTTGAAGATTGGAACAAAGTTGAATAATGTTTTAGGATGTGTTGGTGCTTTTGGTTGAGGTCCCGGGGGCCTCGGGCTGATTTCAGATGGTTAACGGGAAGTTTTGAACTTGTGGAAAGGGAAAAGTGTTGTTGTTTCTGGTATTGCCGCTTCTGCAGTATTTGGACAGCAGAAGCGAGGCTTCTTAAGCGATGGATTTGACCGCAAAAGCGGTGAGGAGGCCTGGGCGCCTGGTTCCGCGGAAGCGATAGGGTATTCTGCTTCTGCGATGTTGTGACCACAGAAGCGGTCTGGTTCGAGAGTTCGATTTCCGCAGAAGCGGAAGGTAGGGCGCATAAGCGGGATGGGGACCGCATAAGCGAAAATGCTGGGCTGATTATTAAATATTTTTTTTGCGAGCTAGGTATTATTTTTTTACCATTGTTGAGCATCTTGAGAGCTTTTTTGGAGAAATTAAAGAGGGTTTCGACTGAAATTTATTGGAGGTAAGATTTTTGAGTTAAAAACATGAGTATTATGTGAAATTAAGCTAGAAATTCATGGAATTAAGCCTAAAATTGATGAACTAGGGTTTGGGATTTTAAGATATAAATATGGAATTTGGAGGGTCAAATGGACTCCGATTTTGATAAATTTGTTATGTACGAACTCGTGGTGAGATGAGGAATTAGGTGATGTGAATTTTATAATTTTTTTAGAAGTGAGCCCGGGGCTCGGGTTTTGCTAGTTTCGAGATTGTTGCTATTTTCGATTGTTTTCGATTAGGTATTTTTCCATTGACATATTGTGATGTATTCGCTCTGTTTTAGATTCGACGCGCGTGGAGGCCGATTTGAGGGAAAGACATCGCAGGATCGAGATTTCGCTGGTTCGAGGTGAGTAATGATTGTAAATGATATCCTAAGAGTTTGAAACCCCGAATTTGCAAACTATAGTGCTATATTTAGGTGAATTGCATGCTGCATAACGAGCGAAGGGTAGAGCATCGCTGAGGGATTATGACTTGGTCTGTCCTGGTTGTTGATTTTACCGCATAATTGACCGAAACTACTTTGATATTATCATAATTCAGGTGATTCCCACATTTGGGCTTCGTGCCAATTGTTTGAATCCTACAGGGATTGATATTACTATTTTTTTTACGTTACTCATGCATATTATTTAATCTCAGTCCAAGGTTTTAACTACTCTTTCGCAAACTCAACCATCTTTCTAAGATTTGAAAACTTAAACGATATTTTACCGATGTTTTGAGATGTGGATTGTTACTTTATTATTGCCGAAGGGGCTTATGTGTATTTCTAGACTGAGGATGGATCAGGCTGCACACCGCAGTGATGTTATGTTGATATTACGCTTGGGCTGTAGGAGCCCCTCCGGAGTCTGAATCCCCACAGTGAGCACGGCTACCCAAATAGATCGGGTTGCATGCCGTAACGGTCATATGCATTGCATTGCATTCATGCATTGTTTCCTGTTTGTATTACATGTCATGACATTCAGCACTCTCATTTCATTGACATCCATGATACTTCTTGCACTGTTTACCAGATAACCTGGTGTTAATTGTTAGTGGAGTGTTGTGCCCGAGGGGCTGACTTAAGTGCTGATTGGCACTATCTGTTTTTCGCATTCATTTGCTTAACTATTGGAATGAATTATTTCAAAGGAAGTTTTAACTAAGCCCAGATATTTTCTAAAGGATTTTCATGGTTTTACTATTTTCTTAAAGATTTGCACTGCCCTATATATCATGATGGAGTGCTTTACGTGTTTTCTTACCGCTCAGTTATTATTTATTTTTATTGCTCACTGGGTTGGAGTACTTACTTTACTACCTGCACCTCGCGTGCATTTGCAGGTATTGTTCACCCAATAGTGGGTTATTAGCTGATTGAAGATATTACTATGGTAGTTGAGCTAGGTGACCGCCATCGTTCGTGGCACCGAGTTTCTTCCTCTTGATTTCTAGATTTTATTCTATGCATTACAGATGTCACGACTCCAAAACTCGGTCATGATGGCGCTCAGCACATTGCTAGGCAAGCCAAACCAAATACACTCTCATCCCAAGCTTAGAGCTCAAAATTCATTTATTTTAAGTCATCAACAGTGAAGGAAAACAAGATCAAACTGATAGTATTAAGAATATCCCGAAATCTCCCGAAAATACAACATAACTTCCTAAAGATCTGGGGTCACGAGCCAAGAGACTCTATCAGAATATCAGCCAATACTGTAAAGACTCTACAAGTATAAGAGTATGCGGAACAAAACAAGTAATAATAGAGTAACAAGGGGGAGTGTCGGGTCTTGCAGATGCGAGGTAGGTACATCGACTATCCCAAATGGAGCTCTATATCAGCTTCAAGCTAAGCTAAGCTCCCAAGTACTTGGATCTACACACATGGTGCAGGGACTCGAGTGAGTACTTCCAACTTAGCGGTAATAAAAGTAAATAATGCTGAGGGAAATAAAATCACACAAGGCACTATCTCATGCAATAAACATACAAAATCATCTTTTAAACTGAAGTACACTTTCAGGGTATTCCTTTTTAACATATGTGAGTAGATTATGTAGAAATGTCTTTTTTCACATCTCTTCATTTCATTATAACAGATCAATACCTAGTACAACCTCAAACAGTGCAAGTGTGCACTTAAATCAGCCCTTTGGGTTCAGCACTCCTTAATAATGTGACGACCCGGCCCGTCGTCACGAGAATTACCACCCCGTTATGTTGTAAATACATGTTTTATGATTTTATATCAGTGTTAGAATCTATCGGGTGAGTTAGGAGTGAAATGGATTGAAAATGAGGCATATAGCCTTTTTGAAGGAAACTTGAATAAGGAAAGTCAACCCGGAGTTGACTATTTGGTTAGAGGGCTCGAAATCGAATTTGATGATTCGGTTAGTTCCGGGAGGTGATTTGTGACTTAGGGGAGCGATCGGAATTGAATTTGGAGGCCCGGTGTAGTTTTAGGCTTGAATTGGCTAAAGTTGAATTTTTGGCGAAATCCGATCGGTAGGTGAGATTTTGATCCGGGGGTCGGAATGGAATTCCGACAGTTGCAGTAGCTTCGTTAGGTGATTTTGGATGTGCCTGCAAAATTTCAGGTCATTCGGACGTTGTTTGGTCGGGTTTTTGATCGAATGTGTAATTCGGAAAGTTTTAAGAAATTTAGGCTTGAATCCGTGTGTAATTGGTGATTTTGATGTTTAGGATGGTGTTTTTATGATTGGAACAAGTTCGTATCGTGTTTTGGGGTATGTTGGTGGTTTTCGTTGGGGTCCCGGGGCGCCTCGGGGTGAATCCGGACCATCATCCGGCATTTGGAAGCAAGAAAAGACTTGTTGTAATCTGCAGATCACTAGGCAGTATTTTGGCCTTCGCGTTCGCGAGGGCAAGGCCCACGTTCGCGTAGGCCAGGTCCAGCATGCTTCGCGGACGCGTGAGAGAAGGTCGCGTTTGCGTATGAGGGAGTTAGGACGCATCGCGTTCGCGTGGGTTCAGGTCGCGATCGCGAAGAAGGAATTGGCGAGGCCACGCATTCGCGTGGGAGACTACGCGTTCGCGTAGAGTAATAATCCGGAGGCTGGGAAGTTGACCTTCGCGAACGCGTGAAGGGGTGACATGTCGCGATGAAGAAGAGGAAAAGGGCATCGTGTTCGCGTGAGAGGCGTCGCGAACGCGATGAAGAAAATAGGCTGGCAGTGAAGTTAAGTTCAGAACAGAACCAGTCGCGGGTTTCATACCCCAAAACGCCATTTTTGAGTTCCAAGAGAAGAAATTGACGGGAATTGCTGGGAAATCATCGGGGTTTCGTTGGAGGTAAGTTTTGTGGCTTAATTACATCATTTTAACATGAAATCCTTGGTTAAATTTCCGTAAATGGAAGATTAAAGGTGGGTTTGAGCCCTAGGCCTAAATTGAAGAAAAACACCGATTTGAGTGGGCAAACGGAGTCCGATTTTGGTAAATTTTATATGCCTAGACTCGTATCGAGATGAGGATTCCGAATATGTGACTTTTGTAATTTTTCGACAAGCGTACCGAAAGTCGGGTTTTGACAACTTTGGGAATTTTGATGTAAATTGGGTTATATTGATTGGGTGTTGTCTCATTGGCCTAATTTGTTGTGTTTCTACTGTATTTGATCAGATTCTAAGCGTGCAGAGCTTGATTCTCGTGGCAAGGGCATTGCGGAGTAGTCAACACGCCGTATTGAGGTGAGTAATAGATGTGGGTGATGACCAGCGGGTTCGAAACCCCGGTATACCACTCTGTGACGCTATATAGCGGCGAGACACGCACACTCTTGAGAGTGCGGGGTCGATCATGAACTGGAGACTATATATTAGTCCGACCTGTTGATACTGTATTATTGGCTATTCTCGAGCCGTTGAACCCCCTTCTTGGGCGGTTGAGTATACTTGTGGGCCGTGAGCCAGTCATTGGATCCCGCGAGGATCGTTATCATTGTCTTATCATATAGACATGCTAGTTTACTACTAGTCCGCAACTATTTCTGTTATTATGCTAATTCCAATCTCCGGAACTTGATATTACTATTTTCCAACCGAAAAATGATAAAAAGAGTTTTCAAAAACTACTTTTGAGCCTGCGAGGCTGTATCTGCATATTAGTTGACTAGTAGTGGATCGGGCTGCGCGCCGCAGCGAGATATATATATATGTTGGATCGGGCTACACGCCGCAGTAAATCTCTATGAGATGTGCTTGGGCTGTAGGAGCCCCTCCGGAGTCTGAACCCCCACAATGAGCACGGGTACCCAAAATTGGAGTCGGGCTACGCGCCGTAGCGGTCATATCATGCATTGCATTGCATTTAGCTACATCTGCTAGCTGTTATGCTATTTATTGGTATTTGTTGGTACAGGTACAATGAATATTGATTCTATGACAGGGTAGCCGATTATAGTTTTACATAGTGCTTTATTGCGGATTTCTTATCTGCGCTGTCTTACCCTTGTTTATTACCACTGAGTCTGGCAGCACTCATTTTACTCCCTGCACCTTGTGTGCAGATCCAGGTACCTCTCAGCAGACTTGATTCGGTAGCTACTTGGAGGCATTGTGCGGGATAGTCGAGGTAGCTGCAGCGTCCGCAGGACCTGACTCCCCTTCTAGCTGTCATTTCTTATCTTGTTGTCTTTCTTTTCCGCACTGAGTTTGTTATAAACTTTATTACACTTATGTTCTTTAGAGGCTCATGACTCTCGACCCTTCGGTCTATGGGAGTTAGTATATTTTGGGACTTGGTCTCCCCGCCGTTGGTATAAGTATTACTATTGTTTCATATTTTGAAATGCTTAAATGGGTTAAAGAGAGCTTCTAGCTCCGTTGTTGATATTGATTGGTCAGGGGCTGGCTTAGCAATGTGTCGGGCGCCATCACGACCGGATTTGGGGTCGTGACAAGCGGTGAGGTGCCACACAGGTAAATCTAGATGATGATGGGGTATTGAAATTGCAGGGTCGAGTTCTTATCCTCGGGAAGCTGCGATCCTTTAGGAAACACTTCACTTTTCTTGAACTCTGTCGTGCGATCTTGTTGTTCCGAGAACCGAACTTCTATATTCTATTCTCTCGCAGATGGCGAGAACGCGAGCATCGGACGAGGTGGACGACCTCCATTGCCACACTGTTAGAGGCCGTGGGCGCGGTCGTGCTAGAGGTAGAGATAGGCGGCCGAGGCGGTGCCGACCGACCCGCCCGTTGTACCGGTTCGAGAGCGCCCCCGGTGGTCGATGCTCCAGCAGCCCCAGTTCAGGGCCCGCCTATATCTATTGCTATTCCCCGGTCTTCGGGAGACTCTTGCTCGGATATTATCGGGTGTTCCGGCTTGGCTCGGGTAGTTTCGGCCTACCGCCGCCGTAGCTACATCTCAGTCCGGGGGTGGTCGGCAGACCCCTGCAGCTCGCACACCGGAGCCGGTTGTTCGGGGACTTCAGACGCCGCAGGCGGTCCCCGCTCGGTGGTTGCACCGGTTATTCCTCCGACTGCACCAGCGCCTCTAGCTCCGCAGCATATGGTTCAGAGTTATGCCCGATGACGAGCAGCCGTCGTCTCGAGAGATTTGGTAGACTTCGGCCACCCCATTTCAGTGGCGTCGAGGGCGAGGATGCCCGTGGTTTCTTGGATAAGTTGTCGAAGATGTCGCGTACGGCCGGGTATTCTTGAGTCCGAGCGGAGTTTCATTTACTACATTTCAGCTCACCGGTCCCGCATTTGATCGGCGGGAGGAGTTCGAGAGGCGTAGGCTCGCTAGAGCAACACCTCTCACATGGCGGCAGCTTCTCTACTCTCTTTCTAGAGAAATATGTACCTCGGCCTCGTCGCGAGGAGCTACGTCGCCGGCTCGAGTGGTTGATTCGTGGCGACATGTCCGTGACCCGCATGAGCTTAGATTCACTCGCCTGGCTAGGCATGCCACATGGATGATCCCCACCGATAGGGAGAGGATCGGGAGGTTCATTGATGGCCTCAACTACTCCATCCGTATTCTTATGACCAGCGAGCGAGTTCTGTCATCATCGTTTGAGCAGGTTGTTGATATGGCACGCTCCATTGAGGCGGATCGTCGCCGAGAGAGAGAGAGCGGGAGGCCAAGAGGCCTCGTGGTTCTGGCAGTTTCAGTGGTGCTCCATCTAGAGAGCTTCTTCTGGTCGTGGCCGTCAGGGTTATCAGCAGGGCTAGTCTTCACTCAGCGCCCTCCTAGCTTAGAGTTCTACACCTGCTTCTTCAGCCTAGGGTTCATCTGTGGCGAGGTGATCCCTTCAGTTCCCTTCTCCAGCTCCCGGTAGTTGTTACGAGTGTGGTGAGTTTGGCCACACGAGGAGACAATGTCCTCGGCTTCGCAGTGGTAGGTCTCAGCAGAGGGATCATCCTTCCTCTTCTACTCCATCTTCAGTGCCATCCCAGTCTAGTAGGGTGAGGGTCAATCATCTAGTGGTCACCCCATGAGTGTTGAGCGATCGAGCGGTGGTCAGGCTCGGTTCTATGATTACAGGTATCATTTCTGTCTGTCACAGAGATGCCTCTGTTCTATTTGATCCAGGGTCCACATATTCTTACGTGTCCTCTTATTTTGCACATCACTTGGGTGCGACTCGTGGTAGTCTTGATTTTCCTGTTCATGTATCCACCCCCGTGGGTGATACGATTGTTGTGGATCATGTCTATAGATCTTATGTTATATCTATTGGGGGTCTGGAGACCCAAGCACATTTGTTATTGTTGGGGATGGTGGACTTTGATGTTATATTGGATATGGATAGGTTGTCTCCGTACCATGCTATATTGGACTGTCATGCTAAGACAGTTACGTTGGCCATTCCTGGTATTTCTCAGATTGAGTGGAGGGGTTCGACCGATTTCGTCCATAGCCGTGTTATTTCGTTCTTAAAGGCTCAGAAAATGGTTGAAAACGGGTGTTTATCGTACTTAGCTTTTGTGAGAGATGTGGGAGCTGAGTCTCCTAGCATTGATTCTGTACCTGTTGTGAGGGACTTCCCAGATGTATTCCCCTCAGACCTGCCGGGCATGCCGCCGGACAAGGATATTGATTTTGGCATTGACTTGGTGCCGGGCACTCAGCCCATATCCATTCCTCCTTATCGAATGGCACCAGCCGAGTTGAAAGAACTGAAAGAGCAACTTCAAGAACTTCTGGATAAGGGTTTCATCCGCCCTAGTGTGTCCCCGTGGGGTGCGCCGGTATTATTTGTTAAAAAGAAAGATGGTTCCATGCGAATGTGTATTGATTATAGGCAATTGAACAAAGTGACAGTGAAGAACAAGTACCCTCTACCGCGCATAGATGATTTGTTTGATCAGTTACAGGGTGCGAGGGTGTTTTCTAAGATCGATCTTCGTTCGGGCTATCACCAGCTGAAGATCAGGGACTCGGATATTATGAAGACTGCATTCAGGACCCGATATGGTCATTATGAGTTTCTTGTGATGTCTTTTGGGCTGACCAACGCCCCAGCAACATTTATGCATCTGATGAACAGTGTGTTCAGGCCTTATTTGGATTCATTTGTGATTGTGTTCATTGATGACATTCTAGTCTACTCCCGTAGTCGGGAGGAGCATGCTCAGCATTTGAGTATTGTGTTGCAGAGATTGAGGGAGGAGAAGCTATATGCTAAATTCTCCAAGTGCGAGTTTTGGCTCGAGTCCGTGGCATTTCTGGGACATGTGGTGTCTCGTGATGGTATTCAAATTGATCCAAAGAAGATAGAGGCGGTGCAGAGTTGGCCTAGACCGACCTCAGCTATAGAGATCAGGAGTTTTCTTGGCTTGGCGGGGTATTATCGCCGGTTTGTTCAGGGATTTTCATCCATTGCTTCTTCATTGACTAAATTGACCCAGGAGGGTGCACCATTCGTGTGGTCGGATGAGTGCGAGGAGAGCTTTCAGAAGCTCAAGACAGCTTTGACCACAGCTCCAGTGTTAGTACTGCCATCAGCTTCAGGTTCATATACCGTTTATTGTGATGCCTCGAGAGTGGGGATAGGTTGTGTGTTAATGCAGGAAGGTAAGGTAATTGCTTATGCTTCTCGGCAGCTGAAGCCACATGAGAAGAACTATCCTGTTCATGATTTGGAGCTAGCCGCCATTGTTCATGCATTGAAGATTTGGAGGCACTATTTGTACGGTGTGTCTTGTGAGGTGTATACCGATCATCGTAGTCTCCAGCATTTGTTCAAATAGAGGGATCTTAATTTGAGATAGCGGAGATGGCTTGAGTTGCTCAAGTATTATGACATTACTATTCTATATCATCTGGGGAAGGCCAATGTGGTGGCCGATGCTTTGAGCCGAAGGGCGGTCAGTATGGGCAGCTTGGCATATATTCTAGCTGGGGAGAGATCATTTGCTTATGATGTTCAGGAGTTAGCCAATCGGCTAGTGAGGTTAGATATTTCGGAGCCCAGCAGGGTATTGGCTTGTGTTGTATCTCGGTCATCTCTATATGATCGTATTCGTGAGCGCCAGTATGACGATCCACATTTGGCTGTCCTGAGGGACAGAGTTCAGCATGATGATGCTAGAGATGTCACCATTGATAGTGACGGCGTATTGAGGATGCAGGGCCGGATATGCGTGCCCAATGTTGATGGCCTTCGTGAGTTGATTCTGGAGGAGGCCCATAGCTCGCGGTATTCTATCCATCCAGGAGCCGCGAAGATGTATCAAGATTTGAAACAGCACTATTAGTGGAGAAAGATGAAAATGGACATTGTCAGACACGTAGCACGGTGCCTCAACTGTCAGCAGGTGAAGTATGAGCACCAGAGGCCTGGTGGTGTATTCCAGAGAATCGAAATCCCCGAGTGGAAATGGGAGAGGATCACTATGGACTTTGTTATCGGACTCCCTCGGACGACAAGGAAGTTTGATTCTCGTATGGGTGATTGTGGATAGACCGACTAAGTCGACTCACTTCATTCCAGCTTAGTACTACCTACTCATCGGAGCGGTTGGCGCCGATCTTTATTCGAGAGATTGTTCGGTTGTATGGAGTCCCAGGTGTCTATCATATCCGACAGGGGTACTCGGTTCACTTCTCAGCTTTGGAGAGCATTTCAGTGAGAGACGGGTACGCGGGTTGAGTTGAGTACAACATTTCACCCCCGGACAGATGGGCAGTCTGAGCGCACTATTCAGATTCCGGAGGATATGTTGCGAGCTTCGTGTGATTGATTTTGGTGGTTCATGGGACGAGTTCCTACCACTTGCCGAGTTTGCCTACAACAACGGTTATCGGTCGAGTATTCGGATGGCCCCGTACGAGGCATTGTATGGCGGACGGTGCAGATCCCCCGTGGGATGGTTTGAGCCTGGCGAGGTTAGATTGATAGGGACCGAGTTAGTCCAGGATGCTCCGGATAGAGCAAAGTTGATCCAGGAGAGGCTTCGTACAGCAAGCACAGCCTCGTCAGAAGAGTTATGCGGACCGTAGGGTTCGAGAGTTGTCTTTCATGGTCGGTGACAGGAGTATTGTGGAAGGTTTCACCTATGAAGGGTGTCATGAGGTTTGGGAAGAAAGGAAAGTTGAGTCCCGGGGCACATTGGTCCTTTTGAGATACTTAGGAGGGTTGGAGAGGTGGCATATGAGTTAGCCTCGCCGCCCAGCTTATCCAGCGTTCATCCAAGTATTCCATGTGTCTATGCTCCGGAAATACATCGGAGATCCGTCTCATATATTAGACTTCAGCACCATTCAGCCTTGATGGTGATTTATCTTATGATGTGGAGCCTATTGCTATTTTGGGTCGTCGGTTGAGAAAATTGAGGTCCAAGGAGATTGCATCGGCTAAGGTTCAGTGGAGAGGTCGACCCGTGGAGGAGGCCACTTGGGAGATCGAGCGGGAGATGCGGAGCAGATATCCTCACTTGTTTGAGACTTCAGGTATGTTTCTTGACCCGCTCGAGGACGAGCATTTGCTTAAGAGGGGAGAATGTGACGACCCGGCCCGTCGTCACGGGAATTACCACCCCGTTATGTTGAAAATACATGTTTTATGATTTTATATCAGTGTTAGAATCTATCGGGTGAGTTAGGAGTGAAATGGATTGAAAATGAGGCATATAGCCTTTTTGAAGGAAACTTGAATAAGGAAAGTCAACCCGGAGTTGACTATTTGGTTAGAGGGCTCGAAATCGAATTTTGATGATTCGGTTAGTTCCGGGAGGTGATTTGTGATTTAGGGGAGCGATCGGAATTGAATTTGGAGGCCCGGTGTAGAAATAGGCTTGAATTGGCTAAGGTTGAATTTTGGCGAAATCCGAGCGGTAGGTGAGATTTTGATCCGGGGGTCGGAATGGAATTCCGACAGTTACAGTAGCTCCGTTAGGTGATTTTGGATGTGCCTGCAAAATTTCATGTCATTCGGACGTCGTTTGGTCGGGTTTTTGATCGAATGTGTAATTCGGAAAGTTTTAAGAAATTTAGGCTTGAATCCGTGTGTAATTGGTGATTTTGATGTTTAGGATGGTGTTTTTATGATTGGAACAAGTTCGTATCGTGTTTTGGGGTATGTTGGTGGTTTTCGTTGGGGTCCCGGGGCCTCGGGGTGAATCCGGACCATCATCCGGCATTTGGAAGCAAGAAAAGACCTGCTGTAATCTGCAGATCACTGGGCAGTATTTTGGCCTTCGCGTTCGCGAGGGCAAGGCCCGCGTTCGCGTAGGCCAGGTCCAGCATGCTTCGCGGATGCGTGAGAGAAGGTCGCGTTCGCGTATGAGGGAGTTAGGACGCATCGCGTTCGCGTGGGTTTAGGTCGCGATCGCGAAGAAGGAATTGGTGAGGCCACGCGTTCGCGTGGGGGACTACGCGTTCGCGTAGAGTAATAATCCGGAGGCTGGGAAGTTGACCTTCACGAACGCGTGAAGGGGTGACGCGTTCGCGATGAAGAAGAGGAAAAGGGCATCGCGTTCGCGTGAGAGGCGTCGCGAACGCGATGAAGAAAATAGGTTGGCAGTGAAGTTAAGTTCAGAACAGAACCAGTCGCGGGTTTAATACCCAAAACCTCCATTTTTGAGTTCCAAGAGAAGAAATTGACGGGAGATTGCTGGGAATTCATCGGGGATTCGTCGGAGGTAAGTTTTGTGGCTTAATTACATCATTTTAACATGAAACCTTGGTTAAATTTCCGTAAATGGAAGATTAAAGGTGGGTTTGAGCCCTAGGCCTAAATTGAAGAAAAACACCGATTTGAGTGGGCAAATGGAGTCCGATTTTGGTAAATTTTATATGCCTAGACTCGTATCGAGATGAGGATTCCGAATATGCGACTTTTGTAATTTTTCGACAAGCGTACCGAAAGTCGGGTTTTGACAACTTTGGGAATTTTGATGTAAATTGGGTTATATTGATTGGGTGTTGTCCCATTGGCCTAATTTGTTGTATTTCTACTGTATTTGATCAGGATTCTACGCGTGCGGAGCTTGATTCTCGTGGCAAGGGCATTGCGGAGTAGTCGTCGCGCCGTATCGAGGTGAGTAATAGATGTGGGTGATGACCAGCGGGTTCGAAACCCCGGTATACCACTTTGTGACGCTGTATAGCGGCGAGACACGCACACTCTTGAGAGTGCGGGGTCGATCATGAACTGGAGACTATATATTAGTCCGACCTGTTGATACTGTATTATTGGCTATTCTCGAGCCGTTGAACCCCCTTCTTGGGCGGTTGAGTATACTTGTGGGCCGTGAGCCAGTCATTGGATCCCGCGAGGATCGTTATCATTGTCTTATCATATAGACATGCTAGTTTACTACTAGTCCGCAGCCATTTTTCTGTTATTATGCTAATTCCAATCTCCGGAACTTGATATTACTGTTTTCCAACCGAAAAATGATAAAAGAGTTTTCAAAAACTACTTTTGAGCTCGCGAGGCCGTATCCGCATATTAGCCGACTAGTAGTGGATCGGCCGCGCGCGCAGCGAGATATATATATATGTTGGATCGGGCCGCACGCCGCAAGAAATATCTATGAGATGTGCTTGGGTCGTAGGAGCCCCTCCGAGTCCGAACCCCCATAGTGAGCACGAGTACCCAAAATTGGAGTCCGGCTACGCGCCGTAGCGGTCATATCATGCATTGCATTGCATTTAGCTACATCTCGCTAGCCGTTATGCTATTTATTGGTATTTGTTGGTACAGTGCACGGAATATTGATTCTATGACAGTGGTAGCTGATTATAGTTTTACATAGTGCTTTATCATGGATTTCTTATCTCGCGCTGTCTTACCCTTGTTTATTACCACCGAGTCCGGCAATACTCATTTTACTCCCCGCACCTTGTGTGCGATCCAGTACCTCTCAGCGGACTTGATTCGGTAGCTACTGGAGGCATTGTGCGGGATAGTCGAGGTAGCCGCAGCGTCCGCAGGACCTGACTCCCTTCTAGCTGTCATTTCTTATCTTGTTGTCTTTCCTTTCCGCACCGAGTTGTTATAAACTTTATTACACTTATGTTCTTTAGAGGCTCATGACTCTTGACCCTTCGGTCTTTGGGAGTTAGTATATTTTGGGACTTTTTCTCCCCACTGTTGGTATAAGTATTACTATTGTTTCATATTTTGAAATGCTTAAATGGGTTAAAGAGAGCTTCTAGCTCCGTTGTTGATAATGATTGGTCAGGCTGGCTTAGCAATGTGCTGGGCGCCATCACGACCGGATTTGGGGTCGTGACAAATAATTTCCACCAGAGTATCTGGTCAATAAGGCAGATTGTGACAAATAATTTCCACCAGAGTATCTGGTAAATAAGGCAGATAACACATGTATGCCAATAATGTATGAGTGCAAAATGTTATGCCACATAGTACAAGTAAAGCCAATGTATGTATGAAGTGCAATGCATATGACGCTGTCGCGTACAGCCCGATCCATGTTAAGGCGTCCGCGCTCACTATGGGGGTTCAGACTTCGGAGGGGCTCCTACAGCCCAAGCGCAATATCAATATCACTCCTACTCCGGCGTGCAACCTGATCCATGCATACTCATGAATGCATATAATCCCCTTGGGTAATAGTGTCATAACAACTCACAGCTAAAATGTCATCAAAGCCTCGTTCAAGTTTTCAAATCTTATAAAAATGCTGAGTAGCAAAAATACCATTTTAAAACCTTAGACTGAGATGAAAATATGCAAAGTATTATCAGGACATTGATACCAATTCCTGAAGAATTCAAATATTCGGCATGAAGCCCAAAACATGATAATCAGTCCAGTTCATGGTATTTAATATCTTTATTACGGTGTCAATTTAATTTTAAGCAATTAGGTAGTATTATTTATTAAGCGGGACAGACCAAGTCACAATCCCCAATGGTGCTCTACCACACGCCCATTATCCGGCATGCAAGTCACCTCAATACGGCACTAGGATGTGCAAGTTCGGGGTTTACTAACCCTCAGGACATCATTTACAAATATTACTCACCTCGATACGGGGAAAACTCTAGCCCGCGATATCTTTGCTCCTCAACCAGCCTCCATACGCGTCGAAACTAGTCAAAATCAGTACAAATATATCCAAATAAGCTAATGGAACAACACCCAATCGAAAACAATCGAAATCTATGTAAAATCTCGAAACTAGCCAAACCTGAGCCCCGAGCCCGTTTCTCAAAAAATTATGAAGCTTACATTTTCGGAATTCTCGTCTCGCCACGAGTCCGTACATATAAAATTTATCAAAGTCAGAGTTCAAATGGGCTACCAAATCCCAAATTTACATAGCAAAAACCAAACCCTAAATTCTTCAATTTTATACCCAATTTCAGAGAATTAATGGCGGATTCTTCGATAAAATGATGTATTAAGACCACGAGACTTACCTCCAATCATTTCCCGATGAAATCCCCTTCAAATTATACCAATTAGCTCTGAAGGTGAGCAAAAATGTAGGAAAATGTGAAGGGTTCGTGACTTAAATTATTTTAAAAAGCCCTTCTGATCCGCCAGGTGTAACCCTACGCGAACGCGATCAACACCCCCGCATTCGCAATGAACAAATTTCTTCTGACCAAAATTAACACTACGCGAACGCAACCCCTGGTCCGCGAACGCGATGCCCTGGCTTTTCCTCTTACGTGAACGTGTTCATCTCTTACGCGATCGCATTGACTGATCAGCTTACCCTTCGCGATCGCGAAGCTCCTGCCGCGAATGCGATGCACAAAATCTCTGACCCTCAAGTTACTCTACGCGTTCGCATTCATCACCCACGCGAACGCAATGGGTTAATTACCTGTAATTTCATGACAGCAAATCTGATATAGTTCATAATAAAAAATGGTCCGTTTGACCACCCGAATTCATTCCGGGGTCACCAGGACCTCACCCAAGGACACCAACATGCCTCGAAACATCATACGAACTTGTTCTAATCATAAAAACACATCCTTAAACACAAAAATCATCAAATCAAGGCGGATTCAAGCCTAAGTTTCATCTATAACTTCCGAAACCAACATTTAATCAAAAACTCGACCAAACGATGTCCGAATGACCTGAAAATTTGCAGACATATCCAAAATCACCTAACGAAGCTACTACAACTTTCGGAGTTCTATTCTTACCCCCGGATCAAAATCTCACCTATCAACCGATTTTTGCCAAAATTCCAACTTTGCCAATTCAAGCCTATTTCTACACTGGACCTCCAAATTCAATTCTGATCGCTCTCCTAAGTCATAAATCATCCCCCGAAGCTATCCGAATCACCAGAATTCACATCCAAGCCTTCTAATTGCATAGTCAACTTTTGGTTGACTTTTATAAAACAAGCTTCCTTCTAAGAGGTTATGTGCCTTATTTTCAACCAGATTCAATCCAAATTTTCCCGATAGACTCCAATACTAATATAAATACATGAAGCATCACAATAAAGGGAAAACGTGGCGGTAACTCACGTGACGACGAGTCGGGTCATCAAATTCTCCCCAACTTAAACAAACGCTCGTCCTCGAGCGGATTCAGAGTTATACTAGATGCAACACATTAGCTGAATGACCTTACCAAGCATATACTCGAGGTTATCCCACATCACCCTATCAACATAGGTCCGATAACACAACATAGCTGGAACTCCACGGTCCATACAAACCGTAAACCACATTGCACTTCCCGAGATCATACACCAATTCAGAACCCCACATCTATACTCAGAATAAATCTGAACCAACTATACTAACCCATACTCGCCACTCCAGGTGAGATTATATGATGTACCAAACAACCCAATCACTCGAGACGATTGCATTTATTCACAGCAATTGCCCACAATAACCAAATACTAACTGAGAAACCATTTTCATTAGCTAAAGTCTTATTTCAACACCTTCATATACTGCCCACGATAATTGAAACATGCGATATATCGAACCCATCTCTCAGTTCAACCATTTATGAATCTATTTCCCTTTTTAACTGATACCACAATAGATTTCGGAGCCAAACCTCGATATTACCTTTCTAACCAGCTGAAATCACATATACTAGCACTCGTTAAGGGTTCCAACAATTGTCTCGACTATAACACACCACTCTGGTGATATGACACCTCAACACCGGCCTAAGCCACAACGAGCACAACACAAGTTCCAATAAGAAACGATCTGAACATACTAAAATCATGACAACTGACCCAAATGAAATAGCTGTAATTCAATTCCTTCATACCATCACAACACAGAACTGAGATCCCATCTCACAACATAGAATAGGGTAACTGAATCCTCATCGAAAGGTCATAACATCACATGGCCTTGCCACAACTCATGATTCTATCCAAACACTATTACTCATGAAGCACCTCAAGT
Organism: Nicotiana noctiflora; assembly: GCA_032618575.1. Lineage (NCBI taxonomy): Eukaryota > Viridiplantae > Streptophyta > Magnoliopsida > Solanales > Solanaceae > Nicotiana > Nicotiana noctiflora. The sequence continues at coordinate 248,977 of JASVEL010013232.1, read as the reverse complement.
CATTATGCTCAAAATGGTCAGCCACACACATAGTTAGGTTTGAACTCAAGCAATCAATCATACCCACAGTGATACAATTAATATACACTATCGAATCCTGAAAGGACAGAACCGATTTTCTATTCGCCGAGCAATACCCAATACAGACTTTTCCTCAGAAGCCAGGAAGTAATGCATACAAGGTAAAATATAACTAAGTCTATTTTCACACCACACTATTGCGGCATGCAACCCGATCCAGATAACATTTGGATAGGTTCATGGGTCCAATCTCTAAAATGTTACCACTGCGTTCGCTGAGATTCTTGGTTTAGAATTTAATATTTCTTAAAATTTTACTTCCTCTGTCAATTTAACTGTCGCTTTAGCTCTTTTCACGATAATTAAAAAAATAATAAATACAAGATATAATTTACTAAGCTACTCGTATTAAATAATTTTTGAGAATTGAGCAATATAAAAAAGAATTACCACTTCTTTAATATTAGCGGTATAGTTGATAACTATTAACAAATTAGTCTCAAATTTGTAAAATAATTAATAATTTTTGAAAACATTTCTTGAGCTAATAAGTAAAATGGGACGCACGGAGTAGTAATCATTCACATAGATTTATTTTCCGTGTTAATATTGTTGATCACAGTAGGAAGTACGCTGCTAATGGAATGAAAATTAAAAGTCGGGCTTGTTTGACCATAAAATATAAACGTTTGGTTAAACTAATTAAATAAAAAAATAAAGGATTAATCCTATTTAAAGATAATTATATTAGATCTAAAATCGATTTATACAGATAATGTTGGACTACATCGGAGTGGATATAATGTAATACACATTAAATGTCACAGTTATTAGTAGGATGAGAATAATGATAAACAATAAATGTCAATAAATGTAAATAAGAAGAAAGATTCACCTAACATTGAATGGGGTAAATGATTCTTCTTTCTGACAATGACGAATGACACGAATGTGAGAGAATATTGAGCACTTTCTCGGATCTTGTGAAAATGACAATAGATAATCTCAAAGGGTTGAATCTCTCTAGAAAGTTGTTCTTTGTATTTATCTTGAGAGATTACTTTTCAAAAGTGTTTCTATCATCTACGAGATTACATGTTCTTTGCCTTATCTCTCATTCTATTTATATGGGATATTCCTAAAGAACACTGAAAGTACAAATAGAGAGAATATTTAAGAGAACATTCCTTCTAAAGATCTCAATGCAAAACTAGTCGTTACTACTAACAGCTCTACTCGACCTCGTTCGTGGTTGATTTCTTGGTAACTTGTTTCTGTTGATCACTGGTCGACTTCATCCAAATTGCCCATGACAGGTTATAAATTTCTCACGATAATCACATCTTCACGCTGAAATTCCTTCGGTCGAATTTTGACTCATACAGTCAGTGCCTCCACTTATCGAGGTTGTTCTTTAGTCGACCTTGGTGATCGGACATCATTAGTCATAGTCGAGAAATTCAGGTGTGATGACCCGGTAGGCCATCTTATGATTTTAAATCAAATTCTACCCTCATATCATCCCACCTCAATTTGCGTGTGCAGTCAGAGCGTATTTTTAGAAAGCTCTTGACTTGAAAGTTGATAAAAATAAAGATTTTTGCTTAAAAACTCCATTTGAGTTGACTTAGGTTAATTTTTTTGTTAAACGAATCCGAATTCGAGATTTGACAATCCTTGTGGGCCCGTATCGAAATGTGGGACATGGGCATATGCCTGAAATCGAATTCAGAGGTTCCTAGCTCGCGTAATGAATTTTTTATGAAAATTAAAAGTCTAAAAATTTAATGATTTTTAAGAAATTATTAATATTTGATCTTGTTGGTATCAGATCTGTATTTTGGTTCCGGGGCCTAGTACATGTTCAATATAATATTTAAGACATGTTTGTGAAATTTGGTGAGAAACAGAGCTGGTTTGACGTGATTCGGACGTCTAGTTGTGAAAATAAGAATTTCAAAGTGTTCTCGAGAATTTCATTTTATTTGGTACTAAAGTTTTCTGGAAACAACCTTTCTGCCCCTCGGGGAAAGGGTAAGGTCTACGTACACATTACCCTCCCTAGACCACACTTGTGAGATTATACTTGGTTGTTGTTATTGCTGCTGTTGGTACTAAATTCGTAGTTCTAGGTGTTATTTTAGCGATTTGATCACGTGAGCAAGTTCGTATGATGTTTTAAGACGTGTGTACATGTTTGGGTTGTAGCCCGAGGGCTCCGGTGAGTTTCGGATAGGCTACAAAGTGTTTTGAACTTAGAAATTTGTTGGTGTGCTTCAACTCTTGTTGTAGAGCTTCTGATCTCGCAATTGTGAGATCAAGCCTCGCATTTCCAACCACTGTTGGGTTCACAATTGTGACCTACCCATGTCATTTGCGAAGAGTAGCTATGGAGGCCAATGTTCGCAATTGCGAACTACTCCTCGCAATTGCGATGGGAACTGTGGAGAGGTGTTCTTCACATTTGCTATCACATGGTCGCAAACGCGGTCTTTCCCATGTTCGCATTTGCGAACAATGCAGAGGTGAGAAGGGGTTCGTGTTTGCGATGCCTTCATTCGGATTTGCGAAGCCCAGTTCACATTTGCGATATCTGTAGCTAGGTAAATGAGTCTTGGACGATATTTTTCATTCATTATTCAAATCTTCAAATCTTAGAACCTTAGAGGCCATTCTTACAAGACCAATTATTTCCCAAAACATTGGTAAGTGATTTTAACTTACTTTCTTTCAATTTCCTATCACATTTCATGATTTTCCAAACTATAATCTAAGATTTCTATGGTAGGATTTAGGGTTTTTGGGTAGAGACTAGGGATTTGGAAAATTGGGGATTTAGACCTCGAATTGAGGTTGCATTCCAAACCCAATTATATATCCAAGATCGGGGGTGAATATGTAATTCATTTTGGTCCGAACCTCAGATTTTGACAAAGCAAGCCCGTGATCAATTTTTGACTTTTAGGGGAAAAGTTGGGAAATTTTAAATTTATACATTGTAGTTGATTTGTTTAGCAATAATTGATATTATTGAGTTAATTATGTCTAGATACGAGTGATTTGGAGGTGGATACTAGAGGAAAAATGGTAATTGGGCATTGGGTGACCCGCAGAGTGAGGTAATGTCGTGTGTAACTTTGACTCAAGGTATTTGGAATCCTTGACTTATTTGCTTTGTGAAATCCATGTGTGCGGCGTATAGGTGAAGTGGCAAGTACCTATGCGCCGCCAATTTATCTGTTTTGTCTATTTCGTTCCCGTTCTTTGTAAATTGTCTTTTTCTGCCTTAACCACCACATGTTTTACTTGTATTTTATGCCTAATTGCGACTTGTTAGACATTGTTTCTCTTTGTTGAAAGCATTAGTTCTTTCGTGGCTTCATCGTCTTCTATTATTTACTTAAGTTTTAATCGGTACTTTTAAGGCATACTTTCTGGATTGGTCTCACTGCATAGTATTATTCGTGCATGTTCTATATTGAATGGCACAAAATGGTCCGTTTGGACCTCCGGATTCATCCTGAGGCCCCCGGGACCCCAAGGAAAACCACCAACCTACTCCAAAACAAGATACAAACTTGTTCCAATCATAAAAACGCGTCCTTAAATACGAAAATTATTGAATCAAAGTGGATTCAAACCTAAGTTTCATCTAAAACTTCCGAAACCAACATTCAATCAAAAACCCGACCAAACGACGTCCGAATGACCTGAAAATTTGCAAACACATCCAAAATCACCTAAAGAAGCTACATCAATTTTCAGAAATCCATTCCGACTCCCAGATCGAAATCTCACCAGCCGTTCATATTTCGCCAAAATTCAACCTTAGCCAATTCAAGCCTATTTCTACACCGGACCTCCAAATTCAATTCTGATCGCTCCCCTAAGTCACAAATCACCTCTCGGAACTAAACGAATCATAATAACTCTATTCCGAGCCCTCTAACTACATAGTCAACTCCAGGTTGACTTTTCATAATCAAGCTTCATTTCAAAAGGCTATTTGCCCCATTTTCAACCAGAATCACTCCTAACTCACCCGATAGACTCTAACACCGATATAGAAACATATAACATATAAATGAAAGGTAACGGGGTGGTAAATTCCTGTGATAATGGGCCAGGTCGTCACACGTATGCCCGAAATCGAATTCGGAGGTCCCTAGCTCGAGTAATGAATTTTTGATGAAAACTGAAAATCTGAAAATTTAATGATTTTTAAGAAATTATTAATATTTGATATTGTTGGTATCAGATCTGTATTTTGGTTCCGGGCCCAGTACATGTTCAATATAATATTTAAGACATGTTTGTGAAATTTGGTGAGAAACGAAATTGGTTTGACGTGATTCAGACGTCTAGTTGTGAAAATAGGAACTTCAAATTGTTCTTGAGAATTTCATTTGATTTGGTACTAAATTTTTCTGGAAACAACCTCTCTGCCCCACGGGGTAAGGGTAAGGTCTACGTATACATTACCCTCCCTAAACCACACTTGTGGGATTATACTGAGTTGTTGTTGTTGGTACTAAATTCGTAGTTCTAGGTGTTATTGAGTTTCAGATAGGCTACAAAGTGTTTTGAACTTAGAAATTTGTTGGTGTGCTTCAACTCTTGTTGCAGAGCCTCTGATCTCGAAATTGTGAGATCAAGCCTCGCATTTCCTACCACTGTTGGGTTCACAATTGTGACCTACCCATGGCATTTGTGAAAAGTAGCTATGGAGGCCAATGTTCACAATTGTGAACTACTCCTCGCAATTGCGATGGGAACTATGGAGAAGTGTTATTCGCATTTGCTATCACATGGTCGCAAATGCGGTCTTGCCCATGTTTGCATTGCGAATAATGCATATGTGAGAAGGGGTTCGCGTTTGCGATGCCTCATTTGGATTTGCGAAGTTCAGTTCGCATTTGCGATATCTATAGTTATGTATAAATGTGTCTTGGACAATATTTTTCATTCATTATTCAAATCTTCAAATCCTAGAACCTTAGAGGGCATTCTTACAAGACCAATTATTTCCCAAAACTTTGGTAAGTGATTCTAACCTACTTTCTTTCAACTTCCCATCACATTTCATGATTTTCCAAACTATAATCTAAGATTTCCATGGTAGGATTTGGGGTTTTTGGGTAGAGACTAGGGATTTGAAAAATTGGTGATTTAGACCTTGAATTGAGGTTGCATTCCAAAACCAATTATTATCCAAGATCGGGGGTGAATAGGTAATTAATTTTGGTCATATTTTGACAAAGCAGGCACAGGATCAATTTTTGACTTTTTGGGTAAAAGTTTCGAAATTTTAAATTTATACATTGTAGTTGATTTGTTTAGCAATAATTGATATTATTGAGTTAATTATGTCTAGATACGAGTGGTTTGGAGGTGGATACTTGTCACGACCCTAGTTCACCAATCGTGAACATGTCGTGATGGCACCCAGTCCCCACGACTAGGTAAGCCTAACACGTTGCGGAATATACAAGCTATGAACAATTAAATAAGAAAACAGCGGAAAATAGGGTAAAGATATGTAATCCGTGCCACTTGGCACATACATCCGTCAACACCATGAATAAAACACTACCAAGATCCGGAATCCCACGGTAACACAGACTAAAAGAGAATATACAACTGTGGCTCTACGTGTAAAGAGTGTCTAACAACGAAATGAAGGAAAAATGCCAACTAGTACTATTAGAATAGAAGGAAAAGCCTCTGGATCCGCGGACGTAGCAGATCATACCTCGAGGTCTCCCGGAAAGCTGCGGAATCACCTAGCACGGGCCTGCTCTGATGTACCTGGATCTGCATAGCAAAAGTGTGCAGAAGAGTAGCATGAGTACACCACGGCGGTACTCAGTAAGTGCCAAGCCTAACCTCGATGGAGTAGTGACGAGGAAGGTCAGGGCCCTACTGAGAAATAATAATATAATGATAATAACAATAATAAGCAGTTTAAATGATAATAATTTCCGAAATTAACAACAATAAATGATTACCGCAATCGTCTACAATTAAGCTAACAACAAATAGTCAACTCAATAAAACCAGTCCAGGACCTGTGGGAATCGAACCCACAGTCCCATTGACAGTACCTCTGGGTCTCCGGGAATCGAACCCGCAGCCCATGTCTCAATAAATAATCAATAACTCAGGATCTCCGGGAATCGAACCCGCAGTCCCTACCAATAACTCACGATCTCGGGAATCGAACCCGTAGTCCCTACCAATAACTCAGAATCTCGGGAATCGAACCCGTTGTCCCTACCAATAACTCAGGATCTCGGGAATCGAACCCGTAGTCCCTACCAATAACTCAGGATCTCGGGAATCGAACCCGTAGTCCCTACCAATAACTCAAGATCTCGGGAATCGAACCCGTAGTCCCTACCAATATCACTCCGGGTCTCTGGGAATCGAACCCACAGCCCTGGGTCTCCGGGAATCGAACCCGCAGTCCACAAGCACAACAAATAAAGGAATACACAGAGAGAGTAAATTATGCTTAACTATAACTTCACCGAAAAATAGTACCAATAATTATCAAAAATAAGACAATTAGGCAACTAGACAGTCAGGTACTACCTAATCATGCTTTTCTAGCTACTACCGATAAAGTATCAAATTAACAACTAAAGACAGAAATATCACTCATCGAACATTTTTAAATAAAGTATGTGTTCAACGACCAGCGCATGTACACGCCCGTCACCTCGCGTACAAGGCATTTAATTATCACATAAAATCCTAGGGGTGAAAATTCCCCCACACGAGGTTAGACAAGCCACTTACCTCGACTCCGGTACAAAACCGCTATGAAACAACTCTCTTGCCGCGAATGTCGGCCTCCACAAGTGTAGAATCTGGATAAAAATCAATAGAATCACATAAAAATAGGTCAATTGGGCATTACCCGATCAAAACAACTCAAAATACGCCAAAAAAAAAATCACAAGTTGCCAAAACCCGACTTTCGGTACGCTTATCGAAAAATCACGAAAATTATATATTCGGGTTCCTTATCTCAATACGAGTTTAGGCATATACAATTTACCAAAATCGGACTCCATTTGCCCGCTCAAATCAGAGATTTTCTAACATTTAGGCCTAGGGCTCAAACCCACCTTTAATCTTCCAATTTCGGTGAAATAATCACGGATTTCATGATAAACCAACGAATTAAGGTCAAGAAACTTACCCCCGATGATTTCCCGATGATATCCCAGCGTTTCCCCTTCAAAATCCTCTCTTGGAGCTCAACAATGGCGGTTTTGGTGTGTTAGGCCGTGACTGAAATGTTCTGGACTTAAAGTCACTGCCAGGCCATTTTACTCTACGCGATCGCAGCACCGGGCTTGCGATCGCGATGCACAAAATATGGGCGGCCTAATTTTTCCTCTACGCGATCGCGTGGCCCTGGACACGATCGCAGTGAACAACTCATCAATACTACGCGATCGCGAAGAACAAACTCGTCCGGCTCCCCAACTACCCTACGCGATCGCATACTCCCTCACGCGATCGCACTGCTTCCGACCAATACCCTACGCGATCGCATACTCCCTCACGCGATCGCACTGGTTCAACCTCCAGACTTACGCGATCGCAGGCTTTACTTCGCGATCGCAGAGCTCAGGATTTCTCCCTTACGCGATCGCATGGCCATCTCCGCGATCGCGGAGAGCAAAATTGTTCTGCAGTTATTGCAGCAGAACAGCAGTGCCTTTTGGCACAAATTGATCCGTTTGGACCCCCGAATTCATCCCGAGGCTCCCGGGACCCCAACGAAAACCACCAACATACTCCAAAACATGATATGAACTCGTTCAAATCATAAAAACACGTCTAACAACATCAAAACCCATAATTCATATCGAATTCAAGCCTAAATTTCTTAAAACTTTCCGAATTGCACATTCGATCTAAAACTCGACCAAACGACGTCCGAATGACCTGAAACTTTGCGGACATATCCAAATTCACATAACGAAGCTACAGAAATTGTCGGAATTCCATTCCGACCCCCGGATCAAAATCTCATCTATCGTTCGGATTCGCCAAAATTTCCACCTTCGGCATTTCAAGCCTAATTGAGCTACGGACCTCCAAAATACATTTCGAACGCGCTCCCAACGCCGAAATCACCCAACGGAGCTAATGGAACCATCGGATTTCCGTTATGAGATCGTCTTAAGACTGTTCCGGTTACGAACCATTTTCTATCTTTAAAGCTCTCATTTAGGGACTAAGTGTCCCAAAATACTCCAAATTTCAGAACCGACTCTCCCGGCAAACCACAATAGCAGAAATGAACTTAGGGGAATAGTTAAATTGGGGATTGGGGCGAAATTTTCGAAAACGACCGGTCGGGTCGTTACATCTTCCCACACTTAAAGATTCGTTCGTCCTCGAACGAGCATAGAAAACATACCTTTAGTAGTGAAAAGATGAGGGTACTGGCTGCGCATATCCTGATCGGTCTCCCAAGTCGCCTCCTCGACCGGCTGGCCCCGCCACCGAACCTTTACCGAAGCGATGTTCTTTGACCTTAGCTTTCTGACCTGCCTGTCTAGAATGGCTACTGGCTCCTCAACATAAGACAGATCCTTGTCAAGCTGAACAGAAGTGAAATCCAACATGTGCGACGGGTCACCATGGTATCTCCGGAGCATGGAGACATGAAATACGGGATGGACTCCGGCTAGGCCGGGAGGTAAGGCCAACTCATAAGCAACCTCCCCAACACGCCTCAAAATCTCAAAAGGGCCAATAGATCTAGGACTCAGCTGGGCACATTAGCCTGATATAACCTAAAGATATTCCCTCTTATTCAACAATTAAGTCTTAGAGCCTAATTCCAACATCCGGAATTCTATGTCAGGCTTGTTTTCATCAAGAGATCACTCAATATTCCTCAAACGTCATCCTCAAACATGATTGCATAACCTTGCAACACTAAATCCACAGGACCACGATAATATTTTATGATCAAATTAGCCAAAAATTCAACGAATCAGATGCTCCCATTCACACCTCATTATCTACATAGGTCTCGTTCCAACTTTTACAATACTGATACGATGGAAGAGATGTGTCGATATCCATAACCAACTACCGAATCAACAATTCATTGGGTCTATACTCCTGACAAGATCCATTACCTTGTCCTAAACCAGGAGGATGATCCTTTCCTCTATAATATACTTCATAAAATCAATATGCACTAACCCCAAATCACATAATCTCATCTCACCCAGTACGAACTGCTCAGGCAATAAGTCACATCAGACATAATCAAAAGTCCCACAAGATGACACAATGTGCCAGTAGGCTACTGATTCGTACGTGATACAAAAGGAAGGCGAACACTAGAGAGAACTATTCAACTTTCACATTAACATGGACCTCCTCAGAAAATAGGAAACGGAACACATAAAAGCAATTATAGACACTGAAATAAACATCACACTGTTGCGGCGTACAACCCGATCCCAACAATATGACTATGGCGGCGTGCCACCCGATCCCAACAATATATCCATGGCGGCGTGCCACCCGATCCCAACAATATAGACTCACACAAAGAGTCATATGTCGAGCTGAATAGCTCATCACATCAAAATATTGAATATCGATCATAAGCACACTAAGGTGCATGATATCAGGACTCAATGAAAATATATAGCGCTATAGGCTATGAACTCCAGCACAACTGAGGTGCAACATAAGATATGAGCCTCAAGAGCCATCATGCTCATATAACATCACCGCTAAGCGGAACCTCAACACATAAGGAACTTACCAAGCCGTCGTACACTCATACGGCGCAATATATCTTTACTTGAATTAACTAACCGCGAAATAAGACCGCGACTATCCCTCCATAAAGGGCGCATTGTTGGAAGAAACATAACTGGCCTGACGCAAGGCTCACTTCCACATTTAAATCTATCCACCGACCTTAAGTCTATCCTGGTCGTGCCAAGCTAAGTCAATAATATTTCACAGGTCTATAACCTACTAAGCAGAGTGCCCTCCATGCATAAGTTCTCAAATGGATGATATCACCAAAATCCTCATACTTGGTTTAAATTTCTAACCAATCAAATGACTACAAGTCATACCTATACAATTTTCTTATGGGTCAAGCTCCCACCATCTTCCGAATAATTAAACGGACCTGCACATTCAGCCCACCGGCTGCAGTAACACTGAAAAACGATCAGGAGTCCCTAACCGGGATGCAAAGCCTTTCTCATAGAACACCGATCTCAAATGATACTGATGTTAATACCCATCTTACTCAAAACAGTGAAACTCTTTCCCTGCTCATCCGAGCTCTTTATATCACATTCATTGACCAAATTGTGACCTTGGTCCTTACTTCAAATTTTCATACTACTCACTGCACCCCCCACGTGCCGATATACGATAGGCACAATTTCCATCATAGCTCTAGAACTGACGATAGGCTAATACTTCATCACATAAGACTTTCCATTAAGCTCACTGCAGGAGAACTATAGCAACACACATGCGAGTTCTCATAACCATTGAATATGCCAATCTCCAAGTAGTGGTCCAAGCCACCATAACCCTTTCCAAGATCTGCCTACTCATAACAGACCCTAACAGAAGAATACTTCAGAATAACACCAATCACAGCGACCGACAAGCCTCAAATGCACCGCCACAAATCACATGCATAACTCGATCACGCTGCATGAACCGATCACTGACACCAATATGCCAGCTCAACTATGGCTAATCAATCTACTTCCTTCCAATTTATCCTTGATTGCCTTAGAAATATTAATATATCCCTTCAATACCTAACTTATTCCAACCGCACTCACCCCAAGTGACCTTAAATCATGAGGCCATGCTGTCTCAAAAATGACGACCATTTCATGTCTCTCAAATGCTATGCCACAAGTCATAACATCACAGAACCTTTTTTTTTTTTAGCCTCAACTGTACTTATAGACTCAGAATTATCATGCACCACACTTTACCTCTTGAATTCACTAGGACCACTTATTGAGAACCATCCGGCCCTGACTTGGCCCAGTAGGCAACAAACTCTATTGAATGTTTATAACATATGAATACCCTCTCGATAAAGCACCCAGCGGAACCACTTCCCGCGAAGCCTGCACCTATACGAGGCATAAGTCATGAATCTTTCCTCAAGTTTGAACATGAGCCAGTAAGGCTAACCATAACATGCATTCAACAGATATACTCAAATTACCACACATGGTCCTTTCCCGTGGCTGCAATAACACAATAATACGCTAGTATCCAGAATTCACACCGGTAATTAACCATGCGACCCAATCTTAAGCGGTGGGACTCTCCCACTTAGCCCAAAGACACTATTACATGACTCTCGAACACATTAGAACCATTCTCTCGAGTCATTTACTATTATTCAACTGCAACTCACTTGATCCAACGAATATAACCACATGTGCTCTATTAGCACTCTAACATCATAGGGTATGACCTCATCCCAATACAACCAAACATCTTCTCGCTCCATGCACCGAGCATTCTCTACCAACAACATCTTAAAACATACTATGATTCTCACACGCCTACGAAGCACCATGTAGCCTTTGTCAAATATTTCCCTGCTGATAATAAAATGCAGAGTTTATTAGGGACATAAGAACATCTAAAGTCCCAACATTATACCATACGAGCCTCAACTCTTGCCCATCCGTAAGTTTTCAAGAACTTTGGAATAGCACCTAAATACATCGCAGGCCAAATCTGACATGACACATGACCCATAATTACATCGTTGATAGTGAAATCCTTTCACTTGACACGAAGCCTTAAGATACATCTTGCTAATCCATGATACTAGCCCTTAACATTCGTACGTCTTCATCATAAAACAAGCCCAAGGCATTCGTTTGGTACATGTCCTTCTTAAGACAGTTAAACTCATTTTCCCCAGTATCTCTGCTGGCTGAATCCTTCGCTAAATAGATATCTCATATGAACCATATAGTCTTTATTACCACCAACTATTTTTAGATCTACATCCACCTTGTGATTCTACCATTGCTGTGACGATTTGGCGGTTAAGTAAACCTTGTCACGACCGTACTATCAACCGAATGCCAGAACCTAGTGCACCCCATGTGCACAATTGAAGATCTCTCAATTCTCTTGCATTATCGATATGGACGACACGCGGTAACAATAGTTGAGTAAATTCTTGACTCCCTTGAGATCTCTCTGCAGCGTCACGAACCGTCGGTGCATACTTGATACCGAGTGCGCAATTTCAATACACGAGTGGATACAAAAGAACATATGACATAGGCTTCAACTTAATAAATGACGCACGATAAGGAATTCAAAGAATTGAAGAGTTTCCTAAACAGTTACATAGCCCCTCGTAGATAAATACAGACGTCTCCGTATCGATCAGCGAGACTCTAAGTAACCGGTCCGTGTCCCGTGACTCCTATGAACCTAGAGCTCTGATACCAACTTGTCACGACCCTAGTTCACCAATCGTGAACATGTCGTGATGGCACCCAGTCCCCACGACTAGGTAAGCCTAACACGTTGCGGAATATACAAGCTATGAACATTTAAATAAGAAAACAGCGGAAAATAGGGTAAAAGATATGTAATCCGTGCCACTTGGCACATACATCCGTCAACACCATGAATAAAACACTACCAAGATCCGGAATCCCACGGTAACACGGACTAAAAGAGAATATACAACTGTGGCTCTATGTGTAAAGAGTGTCTAACAACGAAATGAAGGAAAAATGCCAACTAGTACTATTAGAATAGAAGGAAAAGCCTCTGGATCCGCGGACGTAGCAAATCATACCTCGAGGTCTCCCAGAAAGCTGCGGAATCACCTAGAACGGGGCTGCTCTGACGTACCTGGATCTGCACAACAAAAGTGTGCAGAAGAGTAGCATGAGTACACCACGGCGGTACTCAGTAAGTGCCAAGCCTAACCTCGATGGAGTAGTGACGAGGAAGGTCGGGGCCCTACCGAGAAATAATAAAAATAATGATAATAACAATAATAAGCAGTTTAAATGATAATAATTTCCGAAATTAACAACAATAAATGATTATTGCAATCGTCTACAATTAAGCTAACAACAAATAGTCAACTCAATAAAACCGGTCCAGGACCTGTGGGAATCGAACCCACGGTCCCATTGACAGTACCTCTGGGTCTCCGGGAATCGAACCCGCAACCCATGTCTCAATAAATAATCAATAACTCGGGATCTCCGGGAATCGAACTCGCAGTCCCTACCAATAACTCGGGATCTCGGGAATCGAACCCGTAGTCCCTACCAATAACTCGGGATCTCGGAAATCGAACCCGTAGTCCCTACCAATAACTCGGGATCTCGGAAATCGAACCCGTAGTCCCTACCAATAACTCGGGATCTCGGGAATCGAACTCGTAGTCCCTACCAATAACTCGGGATCTTGGGAATCGAACCCGTAGTCCCTACCAATAACTCGGGATCTCGGGAATCGAACCCGTAGTCCCTACCAATATCACTCCGGGTCTCTGGGAATCGAACCCACAACCCTGGGTCTCCGGGAATCGAACCCGCAGTCCACAAGCACAACAAATAAAGGAATACACAGAGAGAGTAAATTATGCTTAACTATAACTTCACCGAAAAATAGTACCAATAATTATAAAAAATAAGACAATTAGGCAACTAGACAGTCAGGTACTACCTAATCATGTTTTTCTAGCTACTACCGGTAAAGTATCAAATTAACAGCTAAAGACAGAAATATCATTCATCGAACATTTTTAAATAAAGTATGTGGTCAACGACCAGCGCATGTACACGCCCGTCACCTCGCGTACAAGGCATTTAAATTATCACATAATATCCTAGGGGTGAAAATTCCCCCACACGAGGTTAGACAAGCCACTTACCTCGACTCCGGTACAAAACCGCTATGAAACAACTCTCTTGCCGCGAATGTCGGCCTCCACAAGTGTAGTATCTGATAAAAATCAATAGAATCACATCAAAATAGGCCAATTGGGCATTACCCAATCAAAACAACTCAAAATACACCAAAACCCACAAGTTGCCAAAACCCGACTTTCGGTACGTTTATCGAAAAATCACGAAAATTATATATTCGGGTTCCTTATCTCAATACGAGTCTAGGCATATAAAATTTACCAAAATCGGACTCCATTTGCCCGCTCAAATCGGGGATTTTCTAACATTTAGGCCTAGGGCTCAAACCCACCTTTAATCTTCCAATTTCGGTGAAATAATCACGGATTTCATGATAAACCAACGAATTAAGGTCAAGAAACTTACCCCCGATGATTTCCCGATGATATCCCAGCGTTTCCCCTTCAAAATCCTCTCTTGGAGCTCAACAATGGCGGTTTTGGTGTGTTAGGCCGCGACCGAAATGTTCTGGACTTAAAGTCACTGCCAGGCCATTTTACTCTACGCGATCACAGCATTGGGCTTGGGATCGCGATGCACAAAATATGGGCGGCCTAATTTTTCCTCTACGCGATCACGTGGCCCTGGACGCGATCGCAGTGAACAACTCATCAATACTACGCGATCGCAAACGTACTAACGCGATCGCGAAGAACAAACTCGTCCGGCTCCCTAACTACCCTACGCGATCGCATACTCCCTCACGCGATCGCACTGGTTCAACCTCCAGCCTTACGCGATCGCAGGCTTTACTTCGCGATCGCAGAGCTCAGGATTTCTCCCTTACGCGATCGCCATGGCCATCTCCGCGATCGCGGAGAGCAAAATTGTTCTGCAGTTATTGCAGCAGAACAGCAGTGCCTTTTGGCACAAAATGGTCCGTTTGGACCCCCGAATTCATCCCGAGGCTCCCGGGACCCCAACGAAAACCACCAACATACTCCAAAACACGATATGAACTCGTTAAAATCATAAAAACACGTCTAACAACATCAAAACCCATCATTCACATCGAATTCAAGCCTAAATTTCTTAAAACTTTCCGAATTGCACATTCGATCTAAAACTCGACCAAACGACGTCCGAATGACCTGAAACTTTGCGGACATATCCAAATTCACATAACGAAGCTACAGAAATTGTCGGAATTCCATTCCGACCCCCGGATCAAAATCTCATCTATCGTTCGGATTCGCCAAAATTTCCACCTTCGGCATTTCAAGCCTAATTGAGCTACGGACCTCCAAAATACATTCCGAACGCGCTCCCAACCCCGAAATCACCCAACGGAGCTAATGGAACCATCGGATTTCCGTTCCGAGATCGTCTTAAGACTGTTCCGGTTACGGACCATTTTCTATCTTTAAAGCTCTCATTTAGGGACTAAGTGTCCCAAAATACTCCAAATTTCAGAACCGACTCTCCCGGCAAACCACAATAGCAGAAATGAACTTAGGGGAATAGTTAAATTGGGGATTGGGGCGAAATTTTCTAAAACGACCGGTCGGATCGTTACAATACTAGAGGAAAAATAGTAATTGAGCATTGAGTGACCTGCAAAGTGAGGTAATGTCGTGTGTAACTTTGACTCGAGGTATTTGGAACCCTTGACTTATTTGCTATGTGAAATCCATGTGTGCGGCATATAGGTGAAGTGGCAAGTACCTATGCGCCGCCAATTTATCTGTTTACCGTATTTCGTTCCCGTTCTTTGTAAATTTTCTTTTTCTGCCTTAACACCACATGTTTTACTTGTATTTTATGCCTAATTGCAACTTGTTAGAAATTGTTTCTCTTTGTTGAAAGCATTCGTTCTTTCGTAGCTTCATCGTCTTCTATTATTTGCTTAAGTTTTTATCAGTACTTTTAAGGCATACTTTTTGTATTGGTCTCACCATATAGTATTATTCGTGCAGGTTCTATATTGAATGAGGTTTCCTTTTTCTTGGTTCATTTTGGTAGTTATTCATCGTAAAGGCCTTATGATTCAGCCTATTGATTTGACTGTGTGCATTGAGTGTTCGCTTTTGATATGGTAGGATCGGATTGTACGCAGTAACAGATGTAATAAAGGAGGATTGATATGGTGAATAAGGGTGACTATATATATATATATATATATATATATATATATATATATATATATATATATATATATATATATATATATATATATATATATATATATATATATATATACACACACACACACATACATACATACGTACATACGGTAAAATCGGGTTGCACGACGCAATAGGTGTAATAAGGGTGGATTGATATGGTGAAATTAGGAAATTGATATTCATATCTGGTGAGATCGGATTGCGCGATAATAAATATATTACTTACTATTATTGATATTCTTATGGTAGAATAAGGGAGGAATATGTGAACTAGAGGGAGTAGTAAGGAACACTCAGTTGCACAACTCTTAGAATCTGATATATTCACAACTGAAAGATAGGCAAAGCAAGGTCGAGTAGTGTGCGGTCCTAATATTGGGGCTAAAGTATAGGTGTTAAATGGGTCAGGTCAGCCCGATTCCGGACCGGTCCATACCGATTAAATTTGGAATCAGCCCGGATCGATTAAAACGGAATCAGCCCGGACCAGTTAAAGGGGCTGGTTTGGGCTGGGTTAGGGGGGACATGCAGGTTGCACCGTTCACATTCTAAATACCAATTATCTAGATCGGTATAACTCGTTAGATGAACCGTGCCATTAAACCGGTTAATCGGCCCGGCCCGGATCGGCCTGACCCGGTTTAACGGTAATTGTTTTTAACTAGGTCAACCGTTAAAAACGGTCTATTTTAGAAAATGATCGTTGCCCAACGACTAAATTGCACAATTATCCCAATTTTGGGTTTTTTTTAAACTTAACCCCCATTTGAAAACTATAAATACCCCCTCCTCTCTTCCTCATTTCTTCACTCATCTCTCAATTCTCATTTCTCAATCTCAAATCTCAATTTAGGTTAAATCATGCCTCGTATTTCTAGAGTGCGCTCATATACGTTTGGCAACACTTTGAAGTGGTAGAAGAAAATGAAGAAGGTCAGAAAGTAAAGTGCAAGAACTGTGGTCAAGTCTTAAATCTTCATTTAGGATCTGACACAGGCAGTTTAAGGAGGCATATAAAGTATTGTCTTGAGCGTCCTCCGAAAATTCGTATTTAATATCTTAAGACAATTTGTATTATTTTAAAATTATTAGACGTATTTATGCTTAATATATTAGTTTGTTACATTAATTTGAAGTATTATCAATTTATTATGCATGAAAATTTAGTTTTACTATTTTTGTTAATTTACTTTTTAATTGCAAACTTTAATTTTGTAATTTATAATAAATGTAGCACTTGCAATTTTTAAGTGCAATATTTTCCTATCTTCCTTGTATTCTTTATATTAATACAAAAAGTATTAATATAACATATAATAATTATAAAAAAATAATACACTAAACCTGGCCAGACCCGGCCCCCTCAACCCGTAACCCTTAAGGTACAATTTTCACCCGAATGAATCCGAACCTGTTAAACCGAGTAAGTCCCAACCCATAACTGGCCCAGATAATAACTCATACGAGTACAACAAATCCCAATTCAGCCCGGCCCGACCCACCCGTTTAACACCCTTATGCTAACGTGAGAGCCGATGGAGATTCTGTGACATTTGGCCACTTGCATCATATCTTGGTGCTTCATCATAAGTGAGTCATACGCCGGGTATCAAACACTTTGGATTATTTATATTGGGATTAGTTATCCAAATATTATTGGTTGTATTAAATGGGGATTGTCAATATTATTATTTTATCCATAGATTACTATTCCAAGCTCCGGCACGTATAACTTCCCGTATCCATAATCCTAAGATAATTTGCCTCAAGAACCAAACAATGGATGGGCGATATATAGTAAATTTTTATCCCATAATTATTTTTACTTGTCCATCATACGAGACAGACTCTTATATTGTTAATGTTAAATTTTATGCATTATCATGCCTAATTTATGAAATCAAATGGCCCCTTAGTATAGCATTGATCATTAATTCAAAAGGTTGTGACCCAAATTGAAACGGAAATATAAAAAAATAAAAGAATGAAAAAGAAGAGGACATCATCCGACATTCAGTAAATACGAGAGTTTTTTGCAGCAATCTCAAAGAAAAGTTGAAGAGAAATTATTAGCAATTAAAAGAACATAGAACTGAAACAACCTAATTTTATGATACTTATTCAAAAAGGCCTCAAAACCGTAGCTTAGAGTCCTAATTAAGTGAAATTAGTATGCTAAATAACTATATCATGCATCAAGAACATGTCATTAATCAAATAATGGATAGGCGATATATAGAAAATTTTGAGATTATCCACAAATATTGCATTAACAAAGTTTTGACCCCAAAAAAGGACGCAAAAGTCAAGTTGCTTCACTACTGTCCCTCCCTCTTTGCAACCTTTTTAGAATATTTGCCTGCAAAATACATTATTATGAAAGTTTATAACATCTACTAGGGAGCCCCATTATAATGTGTTCAATATGACATCCTTAGTAATTTCATATAATTTCAAAGTATAACAAATCATATAGATACCTTTTAAATTAACTAAGCTATTTACAAGAATAATAACACAGTTATGAGAAATGTTATATAGAAATCGTAAAACTGAAGGGGCTTATTCATAGTTATCTTACAAGTGACATAATTATGTAAATATTTTTTCATACCGTCAGCGCATAAAACTTAAACTCAATAAAAATATATTAGAACTGGAAGGATACTTACAATGGAAGTGCGCAATAGGTTTTTCTCCATTCTTGATGAGTTCAAACTTGTAAACATCTCCTACTTGGAGACCATTTACTTTTCTGAATTTTGACCATCCTCTTACAATTCCAAAATGACGCCCTTCTCTCCCAAGCCACACTGACCAAGATCTATGTTCTTCATTTTTCAGAATCAACTCACACTTTCTATCCATCAATCCATTTGAATTTAAAAAATCCAGTGGAAGATACTATCACACAATTTATTCCATTATGTAGAACAAGTTTGATCAGTTGTTATCACAAAAACAAAAAAGGCAAAGAAAATTAAGGAATATAACTAAAATAAGTTCAAGCATGCACTTACCAAAACTGACTTCTTGGTGCAATAAGGTTTAATGGTTGAAATAAAATAAGGAAGATCATGACCAACACCAGAAGTTGAAGTAGATACTTGTGCATTGAGAGGACTCATGTTTGAGGGCTTTTTCCTAATGTCTGTTGTTCCAAATAAATTAATCATGTTGAAATGAAATAATAATTTAGAACAGAATATGATTTGAAATTAAATTTAAATAGTTTGAATTTGAACTTGACTAGATTCTATAAAGTGAAAAATGTATAACACACAATTTAAACAACCAAAAAAAAACAAATAAGATGAGAAACTTGCCTTGAAACTTCCTCATGATTGGAGTAAAAACTTGAAATTTCCATATTGGCGTCTCTCCATTAGAAACAATCTCGAACATTATACGATCTCCCTCTTTTAAGCAATTATCAACAACGAATTTACGCCATCCATCTCCCATATAGACTCGTCTTTTGGAAGAATTTAGCTTTAGTTTCCACGACCTTTGTCTTCCATCTCTTATAATCAAATCGCATTTCTTGTTTGTGAGACCATTTGCTTTTGCAAATTGTTGAGGAAGGAACTGACATGGTGTATAGCCATTTGCAAACATGATTAAATAGTTTCTTTTTCTTCGAATATATAACAAAAAAAAAAAATTTAAGAGAAAAAAAAAATAGTGCACATATGCTGCCTAACTCAATCCCAAAAACTAACTCGTACGGAGAGGATAGTCTAAATTCATATAAGGAGACCACCAGCCCATTTCCTAACCCATGTGGGACTCTAACCAGGGACAGATCTATGTAGATCATTGGAGGTGGTAGGCCACCCGTACATCCGGGTAAAATTTCATGTATGTATTGATAGTTTACACAACAGAGGTATTAACTGCTCTTTAGCTATGGTTAAAGTGCCAATTACCCATCTTTATTTCTTTTAATTCTTCAATCTTCATCATTTCATTTCCTTTCTCTTTGTAGCCAAATTTTTATTATTTATTGAATTATATATTTGTTTCCTTTTTGTTTTTCTACATCATTCTCTTTGTATCCGTCTAATATATTTTTTCCCCTTGATTTTTAATTTTTTTGAATGATAGGATCAACAAAGATAACACTAATCTAGCTATATGTAGATTGGAGTGGTGTATTTGTATATTTTAATATATCTTTTTAATCATATTATTCAAGAATTTGAACCAATCGCATTGGACAAAACTTGTTCAGCTTCACAATAACCTATTTATTTATGTACCAAAAATCTTGTACATCAAATTAAATTGATTCAAAATAGATTGAACAAAATTAATTCAAAACGGATTGAATTAATTCAAAACTGATGAGACCAACAAATGTATCCTAATCCAATCTACTTAGCTATTGGTAAATTTGCATTTAAATAGTAGCAACCGTAGTCATCAAATCTTGGATCCGCCGTTGACTCTAACACACTCTAACATAGCCCTGTGGCAGAGAGTTTGCATAAATTGAGTTTTAAGACTTACCAAGACACCGTTGGAAAGGCAATAGGGTCTAATAGTGCACAAAAAATGAGATTGACCAAAAGGCTGCTTGTCAAGAGTAGTTGCTTCTGCATGGGAAGAAACCTTGTTTGACAACTTGATGCTGGGGCTTGGCTTTTCTGTTACATTGTCAATAAATTAAATATAAAAAATTACACACATAGAAAGCAGATTTCTTGTTTTTGTTAATATTAAAAGAGGGCCAAAGCTCATATTTGCCCAGATGATGTATAGAGTACTCATGCCACGTTCATCTGAACCGGGTACTATCGACACAGAGCATAAATTTTTATATAAATACTGTAGTTTTAGTTTAATTTCCATAACAAGCAGGCCTTAAAGACTTCACCTTCAAATTCAAAATTCATAGAAGCATCTTCAACAGTATGGACTTTTTCTTGCAAATATTCTCTGACACTTCCATTTGAATCAAATCTAGTAACCTCAAACTCCATGTTTCCTTCATGTCTGAAAATCAACACATCTCCTAACTGCAAATCATGTTGTTGTGCCAAATCAGCCCAACCCGCTTCGAATCGACGGACGTTCACCTTCATCCGCCACTGCTTTCTACCCCTTCTCAATACTGCATGTTCAATGTGTTCATGCCCCTTCAGACACTTCAAGAAACCATTAGGAATTTTCTGCAGTACAACAAATATGTAAAATTAAAATAGCCATGTCACAAAGAATATATATTATTCATATCTTGTTTTAGGACGTCACAATATACTATTACAAGGTCTCTCACATTCCCCTTCCTTCTCCTTTATAACATACATACATATACTAGAATTATTATATATAGAAAGATAAAAAATATTAAAAGTATAGTAACTCACAAGGCCATTCTTGAACCCTGGCAGAGTTGGTTTGAAAAAATTAGGTTTATTTGGAGGAATTTTAATTTTTTCATGGCTCCCAATAAAGGAGATGTAGTTACATGGAGAGAAGAAAAGGTGTTCTTTTTGTTTTTGCTAAAATAGAAACGAAGAAAATCAGGGGAAACTATAGAGTTGCAAGGAAACTTAAAAAAGCTATTCCCTAATTAATGGAATTAATTAGTATGCTGGTAGCTTTTCAAAGAATTAATGGTGCCATGCAATCAGGCTATTTGATCTGACCACAGTAAGCCTAAAGGTCATTTCAGAAAAGTAGGAAAATGTAAGATACTTCAAAACGTATATAATTGAATATACATACTTTTGTTACTAGCTCGTATTAAGTAGGGGTGTTCAAAACCGACCCGAAACTGAAAATCGAATCGAACTGAAGTTTAATGGCTTACTGGTAACGGTTTTAACAGCTTAACGGAGGGGTACTGATAAAGTTTTTTTTATTAACGGCTTAACGGAGGAGGTACTTATTGTGATGTAATTTTGTCACGATCTTAAACCCAGAGTCGCTCGTGATGGCGCCTATCGTAAAACAAGGCCAGCCGATACAACTCTCAATTTATTTAACCCATTATAATAACACAATTTAAGTCATTAACATGCTAATAATCCCAAAATAAAGGTAAAATAGTACAATTTGCGGAAAAACTAACACAGCTCGACATCAGGGTGTCACTAGTCATAAGCATCTAACATGTGTCTAAGAGTCTAAAAGAGTTTATACAGTCTATTACAAAACTAGAAATAGAAAGTAAGATAGGAGGGAGAAGCACTGGGTTGCGAACGTCGAGCAGCTACCTAGTGTACTCCAAATAGCTTGCTGGTATCAACCCTCACTAGTGGGACCTGAGGCTCCTGAATTTACACATATGGTACAGAGAGTAAAGTGAGTACGCAAACTCAGTGAATAATAATAATAAATGAATACTGAGTGATCACGTAAAAACACAACAAGATACTACACAGAGGCGGTATATAATCAATCAAGTGCAATAAAACAATGAAACTTGTAAGAAAACACCTTATTCTATTAAAAACCTCTTTAAGCATCTTTTTGCGGTTAAACACGTAAATGATAAAATAACAAGAATAGATAAACATATAAAATCAACCCCTTGGGCTCAATATCAACAGAATCAACCCCTCGGGCAATAATATGGAACAACACCAGCCCCTCGGGCTATATCACATATCACACTAGGTACCCGCGCTAACTGAGGGTGTACATAATTCGAGAGGGACTCCTTACGGCCCAAGCGCAATATAAAGTTATCTTGTGGCATAATCAATAGGCCTTGACCTCATATCAACCCACCTTGTGGCGTACAACTCAGGCCCGCATCCTCATAATCATAATCAGTACAACACTGATGCGGCGTACAACCCGATCCCATAATAATCCTTACAACACAGGCCATCGGTCTTAATCAGTCAGATATATCTAAAAGCCACGCGCGCACGGTAAAAACA
The DNA here is from genome assembly GCA_032618575.1 of Nicotiana noctiflora. Taxonomy (NCBI): domain Eukaryota; kingdom Viridiplantae; phylum Streptophyta; class Magnoliopsida; order Solanales; family Solanaceae; genus Nicotiana; species Nicotiana noctiflora. The sequence goes on along the minus strand of JASVEL010013232.1, from coordinate 225,934 downwards.
TGATGCCAGCCCAAAATATAATATAAAGTGTTAAAATAGAGTAAATATGGCTAAGTTGTGAAAATAGTAAGATATAGCTTGATTAAGTACATATATTAAATTAAAATAGTGAGAAAATAGCAGTAAAAATCCCATAAGGGTCCAAAACAATTGGCATGAGAATCAAATATGGCATTTAGTCCAAAACATGATGATACCAAACCGTTTTCAATCAAATATGCGGTAAAACAGTCATTCAGGATGGACTAAGTCACAATCCCCAACGCTACAAGACTCCACGCTCGTCATCTAGTGTGTGCGTTACCTGAACATAACACAACGATGTGTAATCCGGGGTTTCAAACCTTCAAGATAATATTTACAATCATTACTCACCTCAACCCGGTCCAAACTCTAGCTCGCGATGCCTTTACCCCTCGAATTGGCCTCTGAATGCTACAAATCTAACCAAAACTAGTACATAACAATCAAAATATGCTAAGGGAATAAAGCCCACTCAAAAGTAATCAAAATACCATGAGATTCCCGAAATTAACCAAATCCGAGCCTCGGGCCCATGACTCAAAATTTGATAAAATTTGCATCAATAGACTCCTTATCTCCCCATGAGTTCATACATATTAAAAGTACTAAAATCCGATCACAAATATCCCCTCAAACTCTTGTTCTAAGGTCTCCACTTCACAACCCCTAGTTTTCCAATATGAACCCTTAATTTTCATTAATTTTCGATCCTAATCCGTGAAATAACATCATAGAAACGTGTTTTGGGTTCAACAATTTTACCTCAATGAAGTTCCCTTGAATTCCCTTTTCAAAACATCCCAAAAATTTCCAAAACCGATATGAAATGGTGAAGAACAACTCAAAAATCGCAAAGGAATTCATTTATTCCTTCTCGCTCAGGCTTTTCGCACATACGGTCCAAATCCCGTTCTTGCGGTCCCGCTTCTACAGTATAAACCACCGCACCTGCGATTTTCTCTTAAGTGACCATTTTCGCATCTGCGGCTACCTTCCGCTTCTATGGACATCGCACATGCGGCCTCCCAACCGCATGTGCGGTTATAACAACAACAAAATGGCTTCAACTTCCCAACTCAACACCAAACTTTCCGTCAACTATCTGAACTCACCCCCGAGGAGCCTAGACCTCAACCAAAAGCATCAACAAGCCATATACTGCTATTGAAACTTATACCAATCTTCAAAACACCTCAAACAATATCGAATCAACCAAAACACATCGTATTCAAGCCTAAGGTTTTTAAAATCTTTCAAATTACATTTTTGATACAAAAAAGTCTATCAAATCGTGTCCGAATGACCTAAAATTTTGTACACATATCCCATATGACACAATAGACCTAATTCAACTTTCGGAATTCCATTACGACCCATATATCAAAATCTCACCTACCAATCGGAAAACGCCAAAATTTCAATTTCACAAATTCAAACCTATATTTTACTAGGATCCTCCAAAGCACGTTCCGATCATACTCAGTCCCAAATCATATCCCGAAGCTATCTGAACCATCAGAACTCACATCTGAGCCCTTTAACACACAAATCAATATTCGGTTGACTTTTCCAACGTAAGCTTACTCAAACGATACAACTCAACAAGGCAATAATAATCAGAAATGTGGGAAACAGAGTGGTAACTAATGAAACAATCGGCCGGGTAATTACAAATTTATAATTATTTTTTATTTTTTTTAATAATTTTATCTTTTAAGGTATTATTTCAATGTTGGACTTAATTAGAACTTTTGAATATTCCAATACGTTTTATAGTCATTATTATTAAAAATTGAAATAATGCTAACAAAATCCCAAATCAAAATCAAATCAATACTAATGCTAACAAAAGACATGCAATTCAACACTATGAACGACAATATATTTTACATTTATTTTATATTTTGCAATAATTTTGATAAAATGGCATAACCTATTTTTATTTTTTCTTTAGTGTTTAGTCATATAACTAATACTCGCATATTAGTCTACCTATTTTAGCATGACTTTGTACTTTTAGATTATGTTTATTTTTATTATGACTTTTTTAATTAGCAATTTATGTTACATAATTTTATTGTCTTTGTTGTTGAATATTTTAGGATAATGCTGTGACATGTCTCATATTTTTTATTATTTTTTTGAAAAATACCTTATATAGTTATGTCTTACTAGGATTAAAGAAATATTATGGCACACGTTATATGTTTTGTGCTACAAAAATTTTACCGTAAGAAAATATGAAAAAACCCGAATAACCCAAAAATCCGAGAAAAACCGAGATGGAAAAACTCTAGTTTTAATGGTTTGGTTTAGTCTTTAGATTTAATAACCGACACAATTGATTTAGTTTGGTAATTGTAAAATTCGAATGAACCCGACATATGTACACTCCTATATAAAACCATTATATGTGGGATAATAGAAGTCTAAGAGTTCGCTTGGACATACATTTTTTTTTTGTGTTTTTTTTTTTTCAAAAAAAAAATTGAAAACAATGTTTGGACATACAATTCTTATCATTTTTTCGTTTTTCATTTGAAAATCTATATTCAAATTTGAAAAAAGTGGTACTCGCCACTTTTCAAATTAAAAATGGGAATTTTCAAGTTTTTTGATTTACAAATTTATCCCATATTTTTAAATAGCATTTATGATATATCTTTTGTTGATATTTTGGGATGATACCTTTTTACTTGTAATATCTGCTTCTTCTTGAATATATTTGGCTAATAATATTCACTTACTTCATCAAAAACAAAAAAGAATAGCATTTTGATTGTTTATTTCAAGTAGAATAATCAAGTTGGGGTGGTTTATTTCAAGTACAGTCGTCACTATTTGAGACCTTTAATATTTTATTTATCTATAAAAGTTAACAACATTTTAAAATCTCAGTAAAAATTGTTTTTTTTTTGGTTCAACAATAACTCCCATATTCTAATAACAAAAGGGACAAAGAGGAAAAACAATAACATATATACTCACAATGAAAATGCGCTATAGGTAATTTGCCATTGCTGATGAGTTCAAACTTATAAGTGTATTGGGAAAAACTTTTTTTATGATGTGGCAAAATACGTGAAATGTTCAAAAGGTTATTATTACGAAAGAGAAAGATGCTAGGAGACAAATTAGACACGGGACGTAAGTCCGTACCTGTTTATAGTAGGTTGGAATGTAATTATCAAAATAAAGGATACAAAGAACAAATAGATACGAGTTCCGTATCAATTCAAGACATTCGAGGGCAACAAATCAAAAAGCATATAAAGCATGGATCTGGAGGCAGAAAGAAATCCAAATTCAATCATTAAGTACCTGATAAGTTGAAGAATTGACATTTAATAAGAATGATTGTGTAACGACCTATTTAATGTCATTTATTACTCATTATTATGTCATTAAAGCCTATGTTTCATTCTTCAACCTAGGGTGAGCTAGGAAGTTATATCAACTGTAGACAGGATCAACTATTGAAAGCCTACTGAAATACAACTTTTATTTACTGTTCATTTTAATTATTGAAAGCTTATCACATTTTTCGGTCTCTTGATTATCAGTAACTGATTTTTTTATTATTCTCTGGTTTTAATCGAAATTTCATATTTTGGTTAAACAAATTAGTTCCGTTACCGGGAATTTGATAATCTATTCTTTCTAAGCTTACACACTTTACTTGTGGTTAACATCACGTCGAACAACATCAACACCACCACCACCAACAACAACAACAACAACAATGTTGTTGAAAACCAGATCCCTCACGTTTAAGGGGATTTGAACAATGATAATATAATTCCTTCCCCTCAAGCCTCTCCACGCCAATCTCGTGAGGGTACTCCTGTACCTATTTCACATGTTGATGAACAAGAGCAGTCATAACACTTTAAAGGGCCAGAACAAGCCCTTTGGAGGATAATTGATACACGAGTCAATCAAGCTCTCCAAACTTTAGTTAGTCGGTTGCCTTCTTCGCCACTCACTCCTACCCCCAATAACGATACTCTGGAGAATCCTCATTCTGGTCTTAATAACACAAACGAGGGATCCCCCAGTAGACCACAAGAAATGGATACAGGTAATGCAAATAACTCTTATTTACAAAATATGGTACTAACTTTGCAGGCACAACTCAAGGAACAAAGCAAACGGATTGAGAAAATACCGGGAGTTCCTCCAATAATCAAATGGATTGATGCGGATAAGTATTCTCAACAACATTGGAAGCCAAGTGCAGCTCCCCTTCCTATTCCAAAACAGTTTAAAATGCCAGATATTTTAAAATATGATGGTACAACCGACCCTCGGGATCATGTGACTGCATTTACTACGGGCGTTAAGGGGAATGATTTAACTAAGCAGGAAATCGAGTCCGTAATGGTCAAAAAATTTGGAGAGACACTTACAAAGGGAGCACTAACCTGGTATTCTCTCTTACGTGAAAATTCTATTAATTCTTTTGCTTATCTTGCAAATTCTTTTATAAAAGCGCACTCAGGAGCACAAAAGGATGGGGGACATTTTAAAATTAAACAATCAGACACGGAGTTACGCAGATACTTCGTTGATAGGTTTCAACGAGAACGAATGACTTTACCTAGGGTACCAGATAATTGGGCTATAATAGCTTTCACAAGTAATTTGAATGACAAAAGCTTTGAGGCCACAAGAAAGCTTAAAGAAAGCCTTCGTGAATTTCCTGCAACTACATGGAATGATGTTTATAACAGGTATAGCACAAAACTCAGAATTGAAGAAGATACTGTACTCCAATATTCCCATGATGAAAGGAGCAGGTCCAGGAGGTCCGAAACCGAAAGGAGATCAAGTAAGAACATATACGATCCATATCTGGGCCCTGCAGGAAAAGATTCAAAAATGAAACAAGAAAATCAACGATATGATAAAAAATCGAGGAGCAGGGAATCCGGTTCTTCCTCAAGATTTAGAAATGATAGAAACAGGCAAGAGCCATTTGATGAAGATGGAAGTTTGAAGGCAAGATTCGGTGGATACAATTTCAATGTTACCACCTCCGAGCTCGTAGCTGTTTTGCGAGGCATGAGGGATAAGGTACGGTGGCTGAAGGAGATGCGTTCAAACCCAAATAAATGCAATCTAGATCATTGTTGTGAATTTCATAATGATCACGGGCATAAGACATCAGAATGCCAATTTTTACAGAGTGAAGTAGATCATCTATTGAAACAGGGTTATCTCACTGAGTTATTTAGTGAGAAAGGAAAGCAGGCTTACATGAAAAATATACAAGAACCGCCAAAACCCCTGTCACCCAAGAGAACCGTGAATGTTATAAGCGGGGAGAAGGTGTATATGAGGTAGCACATCCAGATTCCAACAAAGTTTCTAAACTCCTAATCATGCCCGGGAAACGTACACGCGAGACGTTGGAAGGTGAAGTTATTGCTTATGATGATGCAGACATGGAAGGAGTAATCACCCCCATAACAATGCAATGGTAATATCTTTACTCGTACATGATATTAAAATAAAAAGAGTTTCGATTGATCCAGGAAGTTCAGCAAATATCATCCTACTAAGGGTGTTACGAGAGATGCAAAAAGAGGATAAGATTATTCCAAAGGCGCATACTTTATCAGGATTCAATAACTCAAGCATAATAACTAAAAGAAAGGTAAACTTAACAACTTTTGCAGAGGGTATTGAGAAAAATACCAAATTTTAGGTAGTAGACGTGGAAATGACATCTAATATAATCATGGGAAGACCATGGATCCATGATATGGGCGTTGTCCCATCAACCCTTCATCAAGTCATGAACTTCCCAACACCATGGGGAATTCGCCAAATTCATGGGGAACAACATATATCCCATAGCATTAATACTGTATCAGGTACAGGTAGCATATACAACATCGAAGGAAATCCGTATCAACATCCAGGTAATCAAGAGGAAGGAGAAGGTATCGAAATATCAACTAAGCAGTTCGAGCCTGTGATACTACTCGAACAGTGGCCTGAACAAATAATTCACGTGGGAGCCAACTCAAGTTCAGACACGAGGGGTAAGTTAATTGAATTATTAAAAACTAATGAAGATTGTTTTGCTTGACCCCATGTTGAAATAGTGGGGACAACATCGGATGTCTATCTTTCATAAAAAGTAAAGAAGACAGCAAGAGGAAAATTCAGAAATTGGGTCAACTTGGAAGGACCAAAGGTACGTGAAAAGCTATCCATTTATTATTATCGAAAGCTACAGTAAGCATTCTATTATCTGAAGTCATGGTAAGCACTTTCTAAGTTCGAGTAAACAATCCCCTATGTCTGATATACATGATATTTTGTTAGATGCTAAGACATGATATCCACAATCATAAAAAATAGTTTTTCATTATTCATATAAAAATTATTTGGAACGTTAACTTGGTATAAACCAGATTATGGCCAAGAGCAACTCTCAAAGTTTGTCATATTATTCTGGGGATTATAATGGCAAAGAGAGAAGAAAAGCAATAAAATCCCAGGTTCTTCAAAATTGGGACTTTATGCTGGAAAAAATATTGCTTTAAAAGAAAGTGAACATGTTCAGGTATCTTCATGCTGAATTATTTTTCTTTTAATTTTTTAATATTTTACTCAAAATTTTAGATGCTAGGCAAAATTCCTAACCCGTGCCAAATGATGAAACACAACCTTCATGGCATAATAGAATACTCTTAAATTCTATGCCTAGGGTTATATCAATCTGATGGAAGTACATACGGGTACGCAGTCTTCATCTAAAATTGTACCTTCGAGTCCCGCATATTTTTTGTTTCAGGAAAAGGACCAGCATATAAGTAATAACTAAGTGTTCAAGGCTTCATTATTCAACGCTCAAACACTTGGAGGACTATACAGTATATATATCCTCGTACAGAAAAATAGATGCGGGTCCATAAAGGAAAAGAGATACGGGAGTTCAAATAAAAGCGGACCAAATTCAGCTACAAAGTGCCATATATCAAGATTCAGCTGTGAATAGCTACGTTACTTTACAAAAAACATTTTTCAATGTTTTAAACATTTTCCAAACACTTTCTAAATATATAAAGATAGGGTTATGGTTATGTGCTAAAACAGGCTGTAATAAAAGAAAATCTTGTGTATTTTATATTAAGAAATCTGTTACACGAAAAACAGTTGCGAGGAAGTTATAGACGTACACATGTATTATTCAAAAATTTGCTCAAGTTCATGAATAAAAACTTGTTCAATTTATTTTATACAAAAAACATGTGTTTCATATTTCTTTCATCGTATTATAACACCATTATGAAGTTGAGACGTCTTCTTTATTAAGTGTCGATATACACAAAAGGGTCCTCTCTCTCTTTTTTAAACCTCATGTTGATATTCCATGAGATGGGTCATAAAGCATTTTCAAAAACAATTATTCTATTAGTCCTAATAAGAAAATAGGCAAGAATAATATAAACAATAAAAATGGTAAATTATTCTATAAGTCCTAAATAAGAAAATAAGCAAGAATAATATTCAAATAAGTACTTATAAAACTTATTGACTTAAAAAAGATTCAACAAAAAATCTTTATAAAGTAGAAAATCTATACAAACCCCCCATTAATATAAACTGGGTTAATTCAAAAGCTAATTCTCAACTCGCTCCTGAAGGAGTTGGTTTTTCCGAAGCTGTTGGGATAACTTCCTTATATGAAGAAATTACAGGCACTCAGTCAACTTCTAAGGAAGTAGCAACAGTTGGGATACTGGGACTGTTAAGAGAAGCAGGAGTCACGGGAGCCTCGATTTCTGGTCGTTGATCCTCAGGGGCTTGGACTATAATATTGTCATCTTCAATAGGAGAAGCCCCATCATTGGGGGGATCATCAGCCACGGTGGTATCATCTTTCCACAAGGTGATATTATTTTTCAATGTTTGATTTTCATTCAAAGTGGCATTAAGGGTGACTTCAAGAGAGGCACGAGAGTCTTCGAAGGCACGCGCCTTATCAGAAGAAGCCTGTAAATCAGCCTGAGCCTGAGATAAGTTCTGTACTAACTCTCCCGCGTACTCTTCTTTTTTGCTCAACAGAACTTTAAGTTCTCTAATCTCCTCACTTGACTTAGATAATTGCTCGGAGAAAGAACATTCCTGGCGCTCTTTTTCCTTCTTCACCTTGCGGAAAGAGGCCTTGACCCCGTCTAATTCAGAAGTTAAAGTTTGTTTTTGTTATTCCAAGTTGTGATTGTTCTCTTGTAAATCCTTAATCTTTTTTTGAGCATCCTTCAGTTGCTCTTGCCAACTGTTTACTTTAATATCGGCTTCTCTAGCTTTCTTTTCAGCTTCAAGAATAGCTCGGTTAGCTTCACGAGCTTTCTTTTCCAAAAGTGAAACTCTTCCCATAAGTTCCGTGCCTATAAGGTTAGCAAAAAAAAAAAGGGGGGGGGGGTATATATAAATGGAAATTAAAAGGAAAATTTCTTTTTGAAAAGGGAGGTGGAAAGGAAAATACCTTCAAAGTACTATGAATTATGTCGTTCATTAAAGTCAAACAACTATGACCACCCATTTTGCTCTTCTCTACATCCATGATTAAGGGTTCGAGCCAAACGTCCGCCCCACCTGATTTCCTCAAAAAAACCTCAAGTGTCACGCTCCTCATAGCCATGCTTCTATTGCTGGAACTTTCTTCCATATGACCAACAAAAGAAGAAGGAAATATAGAAGGAGGTACGGTAGAGGAGGTGAAAACAACAGTATTTAAAAAGGTTGAAACAGGTGCGGGGGCAGAGGTTGGTAAGGAAATAGGAATGGAAATGGTAGCCGGAGTGACACTTGAAGTGATAGGAGAAATAGGAGGAACAGAAACAAAAGTTGAAAGAGGGGTTGTAAAAGGGGTTTCCTCCAAAACCGTACAAAAATTAACACCCTCAAAACCTTCAATGAAAAGGCGTTGAGTAGATTCAGGAGTATTATTTGCAGCAGTTTCTTCATCGGATATAATAGTAATGGACTCGGAGGTACGAGCAGGAGAAGCTTCAATATCATCCTCAGAAACTATCACACGCCTCTTAGACCTAGGACGAACTATCAAAGAGGTATCATCTTCTTCAACATCAGAATCTTCTTCAATTGATTTCCTCTATATTAGAATATCATGTGTCCTCCCTAGAGCTAAGGGAGCACTGGAAGAAGATCTAAGGGCAGTAGCTACTTCAGCTGACATCCCTCGATTGGCAAATCCCGATAAAAAGAAGGATATAATATTGGATATAAAAAAAGAGAAAATTTACTCTATGCAAAAGTAATACTAAATGTATACGATGAGTTTTAACTCTCTAGTCGTGCTTGGTAGAAATTGATTTCCAAGTACCTGCTTCCATAGGTACAACCTTCAAGATAGTATCTACCCAAGCACAGAAGCTAGGGACGAATTCCACATCTCGCATGGTAGCTATCAAAAAGCAAAACAAAAATGATTTGAAAATAAAAGATCAAAATATCAAAAATAGACATGGTAAGAAATAAAATACTTACGTGACATGTTCCACTTCTCCGGAAAAGGCATGTTTGATCCACCCACCAAATCAGTTGTGAGAACACTTACGAACCGTGTGTAGCAACCACGGTCATTGATATCCTCAGGGTTTATCAAAATCCTTTTACCTCTATCAGACAATGAAAAAAGTCCATTACGAAAGAGTTTGGGATGGTAGAGGTGAATCAGATGAGGAAAAGTAAAATCCACATCTGCTTTGGTCGATATGAACCTTAAACATGCCACTGCTCTCCATGCCAGGGGGCCAATTTGAGCTAAACAGATTTTAAAGAAACAGCAAAATTCGAGAATGACTGGGTCAATAGCAGGAGCATTTGCTCACAAAGGGATTCTTTGTCATGCTCAAAAGATAGATCTTACGGTACAATTTCTTCTACCGTTGGTTCCTGAAGGGGTTCAACGGGTTCTTTTCCTTTAGAAGAAGATTTTTTAGATAAAGATCCTTTAGAAGAAGTACCAGAAATAGAAGGGATGGTAGAACTAGATATGCCACCTCGTGTTGATCTTGTACAACGAGGGACACTTGCTCCACCTCTTCTATGTCTTGCGGGAGCATTTGGAAAACTATTGAGTATGGGAACTCTTTTTGGGGTAGGAGGTGAAGATGCCATTGTTTAACAAGTTTTTACATAAGAAAAACAGATGGAAGGAGTGAGGAGTCACTTGGTGAAAAGGATAACTAAAGAAGAAGAACTCGAAGGAGTATATTGAAAGCAACTGGTGAACTAGGAAAAGTAATGATGAAATTCTTATAATAAAGGTAACCATCACTTCGTGAATAGTGAAGAAAAAGGCTGCAGAACCGCAGAACTAGTGAAGAAGTGACACGTATGTGGTGTATTAAATGGAAGAGACAATTGAAGCGTCAACACTGACATAGCATTTATTGTGACAAAAATTCCCTTTTTAATGAGAATCCACTTCCCAAATATTTAAATGATAAATAAATAGAAAGTGGGGGAACTATTTGTATTGGGAAAAAGTTTTTTTATGACGTGGCAAGACACATGGAATGTTCAAAAGGTTATTATTCCAAAAGAGAAAGATGCAATGAGTTAAATTAGACATGGAACGTAATTCAACTATGATTCTCGTACCCGTTTATAGTAGGTTGGAATGTAATTCTAAAAACAAAGGATACAAAGAGCAAATATATACGAGTTCCGTATCAATTCAAGACATTCGAGGGCAACAGATCATAAAGCATTTAAAGCATGGATCTGGAGGCAGAAAGAAGTCCAAATTCAATCATTTAAGTACCTGATACGTTGAAGAATTGACATTTAATAAGAATGATTGTGTAACGACCTATTTAATGTCATTTATTACTCATTATTATGTCATTAAAGCCTAGGTTTCATTCGTCGACCTAGGGTGAGCTATAAAATTGTGATGACCCAGCCCGTCATCATGTGAGTTATTACCCCGTTATCCCCGTTATCTACTAGTTAATGTTGTAATATGTATGTTGGGTAAGTTTGAGTCAGTTCGGAGCGAGTTTGGCTGAAATTGAGACAAATAGTCTCTTAGAAGAAGGAATAGTTGAGAAAAGTCAGCTGGATGTTGACATGTGAGTTAGAGAGCTCGAAATCGAATTCTGATGATTCGGTCAGCTCCGGGAGGTCGTTTGTGAGCTAGGAGAGCGATCGAAAGTGAATTTGGAGGTCCGGTGTAGTTTTAGGCTTGAATTGGCCAAAGTTGAATTTTGGCGATATCCGATCGATAGGTGAGATTTTGATCCGGGAGTCGGAATGGAATTCCGAAAGTTGCAGTAGCTCCGTTGTGTGATTTTGGATGTGCCTGCAAAATTTCAGGTCATTCGGAGATCGTTTGGTCGGGTTTTTGATCAAATGTCGGTTGTTGAAGTTTGAATGAAAACTTAGGCTTGAATTGCTTGAATTCGTTGTTATTACGTGTTAAAGTATGTGTTTTTATCATTGTAACAAGTTCGTATCGTGTTTTGGAGTATGTTGGTGGTTTTCGTTGGGGTCCTGGGGGCCTCGGGGTGAATCCGGACCATCATCCGGCGTTTTGAAGCAATGAGAAGTTTGTTGTAAATTGCATATCACTAGGCATAATCTAAGCCTTCCCGTTCGCGTGGCATGGGCCGCGTTCGCGAAGGCCAGGCGGGTCAAAGCATCGCGATCACGAGACTGGGTATCGCGTTCGCGTAGGCCAGGATTCTTGAGCTTCGCGATCGCGTTCAGGGTGTCGCGTTCGCGTAGGTGCGTGAGGGTGTGCATCGCGTTCGCGTGAGGGGTATCGCGAATGCGTAGAAATAAAATTAGGCGGCTGGGAACTGGTTCATCGCGAACGCGTTGGAGAGGTCGCGTTCACGAAGGTTAAGCCGGAGTTGGGCATCGCGAACACGTGGGAGTGAACGCGAACGCGTAGTGTAAATGGCCCAGGCAGTGAATTTAAAACCAGAAACATTTCATTACGGGTTCATTTGCAAAACCCTCCATTTTTGAAGCCTAGAGAGTGGAAGTGAAGGGAAATAGCTGGGAGATCATCGGGATATTGTCGGAGGTAAGTTTCGTGGTTTAATTACGCGCTTTTATCATGAAATCATGGATTATTTCTATGAAAATGGAGGATTAAAGGTGGGTTTTAGCCCTAGGCCTAAAATTATAGAAAAATACCGATTTGAGCGGGCAAATGGAGTCCTAATTTGGTAAATTTTATATGCCTAGACTCGAATTGAGACGAGGGTTCCGAATATGTAACTTTTATAATTTTTCGAGAAGTGCACCAAAAGTCGGGTTTTGACAACTTCACGGGTTTTGATGCAATTTGGGTTATTTAGAATGAGTTGCGTAAATTTGGCATATATTGATGTATTATTATTGATTTTGAACAGATTTGGCATCTGAGGAGATTGATTTGCGAGGCAAGCGCAAGGTGGGCTAAGGCTTCTACCGGTTCGAGGTGAGTGGTGATAGTAACTAATGTACTGAGGGTTTGAAACCCCGTACTAGCACTTCACAGTGCTATGTTGAGATGAGACATGCGTCTTGCGACGAGCGTGGTGACATTGTGATTGGGGACTTGGACTTGGTCCTTCCCGATTAATAGTATACTGTATGTTATGACCGATAATAAGATTTTAACTGTGCAATTGGGCTGATAGCCATGTTTGGGGCCTTGTGCCGATCTGTAGAGCATTAGAGAACCTATAGAGCTAGGTGACCCTTATATCATGTTGGAAACATACACTCAGCCGTAATTACAACTGTATAGCATATTACGAGCCAGTACTAGATGTGTACTTTGAGAGATACTACCTAGGGTGGAATTCCCTATTCTAGCTGAGTGGACCTGAGAGGCCAGGTCTATATTGACTGAGATAGGGTCAATGACCCACTATGATATATTATATTGGGCCTGAGAGGCCAAGTATATACTGACTGGGATTGGGTCGAGGACCCATTATGAGGTATTATATATACCTATATTGGATCGGGCTGCACACCGCAACAGTATATATATTAGATCGGACTGCACGCCGCAGTAATATACATGTAATATACATGTGGGACGGACTGCACGCCGCAGTATTATTGCGCTTGGGATGTAGGAGCCCCTTCGGAGTCCGAGTCTGCACACATTCTCAGTGAGCACTGGTGTATATTATGGGATCGGGCTGCGCGCCGCAGCAGTATAAATATATATACATATATATATATATTGGATCGGACTGCACGCCGCAATAATATTTGTGTGGATCGTACTGCACGCCGCAGTATCATAGCGCTTGGGCCTAGGGAGCCCCTCCGAAGTCTGTATACACCCCCAATGAGCGCCGTCAACGTTAAATGGAGCAGGCTGCGCGCCGCAGCGGTATATGTATTGGAGTGGGCTGCGCGCCGCAACGGTATATGTATTGGAGCGGGCTGCGCGCCGCAGCATTATATTTATTCATATTCATATATATATACTGAAATATTTATATGTTATACACATATGTATATGTCTCCATATATTGAGATAGCTGTATACCGTAGTGGTACAAGTGAGGATGTGGTTAGTGTGGGACCTAGATGAGATAGACGTGGACTGGATATCGGAGTACTCATTATAGTGATGACTAACCTGTGGGGGTTGCCTTAGAACTGTTTAGTGATAGCACATGAGTTCTTACTTTCAGTTATTGCTTATTATTATTACTCACTGAGTTGAAATATACTCACCCCACTCCCCTGTACTTTTTGTGCAGATTCACAGGTGCCCGAGAGCAGTTGAGTTGTTGTAGCTGCTAATCATCATCTACTTTTGCGGAGACTACGAGGTAGCTGCCATCGTCCGCAGAGTCTGTTTTCTCCTTCCTTATCATCTTGCTGTCTTCGTTTTGTCTAGACTTGTTGTATTAGGATGTTATTCTGTAGAGGCTCAGTCTCGTGACACCACGATGTGTTGGGACCATGTTTTTGTATGCTTTACTATCACGCTTATCATTTGATATGATCACTTGTTGTTTATGTTTAATTTGATTAATTGGAATTAATAATTGGTTGAGTTAAGAGGTAATATGGTCGGGCTTGTCTAGCATTGTGTTGGGCGCCATCACGACCGGGGTTTGGGTCGTGACAAAAATGAAGAAGTTATATCAATTGTAGACAAGATCAACTGTTGAAAGCCTACTGAAATAGAACTTTTCTTTACTGTTCATTTTAATTATTGAAAGATTATCATATTTTTCGTTCTCTTGATTATCAGTAACCCGATTTTTCTATTATTCTCTGGTTTTAATCGAAATTTCATATTTTGGTTAAACAATACGTATCTCCTGCTTGAACATTATGATCAGAAACGAAAGGAAAAGACATGAAAGATTTGCTCCAAACCTTTCTCTGAAATTCTTTTAGCATCCAAAGCTTTCTTCTTTACTTCAGGATGGAGGGATGGACTTCCTCTCAAATCTAGTTTTTTAATAGAAACTAATTAAAAAATGTCAAAACTGATACGGAAGATGAATTCAAACCAAAATTTGAACATTAAGTTGAAGCAAAAAGATATGTTTTGTTCATTCCGATGACACGGCGGAAGGCGTGGGCTATAGCACACGAAAATTAGTAGCTCGCGCGAATTTTCAGTCTTATGACCGTAAAATACCAAAAGATATAATTTTGTTCATTCTGATGACAAGGAGTGTCCTTGTGAAGATAGAGAGGTTGTTTCATTTGAACACATATCATACTTCTTTTTTGTTTTGTATCAAGATTATAAATAAAACCAAATTATGAATTCATTTCATCTAACAACATGAAATTTAAGACAAACGCTTAGGTGAGAAACTTGCCGTGATATTTAAATATAGATGTCTTTCCTCTGGAAACTATCTCAAACATTATGCGATCTCCTTCCTTTAAGCACTTCTCAGTGCAGAATTCATGCCATCCACGTCCAATGTAGGTATTTTTGCCACTTGTATACAGACTAAGTGTCCATGACCTTCGTTCGTCCCTCATAATTATCCTACATTTCCTGTTGTTGAGTCTGTTATCTAGCGCAAATTGTTTTGAAATGAGCTGAAACAGTTTATAATTTCAATTTAGTAAACAGTCAATATGTATGTAAATATTTATATGGATGTACAGAGGTAAATCTAAGATTTAATGTTTATGTATTCCTATAACGATCATAAGTGAATATACAATAAATAACTAGTTTCACACTCAAATATTTATCGATATTTAATAAGTTTTTTAACACCTATACAGTATATATATGCACAGTCATTGGGTTCACATAAAGCCATATGTAATAAGCCGTGTATGTATGTGTTTGACTCAAAAGTTATTGATCACTTTATGAATTCAAAACAAAAGATATAAGTTGAGGATCAATCATAGCAAGTCGTAACACATCATGAATCTAATAAAGGAAAAGATAACGAGAAATGTTCGTACTAGCAACAAAAAACATAGGCGATCTTTATTCATAATAATAGTGTGGTGTGCCTCCCATGAGGAGGTTAAGAACCTTACAATCATGTTTATTTGGATCTACCCTCTTTCTGCTTTCGTTGGTGGGTTCTCACTCTGTGTTGTGCTCTGTATTTCTAGAGCCCCCATGGGGAGAGAGTGGAACCCCCTTTCTGCTTCCGCTTTTGGTATTTATACGTGTGAATTATATAAGTTGATCCGTGATGGCTGGGCCCACATTATGGAATTATTGTTTAGATATAACATATAGGTTGTAACCTTAATAACCTTTTTAGGCAGATATGAAAGATATCTTTAATTAAGAGTAATCATAGCACTTATTATTCTTGCATTAGCCGAGAGGAAAGGTTAACCTCGTCGACTGTCGTAGAGTTAGGTTCTGACCCATACATTTAGTCCCTCCGCTTATCATGGTCGCCTCGAAGTCGAGCTTGATGAGCGGATCGGAGTTCTAGAGCGGGGCGCTCAAGATGCAGCGGGGCAAATCGCCCTTTCAGAGGAAGATAACAGGCGTATTCAGGAGTAGTCTGCTTTTATGGGTGGTTCCCGTGAGGTTTGGGTTTATGCTGAGGCCCAACGGGATGTGTACAAAAATCTATTTGAGGCCGGCATCATTTCCGAAGCCGTTTTCGAGGGAGCACGCCAGAGGGCACGAGAGGCTCGTGTGGAATGCGGTTTTGACGCCGCTACGCCTGATATTGATGATGGTGCTGGCGGGAGTTTGGCGGGGCTGGCAAAGGTGTGGAGATTGCAGGTGGTGGCGCAGGTGGAGCGGGTGGCTAGGCGGCCGGAGCAGGAGATGGTGCAGCTGGAGCAGGCGACGGTGCGGATGGCCTTGAGTGAAAAGAGTGGTTTCTTCTCCTTTATAGTGGTTGTTGCTGTGTTTTTTTTTGCACGTTGTTGTGTTGTTTTTTTTAGACGATGTTTGAATGCGTGTAGATTGGTGTGGCCCACGATTGTTCTTTGAACAAGGGGGAGTTCCCTTTTTGTATTACTCAATTACTGCTTTCTTCACTTGCGCCTTGGGGGGGAGATGATTTTCGGACGTTGGCGGCTAATTCCCTCCTTTTTAATTGGCCGTGGCGAGGCATCTCCTCAAAGGTGGTTCATTCCAATCACAATCCCGTTCCGAGTGCAATAGTACTATTCGTCATGAGAACGAAAGCTCGACCAGGTGGTTTGGCAGGCATCGAATCTTGCACGTCTTTTACTCTAATAGGAGCCAGACGTGTTTACCTCGTTGACGAGGATATCTGCCATGTGCCTTAGTTTATTCGTCAGTTTATCGGTGGAGGTAGATGACCTGGGTCTTAATTCAACTGTAGTTGAACTATCTGGCGGAGATTCATGGCTTGAATCTCGGGTCAGCTATCGCTGACCGTTGTGGAGTATATCCGAATCAAGGGCGCGTAGCCCGAGTCGAATTTCAACTGTGGTTGAATTGATTTGGCGAAGGCACATGGCCTGAGTCTCGGTTCAACTGTTGTTGAACATCATTGATTATTTTGAGTCGAGGGCGCGTAGCCCGAGTCGAATTTCAATTATAGTTGAATTGATTTGGCGAAGGCACAGGGCCTAAGTCCTAGTTCAAATGTTGTTGAACATTGTTGATTATTTTGAGTCGAGAGCGCGTAGCCCGAGTCGAATTTCAACTATGGTTGAATTGATTTGGTAAAGACACATGACCTAAGTCCCAGTTCAACAGTTGTTAAACATTGTTGATTATTTTAGTCGAGGGCGCATAGCCCGAGTCGAATTTCAACTATAATTGAATTGATTTGGCGAAGGCATATGGCATGAGTCTCGATTCAACTATTGTTGAACATCGTTGATTATTTTGAGTCGAGAGCGCGTAGCCCGAGTCGAATTTCAACTATGGTTGAATTAATTTGGCGAAGTCACATGGCCTGAGTCCCAGTTCCACTGTTGTTGAACATTGTTGATTATTTTGAGTCGAGGGCGCGTATCCCGAGTAGAATTTCAACTATGGTTGAATTGATTAGGCGAAGCACATGAACTGAGTCTCAGTTCAACTGTTGTTGAACGTTGTTGATTATTTTGAGTTGAGGGCGCGTAGCCAAGTCGAATTTCAACTATGGTTGAATGGATTTGGCGAAGGCACATGGCCTGAGTCCCAGTTCAACTGTCATTGAACATTGTCGATTATGTGGAGTCTAGGGCGCGTAGCCCGAGTTGAATTTTAACTGTGGTTGAATTAATTGGCGAAGGCACATGGCCTGAGTCCCAGTTCAACTGTCGTTGAATATTGTTGACTATTTGGAGTCGAGGGCGCGTAGCCCGAGTCCTATTTCAATAGTAGTTGAATTAGTTGGCGAAGGCACATAGTGTGAGTCCCAGTTCAACTATCGGTTAACATTGTTGATTATTTGGAGTCGAGGGCGCGTAGCCTGAGTTGAATTTCAACAGTGGTTGAGTTAATTGGCGAAGCACATAGCTTGAGTCCTAGTTCAATTGTCGTTGAACATATTTGATTATTTGGAGTCGAGGGCGCGTAGCCCGAGTTCTATTTCAACCATAGTTGAATTAGTTGGCGAAGGCACATGGCATGTGTCCTAGTTCAACTGTCGCTGAACATTGTCAATTATGTGGAGTCGAGGGTGCGTAGCCCGAGTTGAATTTCAACTATGGTTGAATTAATTGGCGAAGGCACATGGCCTGAGTCCCAGTTCAACTATCATTGAACATTGTTGATTATTTGGAGTTGAGGGCGCGTAGCCCGAGTCCTATTTTAACCGTAGTTGAATTAGTTGGCGAAGGCACATGGGCTGAGTCCCAGTTCAACTGTCGTTGAACATTGTTGATTATTTGGAGTCGATGGCGCGTAGCCCAAGTTGAATTTCAATAGTAGTTGAATTAATTGGCGAAGGCACATGGCCTGAGTCCTAGTTCAACTATCGTTGTACATTGTTGATTATTTGTAGTCGAAGGCGCGTCGCCCGAGTCGTATTTCAACCGTAGTTGAATTAGTTGGCAAAGGCACATAGCCCGAGTCCCAGTTCAACTGTCGTTGAACATTGTGGATTATTTGGAGTCGAGGGAGTGTAGCCCAAGTCATATTTCAACCGTAGTTGAATTAGTTGGTGAAGGCATATGGCCTGAGTCCGAGTTCAACTGTTGTTGAACATTGTTGATCGTTTGGAGTCAAGGGCGCGTAGCCCGAATCCTATTTCAACCGTAGTTGAATTAGTTGGCGAAGGCACATGGCCTGAGTCCCAATTCAACTGTCGTTGAACATTGTTGATTATTTGGAGTCGAGGGCGCGTAGCTCGAGTCCTATTTCAACCGTAGTTGAATTAGTTGGCGAAGGCACATGGCCTGAGTCCCAGTTCAACTGTCGTTGAACATTGTCGATTATGTGGAGTCGATGGCGCGTAGCCCGAGTTGAATTTCAACTGTGGTTGAATTAATTGGCGAAGACACATGGCCTGAGTTCGAGCGTGTGGACGAGGTGAATCAGGCTTGCTTTGATTGGGTTGTTTCCTCTTTTCTCGATGTTTGCCCTTTGCTTTTGATTTCAGGAAGAGCTACGCGATCTTGCTAGGAAATCCCTACAGACGGCGCCAAATTTTTTGACTCAAAAGTTATTGATCACTTTATGAATTCAAAATAATAAATATAAGTTAAGGGCCAATCATAGCAAGTCGTAACACATCATGAATCTAAAAAAGGAAAAGATAACGAAAAATGTTCGTACTAGCAACAGTAAACATAGGCGATCTTCATTCTTGATAATGTGTGGTCTGCCTCCCCATGAGGAGGTTCAGAACCGTACAATCATGTTTAGTTGGATCTACCTTCTCTCTGCTTTTGTTGGTGGGTTCTCACACTGTGTTTTGCTCTGTATTTCTAGAGCATCCATGGGGAGAGATTGGAACCCCCTTTCTGCTTCCTCTTTTGGTGTTTATAGGTGTAAATTATATAAGTTGACCCCTGATGGCTAGGCCCACATTAGGGAGTTATTGTTTAGATATAATAGATAGGTCGTAACCTTAATAACCTTTTTAGGCGGATATGAAACATATCTTTAATTAAGAGTGATCATAGCACTTATTATTCTTGCATTAACCGAGAGGAAAGGTTAACATCGTCGACTGTCGTAGAGTTTGGTTCTGACCCATACAATATGTAATTCTATGTTTCGCGGGCGCCCCAAAATATTGTTGCACCCAGGTCGGATCATCAAAAATATACACTACTTACTTTTGAAGGATCCGATACGTATACGGCGACATTTTCGGAGAGTCCGAACAACATAGGTATGTATGTATATTTTACACCTCCAAATTATCAAAGAGATAATTGCATAAGCTTATACATACAGGAAAAGAATTCATTTCTTTTCAAATTTCTTTGTGTTCTTCTTTGTAACAAATTAACAATCATAGTACATACTAGCGAACTTACCAGAAAATCCCTTGTAAGGCAATAAGGTCTGATAGTAGAAATGAGATGAGAGTGACTGATATGGATCTCCTTACTAGCAGCTTCTACATTGGGCAAAGCCTTGCCTGATGTCTTGATATTGGCCTTTGGTTTTACCGTTGCATTTGTTAATTACACACAATGTCACTTAAGAAAATAATGCAATAAAATAAAATAAAACTTCCATTCAGTTTGAAAAAACGCATCATTAGGTTTATGTATAGTTTAATATCCATTACATGTGTTGCATGATTAATCAAGAAAACAATTTCCATGATAGATAACTGAAAGGAAGAAAAAAGTTGATGACTGTATTACAAATGAGCCCTAAAGAACTTCACCTTCCAAATCAAATTTCTTGGGTGTCTCCTCCTCTTCATCCTCGTCTTCTTGCATATACGCCGCGTATTCTTTCTCACAATGACTTGAACCAAAGATGGAAACATCAAACTCCATATTACCTTCATGTCTAAACACCAACATATCTCCCAACTGCAAATCATGCTCCTCTGCGCAAATTCTGCCCAACCAGCTTCGAATCGACGACCGTTCACTCTCACCGGCCACTTCCTACCACCCCTTTTCAGTACTATTGCATGTTCATTAATCTTCCATCCCTTCATATACTTCAAAAAACCTATAGGAATTTTCTGCAACAAACTAAATATGTAAAGTTTTAAGTAGCCTCCTTGTCTCAAAATGATTGTTTCTTACTATTACTATATTTTTTTTTAGGACGTGACAATATACTATTAAAAGGTCTCTAGCTCACATTCCCCCTCCTTTACCTTTATACCATGCATGATATATATATATATATAGATAAGATGAAAAGTTTAAAAGTCGAATAACTCACAAGGCCATTCTTGAAACCAGGCAGAATAGGAGCCCGTTTGGATTGGCTTGTTTTAAGTGCTTTTAAATCAAAATAGCTTTTAAGCCATTTGTAGTGTTTGGATAAAAGTAAAAATACTTTTAAGCACTTGTTTTTAAGCTAAAATGATAAAAACAAGCCAAAGGCCAAAAGTTAGAATTTCTAACTTATGGCTTAAAAGCTATTTTGGCTTAAAAGCCACTTCAAACAAGCCCATCCGAACGGGCTCTAGGTTTGAAAAAAATGAGGTTTCTTTGGTGGGAATTTTTTCATGGCTGCCAATTAAGGAGACTACAGAGTTGCACAGAAAACTTAAAAGTTACTCCTGGAGCGAAAAAAAGAAGATGGCTTTTCATGTGGGAACTAATACCAGTAAATAAATTAAGGGGAAAAAGGTCAAAATTACCCCTGTACTATTGTTAATTGGTTATTTGTGCCACCAGTTATACTTTTCGGTCATTCTTGCCCTTACCGTTAAAAAACTTTGAAGAAACACTCCTAAACCTAACGTCTGTACACTGTGGCAGCTGACAACATTAAAATTATCCTACTCAGCTGTCATGTCATCGGGCCCACCATTTTAAAACTCCACTACACCCATATAATTCTCACTATGTTTTATTGACCAAAATAATTGGGATGAGGAGAGAGAAGGATGCCTTCCTTGGTCGGTAATGGAGGTTGGAGCAGCCAACTTTTTAAATGAAATCAATTTCTTCAGTTGCCTTTTATATTCATTTACAAATATTTGTTCCACCGTCAACTTTCTCAGCTGACTGCCCAGCCCTAGCCCCACCCCACCGCCCACCTTCTTGCGAGACATGGAAGCATTAAGAGAATTTTTATAGAGTACATATCAGCACATTGAAACCATAGACAATAATTTTTTGTGGTTGGTACTCTATCACCGGCAAGATACTGATGGTGGAGTTGTTTCTACCCCTTTTCTTATGTTTGTAAGATCTATGTATGTGTGCATGTTTTCCCCTGACTTTGGCATTTTGTCGAGCACTTAGCATGGTCGACTCTGCAAAATTTATTTTCTTCAGATTCGAGAAGATTGGCCCGTTGTTGTTGTCGTTTGAGGTGTTAGGAGCAATCTCTTCATCAACATAAATCATTTCGCATTGGTTTTGGTCGGCTTGGACGGACGGAACTCCATTTCCGGCCACCTGGTGCTCATCGGAGAGTTGCAGAGGTTTGGGGATGACGATTGGCATGGTGGAATGGCCTGAAATTTGGTGGAATGACCTGGTACCACTCTTTCTGCGCTGAAGCTTTTGAGGCTTTTCCACCAGAGGTGATGGCTGTTTGGTTAGCGGCAGCGATGACGGCAATGATGCCGGTGATGAAGGCTCTTGTTATTCGTTGAACTCAACTGAAATGGGATCTATGGGGTTTTAACTTGGTTGGGTTAATTAATGAGTTGGCAACTGACATGGAAAAATTGAGGGGTCAGCTGCCACAGTGTCAAAACGTTAGGGTTAGGGGTAATTTTTAAAATTTCATTAACGGTAGGGGCGAGAATGGCCGAAAAGTATAACGGGTGGCACAAGTAACCAATTAGCAATAGTACATGGGCAATTTTGGCCCTTCTCCCTAAATTAAGCATTATTAATCGTCTGCACACTTCAATCAGGATATTGATCTGACCACTCTAAGCCTTAAGGTCATTTCAAAAATGTAAAAAAATGCAACATACATCAAATCTAACAGGAATACTTATTACACTTGGTCTTTAGTCTCAAAATAACAATTCCCCAAGAACTCGATTATTGTTACACATGCATCAGACTGAATAATTCGGAAAAAGGCAGTAAACTTAAGAGCCCGAAAACTAAATGTTGTGGTTTTAGACTCAAAATATGTTTCTACTATTTAAAAAAAAGTTACATTTTTATATATAACACAGGTATTACACTGCGATATATTTTAACGGTGTTTTTGCCGTTAAAGTATAGCGCGGTGTAATACAACATTATATATCGCTATACCTGTTTGTGGGCCCCCAATTAGTCTCATGCGGTTAACTGATATAACGGTAATTAAAATATATAGCACGATCTAATACCACACTATACCTGTTTGTGAGCCCACCAATAAGTCTCATGCGGTTAACTGATATAACAATAATTCAAATGGGTATAGAGCGGTGTAATACTGCGGAAAACATAAAAAAATTCAAACCCCCCCCCCGAGCTAGGCATTGCCTTATTTATAGGTGTTATGATTTCATGAAAATCCATTCAAAAAATATTCTAACTTCCGTTTAAAGTTTTCTTGTTGTTATCAAACATTTTTATAATGTCTGAAGAGCCAAAAATAAGGGTTTCATTATATTAGGGGAGTGAGGTTGTAGTGGAGAATAACCTGCGAAGTATAGTTTATCTCCATAATGTCTCTTACAATGGAGTACGATAAATGGGTATCATTTTCACGTAAAGAAATGAGTGTGAGGAAACGTTCGATAAACCTTAAAGTAATCAGTAGATATCCGTATTCTGTGACTCCACAGGGCTTTGGTTGTTATTCTGAGTTTAACAGCGAAGATGATCAAACTCATGGAAATTTTTTGCGGATTCCGGATGAATACATGGAAAATATTGCGATAAAATTATTGGAAATGCACGTCAAGGCTGAAGACGTTCGTAATAATGAGATTACGCAAAGTAGGGATAACCAAAAATTATCGGGTGGTTATTTTAGAGCAATTGTAGCTCAACAGGTTCTGCCTGAAAGAGTTTGGCCGGATCTTAACTTATCTCCGTAGGTGAATGATGAGAGGTGAAATAATTTTTCTCCTACTGTACATATCCACAAGACGACTGGTAAACTTCAATTTTTCTTTTTGTTACGATGTTTATTTTTGTTGAATTGAATTTGTATTAACAGTCATATTTTCCACAGGGGTACCGTCCGAATATAAATTTTACAAGTTATGACCCTATGCAGTTGGAATATGCATAGTTTAGGTATGTTGGATCATGGTGATCAATCCGGGAGTCATCACCAACAGAAAAATATCCTTTTTTCTTCTTTTTTTAGTGTAGGAATTTTTGGGTGAAGTATAGAAATATGATCCCATAACTCCATGATACCTTCAATAAATATTGCTTTAGTGTGACACTTATGCTCATTAGTTGACTCTAGAAATAAACCCTTAAATTGTGTGTTCTTGAGTTAGCTTAAGCACCTCCTGGTGATCCTAGCTCAACTGAGTCATGTGCCATGTGTGAGTGAGGCTTTTTGTATTCTATGCTAACACTCAACGCCTAGAAGTTGGGTCTGTTTGTGTACGAAGCAAAATGCTAGTCTGAAATGGTCTGAAAAGTGATATAGGCATTTCCTTGTTGAACCTATCTATATATGTTTTCACCCACCTGATTATGTACATATTAGTTAATCCCTTTGAGCATGTAGTCATGTTAGTTTGGCAACTACATTACAAGCCTTACCCAGTACACTTTTCCCTTTCCACAAGTTCAAAACTTCCCGTTGTGAATTGTCTAACTTTTTGAACCCTATCCCATTTTATAAGCAATTGAATTATAATGAATATGGAAAATTTAAAGCGTGGGGTGGTCGGTTGGGATTTTGAGTGTAGCTAATAAAATAAGGAGAAAGGTGCCCCTTGAATTGAAAAAGAAATTCCCTTGCTAAGTGGCGACTCTTGATGTAATTGTGCTTAAGGAAGTAGGGGTGCAATTCAATGATGTAAATGTGGAATGAAGGGTTGATAACAATATGTGCTTAAAAGTGAAAAATATATTGAAGTTCTTAGAGAGGCAGAGTTACTATATCTATATGTATCTTACTTGTCCTACAACCAACACTACAACCAAATAAAGTCCTACTTGATTCCAGACTAAATGGGCTCGACTAGTCAAGTATTACACTACGGGTAATCCTATGGTGTGTTGTTTGTGGCATAAGAATTTATTTATGAGGGTGAGCGAAATATTACGTATTTAAATTTCTCAGTGTGTGAATTATATATGACATGACACAAGTCTCTTTTGTGGTGAGTAGGCACATGATTCATGAAGGAAAGGAAAGTCTGGACCTCTGACTAAGAGTATGAAAGCCGGTTAGGGATATTACGTGGCTAGACATAGAGTCAACTCTTGGGTTAGGAGGTTACGTTAAGATAGTCTATCTATGTGAATTATTCTTGGTATAAGGAGTATGGAAGTGACCCAGTGATGATTAGGCCTATAGAGTGTGGTTTTGTTGCTAGAGGACTAGCAACGATCTATGTGTGGAGTGTTGATAGTGGCCTATATTATATGATGTAGATGCTATTTATGCTCTAAGTTACCCATACTTTATTGATGTTTTAAGTGCTAAATGATAACAAAATGCTCTAATTGAGGTTTTTATGATTTGCGGGAACTACTCCGAGTTAGGAGGAAGATATAGAGTATTTTGCGGTCAAATATGTTAATACAAGCATCAAGAAGAGCCCAGATCAAAACGAGCAAGAAAAGGTGAGGAAAACCTAGGCAACACCCCACTGCGGTCGGACCACAGCTAGAACGCGGTGAAAGAAGGCGAAAAACATAAGGTTGGAAATGACTGCGATCGTGCCGCGGTCGTGCCGCAACTGCGGTTGATCTGGAGAAAGCCAAGAAGTTTAAAGGCCAAAGCGTAAATCGTGGGAAACTTATCCTAACCCTATATAACTTCAACAAACTCGCCCAAATGACGGTTAAGCTTATTTTTAGACTGAATTGGAGGCAAGAACAAGTGTGAGAAGATCAAGATACTATTAGAGTTTTTCAATCTTCTTCTTGTTATCATGATTTGTGAAGAATGAATGATTTTATGGTTTTATCTTGCATTACTATGAGTATCTAAACATTTAATCTAGGGTTGATGGAACCAATTGTTAGATGAAATTTTGACTCAATTTTGTTATAATCGAGCCGGATTTACTATATGATTGTTCAACTATGTTTTATATAATTGAATGTGCCCTTGATTAATGGTGTCTAATTTCCTTGGGTTGCTTGAGAAAGAATACTAGGTTAGATTATTATTGAACAACACCACTTTTGGATAATTGAAGAGATTCATTACTTGAACTTAAAAGTGGGGTTAGAGATAATAAAACTTTGGTAGGATAATTCAGAGCTGCATAAATTATCAACTAGAGCAGTTCAAGAGAATGCTCTAGTAAATTATCGTAGTTGATCAAGAGATAATTGCGATAACCCTTAGCTCATACTCCTCATAGAGTATAACGACGAGATTATAGTAAAAGGGTTAAGAAGTAAACTAGCAATTGGGGAAATCAATACCCTAGATCTATTTACCACTAAATTATATTTGATTTAGAATATTGTTAGTTTTAATATCATTTTACTTTATTTAAACAAAACCCAATATTTATTTACAAAAATCTTGCATCCGGAAATTGTTTGAGCTTGTAATAGTAGGTTAGTGTCCTAGGGATTCGACTCCGGACTTGAAAATCGTATATTTGCAATGAGCGCTTTGTCTTTTATAAAGCATAGTTGGCGTGATCAGTTATAAGCAAGAATACAAAATAATATACTAGTGCCTCGTGCCTCCCAACATATGGTATGTACCGACCGCCAGCTTGATGAATTGGGTTCTCGATAAAAAGTTGAATAACGCGATGGTACCAAGACGTATAGAGTTGAATAGTTGCCGTCAGTTCGCCGGTCCCAAGTATGGACCCGTGCCTCTAGTCATGCTACAAATGCGTCACCCAAAACTCAAATGATCATCCCTCTAATAATGTGTAGGCCCTCTCGGTATAATCTGCGGACACCCAAACTGGCGAAGTACCCGCTCTTTGGCATGCTGCTCCACAATATCGAGGCACATCAACGGGACAGAAGTGCCCCAAATCAGTCGGCCTACTGAGCAATAATCGGGCAGGCCACCTATCAAGTCATTGATGTATGACGTCAAGATGAACTATCAAATAAGAATATAAAAGCGAGTATGCGCAACACAAGTGAATTTATACCAAGTTAGTTAACGTAAATATTAATCTATGTGCCCTCCAGTATATCCAACAAATCCATAACAATGGGAGATTATGATGAGCATCATAAACTTGGTAATTTTCACGCCGGAGAACCCACCTCCTAGCTCGATGGAGAAATAGAGGTGGTATATCCGGAGGTAATGGTGGTAGAGGTGGTTGCAACACCATGAACCGCTCAAGGGCCCATACCTAACATAAAAAGTTGACAAAAAGTTTAAGATAAATTTTGACTAGATAGAATTGGAAGTGATGAACATAGTATTTGAATATGTTGTCACATGTAGAAGCGGTAGAAATCCACATACACCGCTCTGGGTGCCCATGCTCGCCCGACACAGCTACTGGTACATGTAATCGAGAACAACAACACCCCAGATGTACTAGGGTAAAACATCTAGATGCTGAAGATGATGTAGAAATCGCAAACTCACTAGATATCCCGAAGAGTTTGGGAGCAAGACCCCCTCCCCCCAAAAAAAATTAAGGAGCAGCACAAACCTCATATGCCGGTAAGTATGTAGATCATCTGTCTCACCGGTGATGTCGGGGTGCAATATCTCCTAATGATGTCTAATAGCTATCAAACCCATGCCACTGGCCCCTGAACACACAATCTCATCCTGTGACCTGAAACCAATGAGCGGCTGCAACTAGTCCAAATACTAGACACATGCCATATATCTCATACCCTGAGGCAGTGCAATGGGCAGTCCATCAACAGTCATCCCGAATAAAACCTCAACATCCTACAGCGTGATGGTGGCCTCACCAATGGGCAGGTGGAAAATGTGTTTATTTGATTGCCACCGCTCTATCAAGGCTGTGATCTAAGACCAGCCGAGATGTAGTTGCCCAATATCAAAAAACCTATAGAAGCATGTATATCGCAGGCGCTGGACTACACGAGGTTGGAAATATCTGCCCCTCATAAAGTCCCACAAGTCGTCCACTCTCCTAGCACGGAAAGTCTGGGCCAGTCGCTCCCCTCCCATACGTAGGCGGACCTATGATCTCCCTATAACACTAATAACTCATCGGAGAAAGGTCCAAGATACACATGCGGTCTATAATAAATTAAACAATATTAATTATGTGTTTATTTTATAAATTAAAATAATTAATTTTAGTCAATTATAATTGGACAGAGTATATATCTATGAGCTCTAGGCTTGATATTTGAGGCCCAGTAGCACCAAGCTATCCTGAATTCTTATATGTATCAATTTTAATTTTTTCATAATTTTGTATGTTTGTTTTGTAAATTAAATAATTAATTTTTTTAAATTATAATTGGATTGAGTATATACCTATGAGGTTGGGGCTCGATATGCGAGGCCCAGTAGCACCAAGCTATCCTGAATTCTTATGTGTGTTAATTTTAATATTTTTATAAGTTGGATGTTTGTTTTATAAATTAAATAATTAATTTTTGTAAATTATAATTGGAAAGATAATATACCTATGGGTTTCAGGCTTGATATTCAAGGCCCGGCAACATCAAGCTATTATGAATTCTTATGTGTTTCAATTTTGATATTTTCATAATTTTTGTATTTTTGATTTATAAATTAAATAATTAATTTTTGTAAATTTTAATTGGACAGGTTTTTGCTTGATCTATCAATATAGTAGATACTTAAACTACAAGGACTCTAAGCAAAAAGGTTTACATTTACTACACTAAAATGTTCTATCTTTTACTACGATAAAAGGCTCTATATTTTACTACGCTAAAAAGGCACTAGTATTTAAGCAAATTAATAATCTAAACTAAATAAAAATAACAAATATATTTTAATAATATAACATTCACGAAATTACATATAAAATAGTAAAAGAAATTTATGAGTATTCTTATTAATAAAAAAATAATTTCTCAACTTTTAAATTTTTGTTACAATACTAATATCTTAGTCCGGATAAAAATACATACTAGTTTAATCACAAACAAAATACAAAGCAACATAGAAATACATTCAAGACAACTAATATGCATTATTATACGAGTTTCGACATAAACTAAATCGGAATGCCTCGATTTATGTTTTTAGAAAAGTCAATAAACTGAAAAATTGAGCCCGAAACGAGAAAACCACAATAATAGAAGGCTTGGGTAGGATGTGAGGCCTGTAATCTTTTTTTGTTTGTGTGACGGGTGGGGTCCACTCGAATTTTTTGGAGAAAAAGAGGGATGGCGGGGCTGCTGTTTTCTTTGTTTAAAAAATGGGGGGAAGCTTCTATTCATGTCGTGGAAAGAAGAATGGCTTTATAATGAAGAGGTATATCGCGGTATTACACCGCGTTATATATAACATTACGCCGCGCTATACTTTAATGACCGAAACACTTTTAAAGTATAGCGCGGTGTAATACCGCATTATATATAAAAATATAACTTCTTCTTTTTTAGTAGTAGAAACGTAATTTCAGTCCAAAACCACAGCATTTAGGTTTCGAACTCATAAACTTAGTTACTACTTCTGGAAAGTTATTTGACTTTCATTGGCTTTTAAGAAAAACACAAGTATAATTGTGTCGTTTAGGTGCTTTAGCCATGTATAAGCTATACATGAATTAATTATTCTATGTTGTTGGTCGTATATAATGATACATCAATTGATTAAGCAATACAAAAGCCAGTTATACATGATTCAAATTGTAAATGAAATATACCTTTATTCTATCATACTTGAATATGAAATGCTTTGTGACCAGGCTATCCTATCATATCAAACGATCCCTACAGGCTACATTAAGCACTAACCAATTACAGGAGTAAATTACATTTGGTAAGCGTTTTGGGCCAAATCATGACTCTAACGGGCAGACCCTTTTTCCCTCCTCTCCCTCCACCTTCCTTTCATTTCCTTTCCTACCTCTTCTTCACCCCTTACCCCACCCCCCATCTCTAAAAAATTTTAGGCAGCCTCCGTTCTTCTCCCTCGAGTCAGGCAGCCCCCACTGCGTATTTGTGTGGGGTGTTGTGTGTATGATTTTCAAGTACTAGGCATGGTGGACGAGGCTAGCTTACGGCGTTAGGAGGTGAAGAGCGAAGCAACACCGGTCAGAATGTGCAAAAGTTGGCAGTAGTTGACCCCGGGTGCATCAAAGCTTACTTTTAGGTTTTCTTTCATCGTGAGTTGATGCCTCCCAGTTTCTTGCTTACTCTGTACGCTTTTTACCTATTCTAGTTAGCATCCGGTGTGTGATTTACTCTGTTGTTATCTAGCTAGCATCCCTTTTCCGTATTCAGACAAACTTCGTGTGTGGTTAGAGGGATAGTGGCTGCGATGGGGGATGGAAGTGTAAGGTCATATCCTCGAGGGTTAGGGGTGGTGGTAGGGGTGATCATGGGGGCAGGGGAAATTCTGTGGGTGGGGTGAGGGGCAAGGGCAGGAAGGGGTTAGCGACTGCTCATAGATTGAGGATCGGGTCGTGGAACATTGGCACCCTGACGGGTAAGTCAATTGAGTTGTCAAAGATTCTTCAGCAGAGGAGGGTCAACATAGCTTGTATGTAGGAGACTAGGTGGAAAGGGTCGAAGGCGAGGAATGTAGACGAGTTTAAGTTGTGGTATTCTAGGGTCGTGAGGGGTAAGAATGGAGTGGGGATCTTAGTGAATAAGGATCTTAGGGAGTCCGTGGTTGAGGTTAGGCGAGTGAATGATAAGTTAATGTCTATTAAGTTGGTTATTGGTGGTTGCGTCCTCAATATCATCAGCACTTACGCGCCGCAAGCAGGTTTGGATGAGGAGGTTAAAAGGCACTTTTGGGAGGGCTTGGACGAGTTGGTGAGTAGTATTCCCCAATTTGAGAAATTAGTTATTGGAGGGAATTTTAATGGTCATATTGGGGCTGATGCTGGTGGTTATGGTGAGGTGCATGGTGGCTTTGGCCTTGGGGTTAAGAACGGAGGAGGCACTTTGCTGCTTGATTCGCCAGGGCTTTCGAGCTTTTGATTGCGAACTCGTCATTTCACAAGAGGGAGGAACATTTGATCACTTTCAAAAGTTTGGCGGAGAGGACTCAGATTGATTAC
Organism: Nicotiana noctiflora; assembly: GCA_032618575.1. Classification (NCBI taxonomy): domain Eukaryota; kingdom Viridiplantae; phylum Streptophyta; class Magnoliopsida; order Solanales; family Solanaceae; genus Nicotiana; species Nicotiana noctiflora. The sequence goes on along the minus strand of JASVEL010013232.1, from coordinate 195,041 downwards.
CTCCTCCTCAGAAGGAGTGATAGAGGGTTGTGCAAGGACTACAAGGTTATTTTGGGAGAGTCCCTGTGAATTCTTCATAGACTCCTAGTGATGGATACCGGTCTCTAGGTGAAGAGGAAGAGGAGGGGTTCACGGGGCCGGCTGCGAATTAGATGGGGAGCTTTGTCTAAGGAGAAACCCCAGGAGTTGGAGATGAGGTTAGTTGATTGTGGAGCTTGGAGCAGTTTTAAGGAAGCAGACGCAATGTGGTTAGAGACGGTGAACTTGGTTAGGGAGGTAGCGCAGAATGTGTTCGGGGTAGCCAAAGGCTATTCATGCAGGCATCAGGGCGACTGGTGGTGGAACGACGTAGTCCAAGGTAAAGTGGAGGCGAAGAAGGCAGCGTTTGCTAAGTTGGCAGGGAGCACAAGCAAGGAAGAAACAGGAGTGAACAGGGAAGGCTACAAGGTGGCAAGGAAGGAAGCGAAACTGGCGGTCACGAAAGCTAAAGATGCAGTGTTTGGTCGTATGTACGAGGAATTGGAGGAGAAAGGTGGGGACAGGAAGTTATTCAGGTTGACTAAAGTAAGAGAGAAGAAGGCGCGGGATCTAGAACAAGTTAGGTGCATCAAGGACAAAGATGGTAGAGTTCTGATGGGGGAGTCTCAAGTCAAGCGGAGGTGGCAGACGTACTTTCGAGATCTGCTTAATGAGGAGGGGGATTGTGACATAGAGCTATGGGAGCTGGGGAATTCAGAGTGTCATGGAGATCTTGGGTACTGCAGGCGCATTATGATGGAGGATGTCGTGGGGGCTTTGCATAGGATGAGTAGGGGTCGAGCGACCGGGCCAGACAAAATCTCGATGGAGTTCTGGAAATGCATGGATAGGATTGGAGCGGAGTGGCTGTCCAGGTTGTTTAATGTGATCTTCAGGACTAAGAGGATGCCAGAGGAGTGGAGGTTGAGTACAGTGGTGCCCTTGTATAAGAACAAAAAGGGGATGTCCAGTGTTGTAACAATTATAGGGGTATCAAATTACTAATCCACACCATAAACGTTTGGGAGTGGGTGGTGGAGGCGAGGGTACGGGAGATGACGTCTATATCCGTAAACCAGGTCAATTTTATGTCGGGCCGCTCCACTACAGAAGCTATTCACCTTGTCAGGATATTAGTGGAACATTTTAGGGATAAGAAGAAGGACCTCCATATGATGTTTATCGACTTGGGGAAGGCGTACGACAAGTTCCCAAGGGAGGTACTATGGAGGTGCTTGGAGGCGCAGAGTGTGCCGAAAGCCTATATCAAAGTGATCAAGGACATGTACGATGGTGCTAAAACTAGGGTTAGGACGGTGGGTGACGACTCAGACCATTGCCCGGTGGTTATGAGGCTTCATCAAGGATCTGCGATTAGCCCTCTCTTATTTGCTTTGGTGATGGATGCTCTAACCCACCATATTCAAGGGGATGTGCCAAGGTGTATGCTATTTGCAAATGACATAGTCTTGATAGACGAGACGACGGTCGGTGTTAACGAGACGTTGGAGGTCTAGAGACAGACTCTCGAGTTTAAGGGTTTCAAACTAAGTAGGTCTAAGACAGAATACCCGAAGTGCAAGTTTAGCACCGAGTCGAGCGAAGTAGGCAGGGACGTAAAGCTTGGATCTCAGGTCATCACCAAGAGGGACAGTTTCAGATATCTTGGGTTGGTGAATCAGGGGGGACAGAGAGATCCACAAGGATGTCACCCACCGTATAGGTGCGGGGTGGTCGAAATGGAGGCTTGCATCATGAGTCTTGTGTGACAAAAAAGTACCACAAAAACTCAAGGGGAAGTTTTATAGAGTTGTGGTTAGGCCTGCCATGCTGTATGGGGCAGAGTGTTGGTCGATGAAAAACTCTCATGTTTAGAGAATGAAGGTTGCGGAGATGAGGATGCTCAGGTGGATGTGCGGGTTCACCAGGTAGGATATGATTAAAAATGAAATTATTCAGGAAAAGGTGGGGGTGGCCCCGGTGGATGAGAAGATGCGGGAAGCGAGGCTTAAGTGACTCGGGCAAGTGAGGAGGAGAAGCCTCGATGCCCCGATGAGGAGTTGTGAGCGGCTGGCGATGGTTGGTGCGAGTCGAGGCAGATGGAAGCCCAAGAGGTATTGGGGAGAGGTGATCAGGCAGGACATACCTAGAATGCGGATTTCCGAGGACATGATCCTTGATAGGAGAGTCTGGAGGTCTAGTATCAGGGTTGTCGGATATGGGCTCCTAATATCTTTCGCACTTCTTTCCCGAGGCTGAGGGGTTTGGTAGGGCTCTCTATAGATGATTTGTTTATTGTATTATGCCCCCTCATGGTAGTTACTGGTCGATATTACTGCATGCTATTTTATTTATGGTTTATGATTTATGTTTAGATAATTATCTATGTGATTTTTTATAGAGTTACTAATGCTCTCTTATTTTTGCTTTTGTTTTTCTTATCTTTTTCCTGAGTCGAGGGTCGATTGAAAACAGTCTCTCTACCTTTTCGGGTAGGGATAAGACCTGCGTACGTATTACCCTCCCCATATCTTACCTTGTGAGATTATACTGAATAGTTGTTTGTTGTTATTGTTGAGTCCCCGAGAGCTCGGTTATCGTTACATGTGCATCAAACATGATTAATTTGGAAAGGTAGTAAACTTTCTACTTATGTAAAGTTATCCTTGGAAACGAGACACCGTTGCTGGCCCTCTCCCTCCGTGCAAAATTAATCATTACCAATCAGCCTACTATTACACATCACTCTATTCCTAGTCCTAGTAATAATTCAACCTATATTTAGCCTCTCAAAGCATTGAAGAGCCATCAAATAAAGCATTAATACTGTAACTCAATCATATTAGTCATAAAAATAAATGGCCATCTTAATTACTCAAATCTACTGGTAGGAGAGAATATTTACAGAATGGAATATTAGTACACTTCTATTGCAAAAATTGGTTTGAAAAAATGAGGTTTCTTTGAAGGAACTTTTTCCATGGCTGCCATTGCCAATTAAGGAGATTTAGTTACTGTAGAATAAAAGGTGTTCTTTTTGTTTTTGCTAAGATATAAATAGGGGCGGACCTAGATCATAAAGTATGGGTTTTCGGGTATCCAGTAACTTTTGCGTATATTCTGTATTTATATTAAAAAATTCATAAAATATTTGTAAATATCTAACTGTGAACCAAGTTATTATTGCATATTAATTTAAAATTACGGCAGAAACTCATAAATTTCATATCATGAATCCGCATGTGGATACAAATAACATAATTCGATCAGTGCAAACTATAGAGTTGCAAGGAAACTTAAAAAGCTACTCCCTTATTAATGACATTAATTAAAATACACGTAGCTTTTCAAATAATTAATGGTGCACTGCAATCAAGCTATTTGATCTGACCACAATAAGCCTAATAGCCTGCTCGCCAAGCATCTCAAGTGGTAAAAGGTATTTTTTTTTTCTTTCTTAAAAGGATTTTTTTCTAAACAGGACAACAATAATAAACAATAACAACACAATTCAATGAATATATTAAACTAACAAATTAAAGTTCGATAGAACTAAAAAATCTAAAACTAAGTTAATACTTAGGGTTTTGACACAGTTACCCACAAAAACAAAATTATTTACCCTTGTCTACCCATTTATTTTTTTACCTATAAACTAATTACATTTCCTACCCATAGTAATTTTTGTAGTGAATTTTTCTTTATTCTCTAATTCTTTTTTATTTCAATGCTTTCTTTTCTTCTTCTTTTTCTTTTTCTTTTTACTTTTCTGCTTTTCTTTTTTCTCGTTTTCTTCCATTTTTTTCTTTTCTAATTCATTTAGTTTTTTCTTATATTCTTTTTCTCTTCATAATCTAATTTTATTTATTATTTTTATTAATTTTTATCATTCTTTTTTTATACAATAAGAAAAATAATTGATATAGTAAATATTTGTTCACCTTTTTAAATATAACTAGTACAATATACCTTTTATTTTATTTTTCTTTCTCATTTTTAAATTAAATTAGTAAACTGAAATATATCAGTTGTCACTTGATCTAATGCACCGAATATCACATTGATTACTGTTGAACACCATAAATTACATAATTAGATTCTAAGAATCAACACGTGATTGTCATGAAACCTTGATCTCCTTCCCTATAAATATCAATACACACTCTATCATTAGCAGTAATACAACCAGTTATAGAGCAAGAAAACATAATCTACAGCAATCAAATCTCCATATATACTAGTTAGAATAAAAATGATATAAAATATTAAAAAATAGAACAAAAGTATAAGTAGAGAAAAAGACTTCTAGTAACATATGATACCAATATGGTATATATGTATACCAACAGAGCATATGATTTCTCTAGAATATTGTTACAATTATCTGCGACTATACTACTCTACCAAAACATTAAAGAATGCAATAAAAGTATGAGAAAATTACATGCTCATATTGCTAGTTAAATTCACAAAATAACTTGCTCATTTCGTATACTAAGAGGGTATATAGTTGTATGAGGTCGTTCCAACAATTGCCTATAATTATAAAAACTATTAATACACATAATTTATGTCCATCAACACCCAAAAATTCCAGCATTATTGCAACTCATGTTGATATAAGTAATTTCATAATAGAACTCACTTAAAATGCAGCTAAAACAACCAAAATAATGTTCAAACTACCATATGATACCAATATGACATATAACTATACCAACATGGCATACGGTTTTACTAGTTAATTTTCGGCAACTATATGACTATACTACTATTACATAACACACATACATAAAGAGCAAATAAAAAAATAGTGTATCACATATTAATATAATAAGATATTTCAAGATATTGTACTATATTATAGTATATTGTATGTTATTTCAGCATATTGTTATAGTATCTTGCATATTATTACAGTATACCATAACAATATATTGTATACTATAATAGTATATTGTTGCAATATAACTATATACTCTTATAGTATATTAGTATACCATAGCGGTATACTGTTAGGTAATTGTGTTCTTCTTTAATTATTACAATATACCGTTGTAGTATAGTATAAACTATAATAGTATATTGTTGCAGTATAGCTATATATTCCTAAAGCATATTGTATACTGTAGCAGCATATTATTGGATAGTTGTGTTTTTCTTCGATTTTCAGCTGAAAATTTTGATCTTAATCACCCAAATCAGCTCCAATTGCTAGCAAATTTCAATATGAACTTCCAGAAGGTAATATAAGCAATATTTAACAGCATCCACTTTGAAAAACAAGAAATCTTCAAAAATAAAATTGAGCTTTAAGCCCAACAATGGTGGATATGCAAATACACATAAGTGTTCAAATGATTATAGAATTAATTTAGATGGAAAAATTAAATATTCACACATATTTAGAGGGTTGTCTATGCGTTTGACCTTTTTAAAACTCTAAATTATCACTGATAAATTAAAATGGAAAATCAGCATAGCTACTAAATATAGAGAAATCCTACGTTGAAGCTTTTTTATAAAATAACAAAGGGGACATAAAAGTTTGGAACTAATTATAAGCTTCAGAAAGGAAACAAAGAGAAAAGGAAAAGAAAAAGATAAGGATAAGTGCACGGTAATTGTAGTAGAAGAATGATACGGGTAAATAGTATTGGTTGAGTAGGTACTTAATATAATTAGTTTGAAAGTAGGTAGATACGGGTAATTATTTTATAATAGATAGGTATAAAGCATAAATTTCTCTTAATACTTATTACAACTAGTTCAAAACCGATTCTTTTTGTCTAATTCAAAGTATATACAAGTCAAGGAGTATTTTGTACGAATTTATCATATCGTCTGATGAACTTTCATCTAAAAGACAGTTTTGAGAAGAGTCTTATGAAACACGTGAAGAACGACCACGAGGAGGACAAGAGGAACAATCACCGGGAGGACAGAAGGAACGCTCACGTTCAAGTCGAGCCTCTGGCAATGATCACAAGATCGGGGCAATAGAAAAGCTCCAGTAGATACGAGAGTTCTGATCTGAGCTTGCATGCCAAGGAATTGAGCATCTCTAACCCTTTCTCTTTCCTTGGACGCTTCTAGTTTGGATGTGAGCTTTGTTACAGTCTCGCAGATAACGGAGTGGCTCTCCCCATCCAAGTTGCTCACCTTGCGAGGAAGTCCCTATTCCTTGCATTCTACACTTATAGCGATGAAACGTTTTAGTAGGAGGACTGTACACCTTCCCCATTTTGGATCGCCAGTAGACTCCATCCATATTCGTTAAGTATCCTCGTCCGAAGATTGGATTGGCTTGCGTGATTCACCAGTTGGCTGAGTATGGATGAACTCCTCCACGTTAGTTTGGTAGTGATCCTATACGAAAATTAATTAGTATTTCAAAATTTATATAAAAGTAAATTAATATACTTAAAGAAAAGTGAAAGCTTACATATATAGTCGAGGCTCGGTCCTCGACCCACCTTTCTTGACCCGTCTCTATCTTCTTCTTTACAATATGTGTCTCCTTGAATAGCTCATCATGGTTCATTAGATGCCCCAATTTCTTTTCCTGAAAACAAATTAATTTAGTTAATAAACTGAATATATATACTTTGAAAATTAAATAATTAAAGCAATTACGTACCAATCTTCTTTTTATTGTCCCTAAGCTAACCGAACCTTCAGTGTGCAAGGAGCCTCCCTTCTTAGATGAGCGAGCTTTCTTTCCTTTTTCGCTCTTCTCCAAGAACTTTGTGGTAAGCCATTGCCTTTGCGAATCTTCCCATAAATTTTGAAGTAAACAGTTAGGCTTCTTATTCTTCTTTCTAGCTTCGGAGAAATAATGCGGCAATCGCTTGCGAGCTTTGCGATTAAAAGTTTCGGCCACTTTCGCACTATAGTGGTGTTCCCGTACACAATTGCTCTGTATTTCAAAAATATTAAACAACAAATATCATAAATATAAATTATTAAACTACTTAAAATAATATTAATTATACCTTAAATTGATTGAAAATTTGCTCCTTCTACGAGAATGAGAAATCAAACCAAGTCGCATAAGGGCCATCATAAAGCTTTCTGATAGCTTTGGTGATTATCCTCATAGTCTTATTACTTGGGATGAACCTACAATTTAACACCAAAAATACTTTAATATCTTAGTAAATCCTTTACAAAATAATAAACGCAAAAATAACAAATAATTCTTACCCATCACCCTCAGGGACTATGATGATCCTGCCATACTGATCATAATACACCTCCTCGTCATCATCAGCACCATGGTCCGAACCATGAACATCATAGGCTTGTGTGGACGGTGTAGAGGGGTCATAGCTACTACCTCACAGGTGAAGGCCTTAAATAGATGGAGTCGCTGATAAAGATGGCTGCGATATTCTCTTTGATTGCGACATAGCTGGATGGACCTCAAGTAGCTGTGATACTGATGGATGTGTCCCGAGTGGCTGAGATCCATGTGTCTGTGACATAAACTAAAAGTTCAACTACAAATCCTAAAAGTTCAATTAATATCCTAAACTTTCATTTTATAAACTAAAAGTTCAATCAATAAACTAAAAGTCTAATCCATAAACTAAAAGTTCAACCACAAATCCTAAACGTTCAATCATATCCTAAAATTTTTATTTATAAACTAAAAGTTCAATTCATAAGCTAAACGTTCAACTCATATCCAAAAAATTTAATTTATAAACTAAATATTTAATTTAATATCCAAAAGGTCCAATTCATAAACTAAAAATTCAACTACAAATACTAAAATTTTATTTAATATCCTAAAATTTCGATTCATAAATTAAAAGTTCAACTACTACTACTAAACCCTAGATTCTAACTAAATTATTCAAGTCTATACAAAGTATAATTCAAATCTAACTAAATTATTCAAGACTAATTAAACTATTTAGTTGATAAAATTAATAAACAAAACTAATTAAAACAAGACCTAAACCCTAGTCATCAGTAATATAAAAATTGAAATTATAAAATACAATGTTCAAATTATTGTAACAAAAACTAGAAATATCAAAAAAATGGGTTGTAATTCAAACCTAGATTGTTTTAGGGTTTAGGAGAGGGACGGAGCAGTGACAGCGGCAGCGGAAGCTCCGGCGGTGTTGGGCGGTGGCTACATCGGGTGTGGAATGGGATTTGTGGGGGTAGGGGGCAATAGAGAAGAGGAATATGGAGGAGTTCGAAAAATTCGGGGAAGAAAATAAGAGAAATGAGGGGAAACCCCTTTTTTGTTTCTATTTTTCAGAATTACCAACTAAAGTTGGTTGGTACATTAAATGTTGGCCGTTTGACCAAATACCGACCAACTTTGGTCGGTTTTCTAAAAAAAACTAATTTTTTTGTTTATTTTTTAACATATTATAAGCTATAGAAAAATTATTAATAGCTATAAACATTTATTTTATTCAACTACAATTATAATAAATAATTATAAACTATAAACATAATGTTACACCTTGTGTATTCGGTGTTATCATATTGTAAAAGGACTAATTCGATAGGAATATAATTTCTACGAGATATTTAAATTATTTGATAGTTATACGCTAAGATTGGAAGTCATTTGAGCTGTGATTAAAAATTCGACAAAGATCGTCGCAAGTTATGGGTTTTAAATTTTACTGGAATTTGGATAAAATGTTGATGAGCTTTTCTCTCAATATACTGGGAGTTCTGGTGTGTTCTACCTATCGAATAGAAGGTCTATGAGTCTAGTTTCCAATGCAATAAACTGTTTGTTAATACGACTTCAGAGTAGAGAGATATAAACATTTTCGTACAGGGGTGCACACTGTTACGGGAACAGTGTGCAAACCGGGTTTTGTCCAAATTTTTTTTATTTAAGTCATCCAAAACAGAACACCTTCGTTTATTTCTCTCCAAAACAGAACCAAAACCCTTGGTATTTCCTCTCAAACTCCTCCCATCCATCTAGCCAAGCATAACAACAATTTAATCATCTTCAACCATGGCAACTTCGGAATCGTGAATTTCTTCGGTGATTCACTTCTCATAGCAAGACTATGCCTTGAAAAAAATTTCGAATTTTGAGTAATTCTAGTCACATAAGGTATGATTTAACTTCCTCTTTGTTTCTTGTAAACATCTACCATAAGAATTCTTAAGAAATAGTTGAAATCTATAGAAATATTCTTTGATTTTTGTTAAGAAACCCCTCTTAGTAGGACTTGGTTGTTTGGGCCGTTTTATATAGTTTTATTGTGTTGATTGAATCTGTGAAGATATGGCTGGAATCATGTCGATGAGGAGATGTAGTAAAGTAAAATTTTGATGGTGTGTTGGGTAAAATTAAACTACAAAAAAAGGGTCTACAATTCATGCCCGCAAGTTGTTCGCTTAATTGTCTAAATGAGGAATTATATTGGATATGAGCTTGAATTTGATATTGGATGGTTCGTGTTATGTAGGAAATCATTCCTAAGGCTTTCGAGTTCTCGGAAATCGTATATAACTCCATCGATAATTTATGTAGGGCTTTCGCTATACTTTTCGGCATGACTAGAATTCGAATAAACGTTTATTGAATTGTTTCGTCGGATGAGAGTTATTTCAGCTTCAACTTATAAAGATGCTTAGAACTTATTCTTTCTCATAGAGTGCATATTTCAGAGAATATGATAATGGGCTAAATTGTGTAATATAGCCCATATATATATGCTATAAATTAAGAAGAAATTACTGTCATATGATTATAATTACATATAAAGTTAGCTCTAATTGTGATTTGAATGTTTCACAGGAGTTAATTAAGCATGTGAGAGTTTATGATGGTAAACAATGTGGAAAATTGAGCAAAAGAGGACAAAGGAGCACAAAACCTACTAGCGCGGGCATTAGTGCAGCCATTAGCTTGCCCGCGCTAGTCCAAAATTTTGGACAAAATGTTACCCTACTAGCGCGGGCATTAGCGTAGCCATTAGCATGCCCGCGCTAGTCCAGTTCCGGAAATGCATTATTGAGTGACTGTTTTTTCACTAAGGGGTGGATTTTACTAAGGGATAAAAACAAGGAAAATGTGCATAATTGGGAGATCAGATTTTTGACATTGAAGGAGAGTGGAATTACACTATTCATTCTAGAGAGAACATTTTGAGAAGAGAAACCATTGAAGTTCTCTTGGAGCTAAGAAGAAATTGAAGATCAAGACTTTGGAGCAACAAATTAAAGAGTTCATCTAAACCTTCATCTTGTATTTTCTTTGTAGTATGTTAGATACTAATATTGTTGATTTTAGCATGAACATGAGTAGCTAAACAGTCTAATATTCTAGGGTCATGGATGTTAGTTAATCTTGTTATTTGAAGCTTAGATTGATTTTATTGAAGTTATTGATATGAGTTGTTTATTTGATTTTGATCTTAATTATTTTACTGCGTAGCTAACAGTGAAATATTATTTATGAACTTTGAATTAAACTTGACAAAGGAAATTCTTGGTTGCATATAAAATTAAATAGAACAAGATTTGAATCTCGGGCATCGGGTGAATGATTTGCAATTAAGATAGACATATACTTAATTGCCTTGTTTGGTTGAAGAATAAGAGTTGGAAATGCATTCTTGTTAATATTAATACCATAGACATATAGGTATTGATTTAACTTGGATAGATTCATAAGAACTCGAAGGATTCTTATGAATATTATTAACCTTATAATCAATAACCCGGATAATTTAATAAATCAATTATAAGTAGAAAATAGCATGATTACTAGCAAGTCCATGACCCTGGAATATATTCGTCCATACTATTATAAAAATATTGTGAATTGGTTGTAGTAATTTCATCTTGAATAATTGTAACATTATTAAGTGTATTATAAAGAGGCTCCTATATATTTTCAAATTATATAGCATAAATCAAGAATTAGTTAATTTAATATCAGTCAATAAGTTAATAAAAATTCCTCGTGGGAACGATACTTTACTTATTACTATACTACTTGTCGATCACGTACACTTGCGTGAGTGTTTTGGTCGCAACAAAATATCCATGAACTCTCGGTTTTCCTTGTTTCGTGCTTAAAAAGAACTAGAGCCTTTTTACTCGTTGTCATTTCGACATTCATATAAATCTTGAATAAGTAGAACTTACTTCAAAGGTATTCATAATATATTGATCTCATGTTCTTAGTACTTGTTGACTCGTAGTTAAGAAAATCAGATATTTTAGCGACAATTATGATAGTCGGGGAATAATGATGATATGCCATTTTGACTCTTCGTAGAAGTCTTTGAAGTTTGGTTCGCATTGCACTTATATAATTTATGATTTAGCATATGTATGTATTTACTTTTATTACCGAGCCGCACTATAGACGGCCGGGTATGACACATATTGTGTAACCACTGATCAGTTGGGATTACCGAGCTCCACGTGGCCGGGTACTATTCTACTGAGCCTTTATCATGGCCGGGTACGTTATGGATATTATAGCCCCACAGAGGGATTTATTATTATATAATTTGATATATTATAACTAGCGATAGTGAGCAACGATTCCACGAGCATACATTTATATCCAGGTTGAACTTTAATTTACTATCGAGGCAAGTTTTAAAAATTCAAATTGTCTATATATATTTTCTCTTGTTAATTACATTTTTCATGTTACATTTGTCGCCCTACATATTCAGTACATATTTCGTACTGACGCATTTTTATGCGCTGTGTTCATGCCCACAGGTTCGGATAGACAGAGCGGTGTGCCTCCTCAGTAGGACCCCTAGGATCAGTGTTGGGTTTCGCACTCCACTTCTTCGGAGTTGCTGACTTTGAGTCCATAGGTACTATTACATATGTATATGTGTAGTTTTGGGTATGTCGGGGGTTTTGTCCCACCCTGTTGATAGTGTCTTACACTCTTAGAGGCTTGCAGACTAGCGGTCATTGTATATATATATATTTGTTTTTTTGTATAGCCCTATCGGCATTCTGGATAGCTGTTACACTGTTGTTGCAGCCTTGTTGGCTTAGGTTATATGTCGTGTTGGGCTCTTCTGCCTGCAGGTTATTATATTTCAGATCATGTTTCATGGTTGGTTCGCTCGGGCCTTCGTGCATCGGGTGCCAGTCACACCTCCCAAGATTGGGGTGTGACAAACTTGGTATCAGGTCAGTCTTAGGGAGTCTGCAAGCCGTGTCTAGTAGAGTCTTGTTTATGGTGTGTTGTGCACCACACTGATAAACATGAGGCTATTGGGCATTTAGGATTATTACTTTCTTCTTGATCTAGATCGTGCAATAGAGCCTAATCATAAGTGTTCATTCCTATTTTTTTTGTTTACCTTCTCAGTCATGCCTAATACTACGAGACGACAATTGGCTATGAAATTTATTCAGAGGTTAGATGAGGAGGCGGGAGAGGGCACAAGTCAGGTACCACCTGCTAATGTAGATCAACATGAGCTACAGAATGAGGCTGATTCTCAGGCTTCCGGGGCAGCACCTCCACCACCCCCGGAAGGGCGTAGAGGAGCTAACATACCTCCAGTCCATCTCCCAGTTGTTCCTGATCAGGACCTAGACATGCGGAGTGTTGTACAATTGCTGACTCGAATAGTGGCCTCCCAGGCCCAACAACAGACCTGCAGTATTACTGATAGGTCCGTGAGTGCGAGAGTTTGGGACTTTATCAACTTGGATCCTCCAGTATTTACAAGGGTTGATCCTAATGCTGACCCACAGGATTTTCTGGATCTTATGCAACGGATACATGCCACAGATGTTGAGACAGTGGAGTTTACTTCTTATAGACTACGTGATATTGCAGTGACATGGTATGAGACTTGGAAGCAGACTCGGGGGCCTAATGCACCACCAGTGACATGGAAAGAGTTCTCTGAGGCATTTTTACAGCAATATTTGCCAATCGAACTTCGTAGAGCCCGACGAGATAGGTTCTTACACTTAGAACAGGGTAATATGAGTGTTCGGGAATATATCATGCAATTCAACTCTATGGCTAGGTATGCTCCTACGATTGTTGCTGATATGAGTGATCGGATACACCAGTTTGTTAGTGATTTGGGGGCACACTTGATAAATGAGTGCACTACAGCTTCTCTAAACCAAGGAATGGATATTGCCCGTATTCAAGCATATGCACAGGGTCTAGAGAATCGCAAGAGGCAACAATGAGCCAATCGGGAGCATGATAAAGGTCAGCAGAAGAGGGCAAGGTTCGCAGGTAACACAGGAGAGACTCGAGGTGGATTTAGGCCACAGTTTCCTAGGCGTCCATCTTATCCGGTAGCCAGTGCGCCACCACATTTTCAAGGGCAGCGACATGATCGACCCACTTATTCTGGTCCAGGTCAGCGTTCATGGACCCCAAGTCCACAGTTTAGAGGCGAGTTCAGCCAGATGAGGCCTCAATTTCCCAGATATGATCGATGTGGCCGAAATCATTTTGGACCGTGTCGCCAGGGTTTTGATGCATGTTATGCATGTGGACAACCAGGTAATTTTATGAGACATTGTCCGATGGCAGGTGGAGGGGGTATAGCTCAACCAACGGCATCTGCAGGGGCTTCTTCATCTTCAGTATGTCCTCCTAGGTAGAGTATGCATACATCAGCTGGCAGGGGTAGGGGAAGGTTTGGAGCTTCTAGTTCAGGAGGTCAGCAGAATCGCATATATGCTTTATCGAGTCATCAGGATTTGGAGTCATCTTCGGACGTGGTTACAGGTATACTATCCGTCTTTTCTATCGATATGTATGCCTTGATAGATCCTGGTTCTACATTGTCATATATTTCCCCCTTCGTTGCTAGTAAATGGGATAGAGAGCCACTGTTGCATAAGTCGTTTGAGGTATCTACACCAATGGGTGAGTCTGTTGTAGTTAGACGAATATATCGAAGTTGTGAGGTGAAGATTCATGACCGTCATACGTTAGCTGATTTGCATGAGCTAGAAATGGTTGATTTTGATATCATTATGGGTATGGATTGGTTGGCTTCTTGTTATGCTAATGTAGATTGTTGGACAAAGATTGTTCGTTTTAATTTTCCAGGTGAACCTATTATCGAATGGAAAGGTGATACTGCAGCACTTAAGGGGAAGTTAATTTCTTACCTTAAAGCTCGAAGGATGATTTTGAAGGAGTACATTTATCATTTGGTACGAGTGCAGGATATGGAGGTGAAATCTCCAACCCTTCAATCGGTTCCTGTTGTGAATGAATTTCCTCATGTATTTCCTGATGAACTTCCTGGTCTTCCTCCTGAAAGAGAAATCGACTTTGCTATTGATGTGCTTCCAGATACTCAACCAATATCTATTCCTCCATACAGAATGGCTCATGCTGAGTTAAAAGAGTTGAAAGTCCAGTTGAAGGGTCTTCTGAATAAGGGCTTTATCAGGCCAAGTACTTCTCCCTGGGGTGCACCAGTATTGTTTGTTCGTAAGAAGGACGGTTCATTAAGAATGTGTATTGACTATCGTCATCTCAACAAAGTGACTATCAAGAACAAGTACCCCCTTACCCTGAATTGATGATTTGTTTGATCAGTTGCAAGGTGCCAAGTATTTCTCAAAGATTGACCTTCGATCCGGCTATCACCAGTTGCGAGTTAAGGAGAAGGATATTCCAAAAACGGCTTTCCGAACTAGATATGGCCATTATGAATTCCTTGTGATGTCTTTCGGTCTTACTAATGCACCAGCAGCTTTCATGGATTTGATGAATCGGGTTTTCCAACCATTTCTAGATATATTTGTAATTGTTTTCATTGATGATATTTTGGTATATTCTCGATCAGAAGCAGAACATGAGGATAATTTGCGTGTGGTGTTGCAGACTTTGAAAAATTAGAAATTATATGCTAAATTCTCCAAATGTGAATTCTGGTTGAATTCAGTGGCATTCCTTGGGCATATCGTTTCCTATGAAGGCATTAAGGTAGATGGTCAGAAAATTGAAGCAGTACAAAACTGGCCTCGACCCACAACTCCCACGGAGGTTCGTAGTTTCTTGGGCTTAGCAGGTTACTATCGGAGATTTGTGGAGAACTTCTCTTCTATTGCTGCTCCTATGACAAAATTGACACACAAAGCCGTTAAGTTCCAATGGTCTGATGCATGTGAAAGGAGCTTTCATGAGTTGAAGAAACGCTTAATATCAGCACCTATTCTAGCACTTCCTGAGGGATCTGAAGGTTATGTGGTATATTGTGATGCATCTAGGGTTGGATTGGGATGTGTTCTAATGCAGCATGGCAAAGTTATTGCATATGCTTCAAGGCAATTGCGGAAGTACGAACACAATTATCCGACTCATGACATTGAATTAGCAGTCGTTATATTTACCTTGATAATATGGCGTCATTATCTTTATGGTGTTCATGTGGATATCTATACAGATCACAAAAGTTTACAATATATATTTAAGCAAAAAGAGCTGAACTTGAGACAACGGAGGTGGCTTGAATTGTTGAAGGACTATGATGTGGATATTTTGTACCATCCGGGCAAAGCAAATGTGGTAGCTGATGCGTTGAGTCGCAAATCCATGGGCAGTTTGAAGCATGTAGAAGCTGGGAAATTAGAAATGACTAAGGATATATATCAATTGGCTAACCTGAGGGTGCGACTACAAGATACAGGTGACCAGGGTATAGTAGTCCAAAATATTGCGGGGTCATCACTCGTAGATGAGGTAAAAATGCGTCAATTTGAGGATCCGGAGTTAGTCAAGATTAAAGAGAGCATCCCTTTTTAGAAGAATCAGTTGTTCGAACAATCTAATGATGGAATTCTAAAATGTAAAGGCCGATGGTGTGTACCTAACATTGGGGAGCTTCGTAAGCAAATTATGACGGAGATGCACCAGTCTCGATACTCAGTTCATCCTGGTTCAACCAAAATGTATCATGATCTTCGTCAGCTATACTGGTGGAACGACATGAAGAAGGATATAGCTACATATGTGGCTCAGTGTCCCAACTGCCAGCAAGTTAAAGCTGAACACCAGAAACCTGGAGGACTACTTCAAAATATTGAGATTCCATCTTGGAAATGGGAATCGATTAATATGGATTTTATTACAGGATTGCCCAATTCTCGCCGGAAGTTCAATTCAATTTGGGTCATTGTGGATAGGCTGACGAAATTAGCTCACTTTCTCCCAGTTAGGACCACATATTCAGCTGAAGACTATGCAAGACTGTATATCAAGGAAATAGTTCGACTACATGGAGTTCCTCTTTCTATTATATCTGACAGAGCTGCCTAATTTACAGCTAATTTTTGGAGGTCTTTTCAAGAAGGTTTGGGTACTCTTATTAACCTCAGTACAACCTTTCATCCGCAGACCGACGGACAAGCCGAACGCACTATTCAGAAGCTCGAAGATATGTTGCGAGCTTGTGTCTTAGGCTTCAAGGGAAGTTGGGAAGATCATTTACCGCTTATTGAGTTTGCCTACAATAACAGTTATCACGCCAGTATTCATATGGCACCCTATCGAGGCACTATATGGGAGGAAATGCAGATCTCCTATTGGCTGGTTTGATGTTGGCGAGACAAAGTTGCTAGGACCTGAATTGGTACAGCAAGCTGTAGAAAAGGTAAAGTTGATCCAGGAAAGGTTGCGTACAGCTCAAAGTCGACAGAAATCATATTCAGATAACTGACATCGAGACTTGGAATTTGTTATGGGAGACTGGGTATTCTTGAAAGTTTCGCCTATGAAGGGTGTAATGAGATTTGGAAAGAAGGGAAAACTCAGCCCTAGATATATCGGGCCATATCAGATTGTTCAGAGAATTGGGCGAGTAGCCTACACACTTGACTTGCCACTGAATTAAGCGCAATCCATCCGGTATTTCACATTTCCATGCTTTGCAAATTCTTAGGTGATCCTTCTAGCATCAGCCCTATTGAGGATATTCAAGTTACCGAGGATTTGTCATATGAAGAAATACCTGTTGCCATTCTTGACCGTCAAATCCGTAAGCTAAGGACTAAAGAGGTAGCCTCAGTAAAAGTACTGTGGAGGAGCAATAATGTAGAGGAAATGACATGGGAGGCCGAGGAGGACATGAAGTCCAGGTACCCTCATTTATTTAAACCTTCAGGTGGTATGCTTGAGACAAATATGGCAGGTGTTGCACAGATATCAACCAGTAACAGCTGAGGTAATTAAGGTATGGCTAACCTTCTTCTTATTATTATTATTGTATAAGTAAGCGATCATGTGAGGCCAATTAATGTTATTATGATGATGTGTGGCCTTGGATATGTATGTTTGTGCTGATGACAGGTATTGGATAGTCCTATATATAGGGGAAACTCTGGCGAAATTTTTATAAAAAAAAAAATTGAGAAGTTAAGTTAACCGTTAACATTCGGAGACGAATGTCCATAAGGAGGGGAGAATGTTACACCTTGTGTATTCGGTGTTATCATGTTGTAAAAGGGCTAATTCGATAGAATATAATTTCTATGAGATATTTAAATTATTTGATAGTTATACGCTAAGATTGGAAGTCATTTGAGTTGTGATTAAAAATTCGACAAAGATCGTTGCAAGTTATGGGTTTTAAATTTTACTGGAATTTGGATAAAATGTTGATGAGCTTTTCTCTCAATATACTGGGAGTTATGGTGTGTTCTACCTATCGAATCGAATGTCTATGAGTCTAGTTTCTAACGCAATAAACCGTTCGTTAATACGACTTCAAAGTAGAGAGATATTAATATTTTCGTACAGGGGTGCACACTGTTACGGGAACAGTGTGCAAACCGGGTTTTGTCCAAATTTTTTTTATTTAAGTCATCCAAAACAGAACCCCTTCGTTTATTTCTCTCCAAAACAGAACCAAAACCGTTGGTATTTCCTCTCAAACTCCTCCCATCCATCTAGCCAAGCATAACAACAATTTAATCATCTTCAACCATGGCAACTTCGGAATCGTGAATTTCTTTGGTGATTCACTTCTCATAGCAAGACTCCGCCTTGAAAAAAATTTCGAATTTTGAGTAATTCTAGTCACATAAGGTATGATTTAACTTCCTCTTTGTTTCTTGTAAACATCTACCATAAGAATTCTTAAGAAATAGTTGAAATCTATAGAAATATTCTTTGATTTTTGTTAAGAAACCCCTCTTAGTAGGACTTGGTTGTTTGGGCTGTTTTATATAGTTTTTTTGTGTTGATTGAATCTGTGAAGATATGGCTGGAATCATGTCGATGAGGAGATGTAATAAAGTAAAATTTTGATGGTGTGTTGGGTAAAATTAAACTACAAAAAAAGGGTCTACAATTCATGCCCGCAAGTTGTTCGCTTAATTGTCTAAATGAGGAATTATATAGCATATGAGCTTGAATTTGATATTGGATGGTTCGTGTTATGTAGGAATCATTCCTAAGGCTTTCGAGTTCTCGGAAATCGTATATAACTCCATCGACAAGGTATGTAGGGCTTTCGATATACTTTTCGGCATGACTAGAATTCGAGTAAACGTTATTCTTTCTCATAGAGTGCGTACTTTAGAGAATATCCATGAATTCTCGGTTTTCCTTGTTCCGTGCTTAAAAAGAACTAGAGCCTTTTTACTTGTTGTCATTTCGACATTCATATAAATCTTGAATAAGTAGCACTTACTTCAAAGGTATTCATAATACATTGATCTCATGTTCTTAGTACTTGTTGACTCGTAGTTAAGAAAATCAGATATTTTAGCGACAATTATGATAGTCGGGGAATAATGATGATATGCCATTTTGACTCTTCGTAGAAGTCTTTGAAGTTTGGTTCGCATTGCACTTATATTCTACCGAGCCTTTATCATGGCCGGGTACGTTATGGATATTATAGCCCCATAGAGGGATTTATTATTATATAATGTGATATATTATAACTAGCGATAGTGAGCAACGATTCCACGAGCATACATTTATATCCAGGTTGAACTTTAATTTACTATCGAGGCAAGTTTTAAAAATTCAAATTGTATATATATATTTTTTCTTGTTAATTACATTTTTCATGTTACATTTGTCGCCCTACGTATTCAGTACATATTTCGTACTGACGCATTTTTATGCGCTATGTTCATGCCCACAGGTTCGGATAGACAGAGCGGTGTGCCTCCTCAGTAGGACCCCTAGGATCAGCGTTGGGTTTCGCACTCCACTTCTTCGGAGTTGCTGACTTTGAGTCCATAGGTACTATTACATATGTATATGTGTAGTTTTGGGTATGTCGGGGGTTTTGTCCCACCAGGTTATTATATTTCATATCATATTTCATGGTTGGTTCGCTCGGGCCTTCGTGCATCGGGTGCCAGTCACACCTCCCAAGATTGGGGTGTGACACATAATCTTTACAAAAAATTATATTAATTAGATAATTACTTTTTATCGATTATAATAGCATCTATGTAAGTAATTTTAAGTTATATTTAAGTATATGAATAATTTCTCACACACACATAAGCTATCTTGTAATTGATGATCAATCTTATACATTACTCTATATAAACAAAACATGATTTTACAAAATAATTTTACTAAACACACGGCTCTTGTCTACAATATGATTTGAATATGTTAGGTGGTAGATACCTACAGATTCACTTGTATTCTTACCATTAAATCAAAGCCCGAAGAGACCACAGGAACATAATTTCTATTCAATTCCTTCATTTTCTTGTTTGTGGTTACAATGGGCAAGAATCTAAAAGGCTACCTTAATCTAGTTGCTACTCTTGTATGAAAGGATATTTTCAAAACAAAAGTAAAACACATAATACAGAAAGTAGTTTTGTTTTTAAGATTTAGCAACATATACAAAATCCAAAACATTATATTCATTTACTTCAATGCTTGTTTCCTTGCCCATCACCAACTGCTTCAGTATCTTGTCCTCAATGCCTTATGAGGGTGATTCTTGACATCCTTCTCAGAATATTTACCTACAGTTTATAAAAATAAAACATTATAACCTTTAGTTATCAAAATTCCAAGGAGTTCATTCCAAGCTGGTAGATCTTTTAAATGGAAAATTTCATCTTAATGCAATCGTTAGGAAATTGACACATTTGAAACCTTTAAGATTTAATTTTGGTTCCACAACAACTCCCATATATTCTAATAACAAAAGGGATAAAGAGGGGAAAAACATCTATATATATATATATATACTCACAATGGAAATGTGCTATAGGTATTGTGCCATTGCTGATGAGTTCAAACTTATAAGTATCTCCTACTTGAACTCCATTTGCTTGTACGAACTCTCGCCATCCCCTTTTAATTCCAAAGTGATATCCCATTTTCCCTAGCTGCACTGACCATGATTTCCGTTTTTCATTGACAAGAATCATCTCACACTGTCTATTCATCAAGCCATTTGATTTCGCAAAAGCCAATGGAAGACACTGCTCAAATGTTATTCCAATATAGTGATCAATGCCGCGTTATCACATGAAAAAAAACTACTATTTTATATTAAAAGTTGTTCAAGATCACTTACAAAAACAGGATGTTTGATGGTGTAAGGTTTAATAGTAGATATGAAATGAGGGTTAGCATCAGCACATGTTGAAGCTGCTACTTGTACTTTTGGGGAAGTCGCGTCCGTGGTTTTAATCCTAAGGTCTGTTGTTCCTTTCAAGTAAACAAGAAAACAGAAGAAACAACATTATATTACAATGAAAAATCAAAAGAGAAGACAAGGATATTTCAAAAACAACTCGAAGTGTTTGCTTCAAATATCCAGACCTTCATTTGAGATTCTTTTAGCATCCAAATTGTTCTTCTTCTTTACTTCAGGATGGAGGGGTGGACTACCTCTCAAATCTAGTTTTTTAACAGAAACAAAAAATGTCATAACTGACACTGAAGATGGATTCAAACCAAAAATACAGCATTAAGTTGAAGCAGAAGATATCTGTTATTGTTCATTCTGATGACAATGAGTGGATTTCAAGATATTTGAACACATATACAACAGCAAACTTCAGTGTAATCCCACAAGTGGCGTCAGGGGTGGGTAATGTATTGTGAAGGTAGAGAGGCTGTTTCATTTGAACACATATCATACTTCTTTTATGTTGTGCCAAGATATATATATTAAAACCAAACTATGAATTCATTTCATCCAACAACATGTAGTTATTAATTAATCTAGATATTCAACTACTGTCGCATCGGTTACTTAATTAAACAGTAGAAAACATGATGAAATTTAAGACAAAGGTTTAGATGAGAAACTTGCCATGAAATTTAAATATAGGTGTCTCTCCATTGGAAACTATCTCAAACATTACGCGATCTCCTTCCTTTAGGCACTTGTCAATGCAGAATTCACGCCATCCCCGTCCAATATATGTGGTTTCGCCGCTTGTATACAGACTAAATGTCCATGACCTTCGCTCGTCCCTTATAATTATCATACATTTCCTTTTATTGAGTCTGTTTTTCAGAGCGAATTGTCTTGGAATAGTCTGAAAAAATTTATAATTAATCCGCTGCATATAAACAGTATGTATATATGTATGCAAGGATCCAGAATATTAGAATATGGTGATCACCGATCAGGATTATGTAAAGCCCGATATTCCTAGAAAGGATAGTTGTGATGTGCTTCATGGCCGGCCTTTTCAATATGGATTCGAAGGCAAGGGTTTGTGAGGTAAGGATTATTTATGTATGTATGTATGTTTTACACCTTCAAATTGTGAAAGAGATAATTGTTCTCATAAGCTATGCATACAGGAAAAGAATTCATTTCTTTTCATTCTTTTTTTGTTTTTGTTTCAGCTGTGAACTTACCACAAAATGTTTTGAAAGGCAATAAGGTCTGATTGTACAAATGAAGTGAGAGTGAGTGAGATGCTTGTCCTTTTCAGCAGCTTCTACATTGGGGAAAGCCTTGTCTGATGCCTTGATGTTGGCCTTTGTTTTTTCTGTTGCATTTGTTAATTACACATAAAATCACTTAAGAAAATAGAAGAAGAAACATTACAATCAGAAATGAAAAATGAAGTTAAGGGTTATATCAGACAAGTATATAGAAGTGTTTGCTTTGAATATCCAAACCTTCATCTGAGATTCTTTTGGCATCCAAATAGTTCTTCTTCTTTAGTTGATGGAGGGATGGACTTCCTCTCAAATCTAGTTTTTAGATTGAAACAACAATGTCATAATTTAGACAGAAAATGAATTTAAACAAAAAATATAACATTCAGTTGAAGCATAAAAGATCTGTTATTGCTCATTCTGATGGCAAGGAGTGTCCTATAGATATTTGGACACATCATATTTCTTTCTTTGTTTTGGATCAAGAGATCTTCCAAAACAATATCAACAAGAGATTATTAGTAGAAAACAGGAGAAACTTGCCATGAGCTTTAAATATAGGTGT
The DNA here is from genome assembly GCA_032618575.1 of Nicotiana noctiflora. NCBI lineage: Eukaryota > Viridiplantae > Streptophyta > Magnoliopsida > Solanales > Solanaceae > Nicotiana > Nicotiana noctiflora. The sequence continues at coordinate 172,593 of JASVEL010013232.1, read as the reverse complement.
TTCTCCATTGGAAACTATCTCAAACATTACGCGATCTCCTTCCTTTAAGCACTTGTCAGTGCAGAATTCATGCCACCCACGTCCAATGTAGGTTTTTCCGACACTTGTATACAGACTACATGTCCATGACCTTCGCTCGTCCCTCACAATTATCGTGCATTTCCTGTTCTTGAGTCTGTTATCTAGTGCAAATTGTCTCGGAATGTACTGAAATATTTTATAATCAATTGCAAATAACAGTCAATATGTATATATACATATGTTGAATGTACGTTTTACACCTCCAAATTGTCAAAGAGATAATTGTTCTCATAAGGAAAAGAATTCAATTATTTTCCTTATCTCTTTGTTTTTTTCTGTGTAACAATCATAGTATTAATGTAGTCGAGAACTTACCAGAAAACACTTTGTAAGGCAATAAGGTTTGATAGTACAAATGAGATGAGAGTGACTGTTATGGATCTCCTTATTAGCAGCTTTTACATTGGGGAAACCCTTGTCTGATGTCCTCATGTTAGCCTTTGTTTTTTCTGTTGCATTTATTAATTATACACACAACATCAGTTAAGAAAATAACGCCAAAAAAATACGCATTATGAATCAACAAAACAATCTATATTTATATCTAATATTTGTGCATAATTTTTATTGATTAGGGAGTGGAGTGGAAGAGTGGAGAAGAAAAAAGCATATGAATGTTATTTGTAGCAGTATGGGATTCGAACATTATGTTATTCTTTTATGTTGTTGTAGGGTTGCAGTTAATGCTCGAATTTAAATGTAAAAAACTTTGCTTTTACTTTGCTCTTTCTGCTAAAGATTTGTTATATTATCAAATGATTCGTTATTTTATCAAATGATTCAGCATGATTATGTATTTATGTGCTTCACTTTTCGTAATTTTTCCACAAGTATGAAATTTGTCACAAATATTAAAATTTTCATTGCGCTACTCATGATTCTCTTATTTTAAAGCAACTGAGAAATCTGTTTTCACCCATATTCTTTTTGTTAGTTTTGTTCATGTATGTGTATATATATGTGGATATTCTATTCTATATCCGGCATTATCAAACGTGAGGTATGTGTAAAATTTGACATAATAAAGTCGTAAAATAGTGGTCAGCAATTGTATAAAACCCATTATATTTATTTAGACTTCTTGGGAATTTTAATCATTCCAACGATGTGGATTAAAGAGAGGTATGTATGAAATTTGATAGTAAGCCTTTTGATTTAATATTCCATGACAACAAATGCTAAAAATTGCATACGAATCCCAAATCACGTTTGATATTTCTTTATGAGAAATCTTTATGAGAAATATCATAGAAATGCAATTAACGTACTTTTTGGTGCATTTATAGTACGTTTGTAATTAAATTGGCGTCATATAAATATATTTTCGAATAAAAAAATGAAACAAAAAAGGAAAGGAGAAGAGGATAATCATTTCCAAAAGATCCAATAATTCGATGCATCCTACGTGGTGGAACAATGTATAGAGATGAAGTCCTAGCGTCCTTTGATCTGTTTAAATATTTTATTTCATTTTTTGACTTTTATAATATTTTATATATGATAAAGTTATATAGGTACGAATTATTAACTACTTTTCAAGAAAATGAAATCATATTAGCACATACTAACATCAAAGAATAACGTATATATGTATACACTTATTCCACTTATATTAGGGGGAAAATAAAGACTTTATTGTGAAATAAAAATGTAACCAAATATTTATAAGATACGTGTTCCCAAAATTGTAAATATAGAAACAAAAGGAAAAAATATTTTTGTAATTCTCTCACCAAAACAAAATGAAAAAGCCAATAATAGATTGACAAATTAAAGGTCTCAAAAGAAGTTTTAAGACCAAATATTCGAAAACATTAAAAATATTCAGTTATATTTTTGGTTGAGATAAATATTTGAATATTTAAAAAAAACAACAAAAATTAACTGGGTATGCTATAGCCGCGCGCGAAGCACGAATAATTTACTAGTTTCCATATATAGATAACAGAAAGATAAAAAGAAAGTTGTTGAGGAATGTATCACAAATGAGCCCTAAAGAAGTTCACCTTCCAAATGAAATTTGTTGGGAGTCTCCTCCTCCTCTTCATCCTCGTCTTCTTGCATATATTCTCTCTCACAACAACTTGAACCAAAGATGGAAACATCAAACTCCATATTACCTTCATGTCTAAACACCAACATATCTCCCAATTGCAAATCATGCTCTTCTGCAAACTCTGTCCAACCATCTTCCATTCGACGGCCCTTCACCTTCACCACCCACTTCTTACTACCCCTTCTCAGTATTGCATGCACATTCTCATCTCCCTTCACATACTTCAAGAAACCTACAGGAATTTTCTGCAATACAACAAATATATGTATCATCAGAGTAATATATAGGAATATGTAGCAATTAAAAGTATGTATAATAACTCACAAGCCCATTCTTGAAACCTGGCAGAATTGCTTTTAAAAAATGAGGTTTCTTTGGTGGGAGTTTTTTCATGGCTGCCAAAATAAGTGTTTTTCACAAAGTGAAAGAATAGGAAGGAAACTACAGAGTTGCACAGGAAACTGAAAAGTTACTACTATACTTAAGTGATATATGAACCAATACCATTATACATTAAGCATTAATTGTCGGCCCTCTGCACTTCAACCAAGATATTGATCTGACCACACTAAGCCTTATGTCATTTCAGAAATGTAGAAAAATGTAAACTAGTTCAAAACCTACATATATTAGCCATCTCAATTTACATGATGTATTTGATCAGCATGAAATTTTGAAAAATATACTCCCTCTAAAATTTGTGATATAAAACAGGCCATAAGTAATTATGAGCTTATAGATTACCGATTAAAAATAAAATGAGAAATTTAAATTAAATATTTTTTTAAATATAAAAAGATAATATTCTTTTTGGACCAATTATATAAATTAGTGTTAGGTGTTTGCCATAATTTTCTTATCATATTTGATTTTCCTATCTCTTGAAGGAAATGGATAACATAATTACCTAAGTTGAGTTTTCCTTTTAGTAAAAGGAAATTAGAAATTCTTCCATATTTGGCTAGTCTTTTTTCTTGTATGAAAAAGTTTGGACTTCTATAAATTGAGTATTCTTCCTTCTCATTTAGTAGCATTCACAATGTAGCCATAGGGGGCTTGAGAGTAGTGTTTAGGGGGAGAACTTTTCGGGACAAGTGTTAGAGTGTCACTTGTGTTTGTTTCTTCGTGAGGTTGTTCTCTCGATATTTTGTACTCTCTTTTTATTATAGTGAATTGCTCATCTCCGTTGTGGACGTAGGTCAGTTGACCGAACCACGTTAAATATTTGTGTCTCTTTTGGTAGATTTCTCTCTATTGTGTGATTTACCATCGTTCAAGATTTGCTTTTGCTAGCTTCCGCATGACACCTGATTTTTTCGGTCCTAACAAGTGGTATGAGAGCAAGGTTCAAAACAGGTTCATCTTGGCGGGTACAGTTCTAACCGCAACATATTTTACGATAATTGTAATTTTTGTCTGAGAAATTTGATCGGTGTGTTACGCACGTGGAGACAAACTTTGTGGCGGAGATCTGGAGATGCGACCTGTTGAAAGCTATGTGAAGAAGGGGGATCAAGTTTATTTTGTCAAAAAATTCAGGCCAAGGGGGAGAATTGTTAGGTGTTTGCCATAATTTTTTTACCATATTTGGTTTTCCTATCTCTTGAAGGAAAGGGGCAATATAATTACCTAAGTTGAGTTTTCCTTTTTGTAAAAGGAAATTAGAAATTCTTCCATATTTGGGTAGTCCCTTTTCTTGTAGGAAAAGGTTTGGACTTCTATAAATTGAGGATCCTTCATTCTCATTCAGTAGCATTCACAATGTAGCCGTAGGGGCCTTGAGAGTAGTGTTTAGGGGGAGAACTTTACGGGACAAGTGTTAGTGTGTCACTTGTGTTTGTCTCTTCGTGAGGTTGTTCTCTCGATATTTTGTACTCTCTTTTTATTATAGTGAATTGCTCATCTCCGTTGTGGACGTAGGTCAGTTGACCGAACCACGTTAAATATTTGTGTCTCTTTTGGTAGATTTCTCTCAATTGTGTGATTTACCATCATTCAAGATTTGCTTTTGCTAGCTTCCGCATGACACCTGATTTTTTCGGTCCTAACAATTAGGACGAAAGAAATACACATTAACCTTCTAAATCACTCAAACGATCAAACTCAGAGGTCGTTTGGTAGGGTGTATAAGAATAGTGCGGAATAAGATGTATTAATAATATATGGATTAGTAATGTATGTGTTAGTAATGCGAGCATTAGTTATGTAGATATTATTTCTTATCTACTGTTTGGTGTGGTGTATTAACATTATAATGCATCGCATAATCTTTAAAAAAAATAATTGTTTACAAAAAATAGACAAGAGGGGTTGCTCTAATGGTAAGCAACCTCCACTTCCAACCAAGAGGTTGTGAGAGTCTCCCCAAGAGTAAGGTGAGAAATTCTTGGAGGGAAGATGCCGAGGGTCTATTTGGAAACAGCCTCTCTACCCTTGGGTAGGGTATGTAAGGTCTAGCCTAGGGCAGGGATAAGGTCTGCGTACACACTATCCTCCCCCGACCCCACTAAGTAAGATTATATTGGGTTGTTGTAGTTGTAGTTTTAGTTGTTTACAAAATGTCCTCTATATTCTCTAGCTTTAAAGTCCTTTAAGGACAATTTTGTTTTTAACTCATACTATTACATGCATTAATAGTCATGGTATTACTAATACTTGTATTATTATACGCATGTTGAAAAAATATACCAAACAAAATATTATTAATGCATAAACCTAATACTTGTATTAATTTTTCGAATACCTCCTGCCAAACGACACCTTATGGCGATAATTTTACCCTAAGGGATATATATCGTATTTAGAAATCAGTACATGTATATTTTTTTTCAAGATTTATCTTGTACATTATGTTTTTGACATAATAAGATGTATAAGTATATCATTATTAGTTCAAAATAAAACTCCATAAGAACTGGATTTTAGTTATATATACATCAGATGATTAATTTGGAAATTAAGGAGTAAACTTTCTACTTCTGGAAAGTTATTATTGGAAAGCGAAACAGGATTGCTGGCCGTCTCCCCATCCATGCAAAACTAATCATTGCTACCATTAATAACACATCACTCTAATCCTAGTCTAGAAATGATCGTCAGAATCCTCCCCCAAATAACTCTTAACCCCCTATTTTTTCAGCCTATATTCAACCTCTCAAAGCATTGAAGAGCCATCTAATAAAGATTAATGGTGCAATTCAACCATCCTAGGACTAGCCATAAATATAAATAGCCATCTTAATTTAACTCGTATTATTGATATATCATGTCCCTTTATAATTTATAATTTAAGAAAATAATTAATTTTTTTTATCTTATACTAGTGAATTTGTTTGTAAAATGTTTCATGGATTTATGAATTCTTTTTGTTAAATTGGATCGAGGTAGATGAAGAAAAATTATAAGTGTTATTAGTTTCATCTATAAAAAATGACAATGTCTATTAATATCATACTCACAATAATATGAGCATGTAAACAGTGACATAAAGTTCTGTTGCCAACATTCTCTTTTTTTTAATTAAATAAAAGTATCGATAAAAATTAATTGGTCGTCCTACTTTACTATGACGATCCGGTTCGTCGTTACGTAAGTTACCGTCCCGTTTCCCCCATATTGTGTTTCTCTATGCTTCGTTATCAGTATTTGAGGTGATCGAGTCGAATTGGATTGGTTTTAGATGGAAATGAGACACTTAGGCCCCGTTTGGCCATAAGTTTTCTCAAATTAAATTTGGAATTTATTTCAAATCTCATGTTTGGCCATAAATATTGCTCAAATTTTGGTCAAATCCCAAATTTCAAATCCAAAAATCAGTTATTGAGCTGATCTTGGGCCAAATTTCTAAAACTTGGAATATGTACATATTTTCCCAAAATAAAGTTGAAAAATATGTTTTGAAATTATATGTCCAAACACATTTTCATCTTCAAACAAAACTTCACCCAAATCAGATTTTTCAAAATAAATTTGGGATCTATGACCAAATGCTAGCTTAATCTCTTTAAGGAAGGCTTATGTCGGAAAAGTCAACCGGATGTTGACTATGGAGTTAGAGGGCTCAGATGTGAATTCCGGTGATTCAGTTAGCTTCGGGTGATGATTTGTTATTTAGGAGTGTGATCGGGAGTGATTTTGGAAGTCCGATGTAGAATTAGGCTTGAATTGACGAAGTTCAATTTTGACGAATTTTGGTTGAAAGGTGAGATTTTGATCTGAGGATCAGAATGGAATTTCAGGAATTTCAGTAGCTCCGTCGGGTGATTTTAAATGTGTGTGCAATGTTTTGGATTATTCGGAGGTGATTTGATTGAGTTTTTTATCGAATGCGAGTTTCAGGAGAATTTGAATAACTTAGGCTTAAATTGATGAGAATAGAGGATTTTTGTGTTGTTCGATGTGTTTTCAGGATTGGAACAAGTTTGAATGAGGTTTTAGGATGTGTTGGTATTTTTGGTTGAGGTCCCGGGGGGCCTTGGGGTGAATTCAGGTGGTTAAACGAGAGTTTTGAAGTGTGTTGCATGTTTAGTTTTTTTGTCATCTGTATTTCTGCTTCTGCGGAATTGGACCGCAGAAGCGGGTGAGGGATCGCAAAAGCGGTTCTTGGCCTGGTGGAGTGGTTCCGCAAAAGCGGAACATGGTTCAGTTCTGTCATCTATATTTTCGCTTCTGCGAAAATGGACCGTAGAAGGGGTTCCGCAGAAGCGGGTGAGGGATCGCAAAAGTGGTTCTTGGCCTGGTGGAGTGGTTACACAAAAGCGGAACATGGTTCAGTTTTTCTGTCATCTGTATTTTTGCTTCTACGGAAATAGACTGCAGAAATGGGTGAGGGATCGCAAAAGCGGTTCTTGGCCTGGTGGAGTGGTTCCGCAAAAGCAGAACATGGTTCGCAAAGGCGGGTCCGCAGGAGCGGACTTTTAGTTGTAGAGGAGGTTTTGGTTGATCCGCAGAAGCGAATATGGAGCCGCAAAAGTGAAAGCTGGGCTTTCAATGAAAATCCACATAAGCGGGAACTTGGCCGCAGAAGTGGTCCCGCATAAGCGGAAGCGGGACTGCAGAAGCAAAAGTCATTGTGGGCAGAAGGGTTTTATATCATTATTTCATCTCTAAGTCTATTCACTTTTTCTCCATTGTTAACCACCTTGAGAGCTTTTTGGTAGAGATTGAAGAGGATTTTGACGGAAATTGATTGGAGGTAAGTTTCGTGACCTAGAAATATTATTTTATTGAAGAATAAACCTTTAATTCTTGGAAATTTGGGTAAAAATTGGAAGAACTACGGCTTGGATTTTAAAATGAAAATTTGGGATTTGAAAGTGCATTTGGACTCCGATTTTGATAAATTTTATATGTATGAACTCGTGGCGAGACGAAGAAACCAGTGATGTAAATTTTGTAATTTTCGAGAAGTGGGCCCAGGGCTCGGGTTTTGCCAACTTCATAATTTTTGATATTTTTCGAGTCCTTTCGATTGGTTTATGTTCCCTTAGCCTATTGTGATGTATTCTTTGTGGTTTTCACCAGATTCTACGCACGAGGAGGTTGATTCGCGAGGGAAAGGCATAGCGAGCTAGACTTGTGGTCGACTTGAGGTGAGTAATTGATGTAAATGCTGCTCTGAGGGTTTGAAACCCCGAACTTTCATATCGTAACGCTATATTGAGGCGTGACACAAATTCTATGACGAGTGTGGGGTCGTTTACTGATGGGGATTGTGACTTGGTCCATCCTGAGTGTTATTTCCACTATATTAGTGATTGAGACGCATACCTTATCACTGTGAATTGGGCTTATTACCATGTTTGGGGCCTTGTGCCGACTTGTAGAATCCTTAGGGGATCTTCATTAGTTTTCCTCACTTATTTGCATAAATTATACTCTCAATCATGTTTTCAACTTTTAAAGTAATACAAGGAATGTGTTTTTAATCATGAATATTAAATAAAAAGGATATGAGGGCTGAGAACCCTATAGTATGTCATGCCCGAGTGCCTGTGAACTTATTTGACTGAGATGGATCGAGGACCCGATAGTGAAGATGTTATTCCTTGTTATGGATCGAGCTACATGCCGCAGCGATGATATATTTATATTGAGGCCGAGAGCCTATTTGATGCCACGAGATGGCTGATATTGCGCTTGGACTATAGGAGCCCATCCGGAGTCTGTACACACCCACATTGAGCGTCGTTGACATTAAATAAGTGGAGCGGACTACACGCTGTAGCGGGTACTAGAGTGTACCGTTATATGTGTTGCATCTTATCATGCATTAGTCTATTAACTGTATTATTGTTTTACATGTTTACACTGATATTGATCTGAATTGTTAGATATAGGTTATCTTGTGTATTTTCTGCGATTTCTAACTTTAGACTTTATTTATGTTTATTACTCACTTTACTCCATGTACCTTGCATGCATATCTATGTTCTTCTCACTTTACTCCCTGTACCTTGCATGCATATCTAGGTTCTTCTCAGGCTGAGTAGATCTAGTTTGATCGAGCGGAGTTATCTTTCGGGAGCATCGAGGTAGTTGCACGGCGTTCGCAGCCTTAGATTCCTCCCCTCTATCCCTATCTTTGTTTTTCACATTATCACATTTTAGACAGATCTTGTAGTAGGATGACACTTTTTATTTAGAGGCTCATGTTCGTGACATCAGGTCCATGATTGTGCTATATTCTATATTTTGTTAAAATTTCGCATTTTTATCAGTATTTCTTGATCTTTGACTTAAATAGTTTGGTGATTCACTGTGTTATCTATCTATCTCTGTTTATCAATTGGGTTAAATATTGTAAATGGTCAAGCTTGCCTAGTAGTATGTTGGGCGCCATCATGACCAGGTTAGGGTTGTGACAAGTTGGTATCAGAGCCTAGGTTACTTGGTCTTGCGAATCATGAGCCGGTTTAGTAGAGTCTAGCGGATCGGTATAGAGACGTCCGTATTTATCCTCGAGAGGCTGTAGAAACTTTTAGGAAAACTTCATATTCTTGAAATTCTTGTCGTGCTACTTTATTGATCCGAGAACTAAGCTTTTGTATTCTATTCTCTCGCATGTGGTGAGAACTCGTGCAGCCGGACGTGGCGTACTACCACCATTACCACCCACTAGAGGTTGTGGGCATGGTCTTGGTCGTGGTCGTGACAGAGCAGCAGGGCAACACCTGCAGATCCACCAGTTGCCCTCGTTCAAGACCAACCTCCAGCTGTAGAGACTCCAGCAGCACCTACTCAGGCACAAGTTGTGTGCCTATTGTGATTACGGGTCTTCAGGAGGCTCTAACTTAGATTCTATCAGTTTGCACTGGCCTGGCTCAGGCAGTCTCAGCCACTACCGCAGCAGCTACTTTGTAGGTCGGGGGAGGCAATCAGACCCCTGCTGCTCGCACGCCTGAGCAGATAGTGCAGGGTTTCTAGACACCAGAGGTGCCACCAGCTCAGTAGGTAGCACCAGTTCAGCCGGTTGCCCCAGTTTAGGGTGATGTGGTTCTAGCTATGCCAGACGATGAGCAGCATCGTCTTGAGAGGCTCAGTAGGCTCTTACCTCCTACTTTCAGTGGTGTTCCGGGTGAGGATGCCCAGGGTTTTCTAGACAAATGTCGACGTATGCTTCGGACAACAGGGATCTTGGAGTTGTGCGGGGTATCATTTACTATCATTCAATTTTCAGGAGCAGCCTTCCCTATGTGGGAGGCATATGAGCGGCATAGGCCGGTAGGTGCAGCGCCTTTGTCATGGCATGAGTTCTCCATTCCCTTCCTGGAGAAGTGGGTACCGCTGTCTCAGATGGAGGATTTGAATTTGTCTTCAGTTTACTTTCAAGAGACCTGGGAGTTTGAGTCCTATATGCGAAGCCATTATCCAATCTTTTCTCCGACTTGTGTACTTCCTTCTTATGTCTGTTCAAGGACGAACGATTATTTTAGAGGTGGAGAATATGATGACCACTTAATTTAGAAATAAATTCTGTGTTTCGAGGCCTTAAAACCTCCTTTTATCCCATCTCAATTTACGTGCATAGTCCGGAAGTGTATCTGAAAAGCCATTATGTAAAATTTGTAGAAAATGATGAATTTTGCTTTTAAACTAAATTTAGATTAACGTCGGTCAATATTTTGGGTAAACGGACCCGGACCCGTGATTTAACGATTCCGGAGGGTCCGTATGAAAATATGAGACTTGGACGTATGCCCGAATCGAATTCCGAGGTCCCAAGCCCAAGAAATAAATTTTTGAAGGAAATTATTTAACTGAAATCTCTAGAGTTTTGGAAATTTGAATGTAATTGAATTTGATGGTATCCGACCCGTATTTTGGTTTCAGAGATCGGTACAGATCTTATATGGTATTTAAGTTGATCATGTAAAATTAATAAGAAATGGACTTGAAATGACGTGAATCGGACATTCGGTTGTTAAAATTTGTACTTAAGAGTTCATGAGAGTTTTCTTTGATTTTGATGCCAAAATCATAGTTATTGATGTTATTTTGATGATTTGATTGCACGAGCAAGTCCATATGATATTTTTGGAATTGCATGCATGTTTGGTTGGGAGCCCCGAGGGCTCGGGTGAGTTTTGGATAGGCAACAGAGTAATATTTGAACTTAGGAAATTGCTCGTATACTGCAAGTCTGTAGACTTCACAAATACGAAAATGGCTTGGGTTGCCTTGGTCTCGAATGCGACGTATTTATCAAAAATGCGATATAGTAAATGCGAAGGGGACCGAATTCTTTAAGTGTCGCAATGCGACAAAATCTTCACATTTGCGAAGTCAACAATTTCTGAGGGGTTCGTAATTGTGATATCAGGGACCTGTCAAAATGAATTTTAGATGGGATTTCAACCATTTTTACAACCTTTTCAAAACCTAAACACCCTTGGGTGATTTTTCAAAGACAACTACTCTTCCAAATTATTTGTAAGTCAATTCTAACTCATTTATTTCAATATAACCATCTTTTACATGATTCCAACTCAAAAATAAGGTTTTTCACGGGGGAATTGAGTGTTTTGGGTAGAACTTAGGATTTTCAAATTTTGAGAATCTGGACCTCGATTTGAGTTCGTGGGTGAATTGGTAATCGAATTTTGGTTTGAACCTCGGATTTTGACCATGTGGGACCGGGGTCGATTTTTAGCTTTTTGGAAAAAACTTTAGAAAATATATTTTCATGCATTAGAAGTGATTCATTTAGCATTTATTGACATAGTTAAGTAACTTGTGGCTAGATACAAGCGAATTGGTGGTGGAATCAAAAGGTAAATCGATAGTTGAGGCTTGAATTGTGTTTGTGGTATCGTAGTAAGTGTTTGGTCTAACCTTAGCTCAAAGGATTAGGAGTCGTGTCATATTTGCTATATGTTAGTTGTTGAGTACCACGTATATGCATGGTGATGAGTATTTATACGTTGGTGTCAAGCATGCCCGCGAATCATAATGTGATTCCGTTTGTATTGTTTGTGCTTTATGTGATGATTTCTATTGTTGAAAAAGATTTGTGGAAGTAATATTGGTAATTGAACGTTGAAAAGCGTTGGCTCAAGTTGAAAAATAATTTGTGGAAGCATTATTGGCAATTGAACGTTATACAGCATTGGCTCAAGTTGTGAATTGAGTTGTGAAGTAAATGTGAAAAAGAGAAGAGTATTATGATATTATCTCCCTTGCTATTGTTCCCTGGCTGTGATTTTATTGATTCACTTGCCCTTATAGCATTGTTATTGTCATTTGGATAAGAGTGTTAAATAGGAGCAGATCTAGAGTAAAGTTTACGGGCTCCCACGAACCCAATAACTTTTGCATAAACCCTATATTTATACTAAAAAATTCATTAAAAGTATAAGAATATTTAGCTTGGAACCTAGTTCATTGATCCAGTTATCATGTAGATTAACTTGAGATTGTTATAGGAACTCATAAACTTAAAATTCTGGATCCGCCTCTGGTGTTAAAACACGAAGGGTAACGCCGTACATGACATTTGTGAGAGAGTGTTAATGCACGAATTGCTTTTTTCATCACCATGTCCCTTTAAGACAACCGCATATTGGCATTCAAGATGGTTATAGCTAGATGATTCATGCATCTGGCAGACGCAGCTAGCTCAAGGAACTCAGGCAAAATGCAATGAGGGGAAAAGTAGAAAGCAAAGCACGTTGCTAGGGGAACGAAAATTAAAAGTCAGGCCGATGATCATATTTTGGTTGTACAAAGTGTAATTACACAATTAGATTAAATTTTAAATTAAGTAATTATCAAAACTTAAAAGTTAATATACTAAATATATGCCTATAAATTTTTATAAGTATAAATAATATTATATTTGATATTTAAGATGTATATTTTTCATGAATATACAAGTAATCATCTATAAACTAATATTGTAAAAATTTATCTACATATTTTAAATTATTAATATTTAGTTTAGATACGTACAAAAATTAAAAATATACGTTATTGTGTAAGCATTATGGAATTCATATTTGATAAAATAAATTAATATTTATAAATATAATGTCATAACATTATCAAATATTTGACAAAACTGACCTATCAATTTTAACTAAAAAATGAACAACATGCGAGTGAGCCAATACTACTAAAACAAGTAAATTAGAACCATGAATGTAACACAATTTACAAAAATTAAAAAAAAATATTTAGCATATGTCAAATTCCAACATAATAATAGTAAGTTCCACTATAATTTTAAATTATGAACCATAATAAGTTTATAACCACATTCAACAACGAAATTCCTCTTTAATTACATCACTCGTTATATGATAAGTTTGTAAATGACTCGTTATTTATAATATTAGGAGGTGAAGTTTAAAAAAATAGAATAATAAAATAAATAAAAATAAAATATAATCAATTATATGAAATAACAAGAAATAAAGGTAGAGAATTTTAAAAGAAATTAAAAAGTGAAAAATAAAAATTAAAAATTAAAATAATAGAAATAAAAAGTTATAAAGAAAATAAATTAAAATAAAATAAAAAGGAACGAAAATAGAAAATAACCTTGTAATTACACAGTGTAATTACCACCAATTCTCACCTCCCCTTGAGAATTGGAGAGTGTAATTACACCCCTCCAATTACACTCAATTCCATGCTGACCAAGTAATTACTTGGCCTAACAAACATGTCAAACTGTGTAATTACACCCAATTACACCCAAATTCAATTCTTAGGTGGCTTTCCAAACATGCTCTTAGTGATTTCAAGGGTCTAATTACAATAGGCAGGAACCCAAATTTAAGACCACCTTAATCTAATTGATAGTCTTATATGAAAGGATATTTTCAGAATAGAAGTAGAGCACATAAAAAAAGTAGGTCTTCTTAGATTTATCAACATGTACTATATGCAAAAACATTACATTTTACTTGCTTCACTGCTAGTTTTCTTGCCCATCACCAACTGCTTCATTATATATCTTCTCAATGGCTTCTGTGTTTCTTTGCATCTTCCCCAGAATATTTACCTACAACATTTTTGTTTTCCAAAACAAACATAGCCACAGTTATTAATCAAATTTTTGGGCACTTGATTGTATAAACCATTATTAAATCATAGAAGTCTAAGCTGGTAGATCTTTTATATGGAAAGTTATCAATAAATCAATTGTTAGGAAATATGAGACATAATTAATATCAAATACCAAAAAATATGGACACCCTTTAGCCGGGATAAATAAGAAAATGACTGCAAGTCCCACAATGTTTCATGGAAAAACAATTATAGTCCTTTCACAATCTACATACTCAGATATCAACATAAGTTTTTAACATGTAGGGAATTCACATGAAAAGTGAGTGCGCTACTTCAATTGACCATTACAATCTTTTTAATGAAACAATGCATAAAACATCATAGCATTGGCCGTTTATGCTAGTAATTTTCAGAGAAGTCATTTAAAAAGAAAACAATTTTCATAGTAGATGAGAAAACTTGCCTTCATACTTCCTCATTGGAGTCTTTCCCACTAGTAACAACCTCAAATTTCCATATTGGTGTCTCTCCGTTAGTAACAACCTCAAACATAATACGATCTCCCTCCTTTAAGCAATTATCAGCAATGAATTTACGTAATCCATCTCCAATATAAACTTGAGTTTTGCAAACACTTAGCCTTAAAGTCCACGATCTTTGCCTTTCATCTCTTATGATCAGAATGCACTTCTTGTTGGGCTTGAGACCATTTGCGCATGCGAATGTTTTTGAAACGTTCTAACATGGGGTATAATCATTTACACAAAGTTAGTATTCTTCATATTTTCAGTTAACTAAGATAAAAGTAAGAACAATGGGGCACATGCTTCCTTTGGACTGATGATTCTTGAAAAGTTAGGGTGAAATTAATGAGATTTGAGACTTACCAAGAAACCATATGTAAGGCAATATGGTCGAATAGTGCATACAAATTTAGAATGACCAAAAGGCTCGTGAGCAGCAGCTTTTGTATCGGCAGAAGCCTTGTTTGGCGACCTGATGCTGGGGTTCGGATTTTCTGTTACATCATCAATAAATTAAGTTTCTTGAATGACTACGTGACATAGACAGTGAAAAGTCATATAGTCAGTCCCAAGTTACTAGGAACTGATCCGTAGTTGTTGTTTGACAAATTACATATCCAACTCATCTTTGTTCTTCATGAAGTTAAATATGATAAATTACACTTTAGAAAAAGGAATAGAAGTTAAATATGAGAGTTAGCATAAGAATCAGAGAAATGAACAGAAAAAGACAAAGATACAGCAACAAGCTAAGGATATGCTCTTGAAATTCAGACCTTCAGAGGAAACTCTTTTAGCGTGCAAATTAGCCTCTTTTTCCTTCAGGCTGGAAGATGCATTTCCCCTCAAATCTATTTTTGAAAAGAAACAACAGTAGGGCAGAACAGAAGATGAAGATGATTCGAAACCACAAGAACATTATATCGGGAGCTTTCTATCTTTCCTACTATATGCAGATCTATTGCATATTAAAGCTACTTTTCGAGCCATTACGTTGATTAATAGTCTATTTGCAGGATAGCGGGAGCTTTGTTCATCATGTAATATCAGTAGAGTATCGGATCTTTGGGAAACCTCAAACAAGTCCCTATTTGCTCTGCTCTACTACCACACAGTCAACAGAAGTTTTTTATTTACCATTAGACATTTAGCCTTGGCATTAGAAATGAAAAGGAAAAAATATATTAGATACAACATGGATTTCTTGAAGTACAGACCTTGAGTGGAAACTCTTTCAGTATCCAAATTAGTCTTCTTTCCTTCGGGCTGGAGTGACGCTTCTCCTCTCAGATCTAGTTTTAAATCGACAGAAATAATCAACAATGTTAAATCGAAAGAGAAATGAATCGAAAACCAATAAAGTAGAAAAGAACCGGTATTGTCGCAATACAAAAAGAAAATAAATTGAGGGGGAAAGGAGAGATGAATAGTATCTCAGAACAGCTAATTCAACTCTCAGAAACATATATAGAGCTTTTTTTTAGAGGTCTCACAGTATACTACTCGGTAAAGTGCTTGAATAAGCGAAATAAAAAACTGGAGAAGGAACTTTTTGAAGAGCTATAAGTAGCTCAAAAAGGCCTTCGACGAACTCAAGAGCATTTCGCAAAAATTGTTACTCTCAAGAAAAAGTAGAGGTGAAGAAGGCCGCGTTTGCTAAGTTGGCAAGGAGCATAAACGAGGATGAAAGGAGAGTGAACAGGGAGATCTACAAGGTGGCGAGGAAGGAAGCAAAGCTGGCGGTCACGAAAGCTAAAAACGCGGCGTTTGGTCGCATGTACGAGGAACTGGGGGAGAAAGGTGGGGACAAGAAGTTATTCCGGTTAGCTAAATTAAGGGAAAGGAAGGCGTGGGATCTCGACCAAGTTAGGTGCATCAAGGACGAGGATGACAGAGTTCTGATGGGGGAGTCTCAAATCAAGCAGAGGTGGCAGGCGTACTTTCGAGACCTACTTAATGAGGAGGGGGATCGAAACATAGAGCTAGGGGAGCTGGGGCATTCAGATCGTCATAAAGACCTTGGGTACTGTAGGCGCATTAGGGCGGAGGAGGTTATGGGGGCTCTGCGTAGGATGAGTTAGGGGCTGGGCGACCGGGCCGGACGAAATTTCGGTGGAGTTATGGAAATGCATGGGTAGGTCAGGAGTGGAGTGGCTCTCCAGGTTGTTCAATACGATCTTCAGGACCAAAAGGATGTCGGACGAGTGGAGGTGGAGTATAGTGGTGCCCTTGTACAAGAACGAAGGGGATATCCACTGCTGCAACAACTATAGGGGTATCAAATTAATAAGTCACACCATGAAGGTCTAGGAGCGAGTGATCGAGGTGAGGGTGAAGGAGATGACATCTATATCTGTGAACCAGTTCGGTTTCATGCCGGGTCACTCCACTACAGAAGCTATCCACCTTGTCAGGAGATTGGTGGAACAGTTCAAGGATAAGAAGAAGGACCTGCACATGGTGTTTATAGACTTGGAGAAGGCGTACGACAAGGTCCCTAGGGAGGTGTTATGGAGGTGCCCGGAGGCGAAGAGCGTGCCGGAAGCCTACATCAGAGTAATCAAGGACATGTACGATGGAGCTAAGACTAGGGTTAGGACGGTAGGTGGCGACTCAGACCATTTTCCGGTGGTTATGGGACTCCATCAAGGATCGACGCTTAGCCCTCTCTTATTTGCCTTGGTGATGGATGCCCTAACTCGACATATTCAAGGGGATGTGCCTTGGTGTATGCTATTTGCTGATGATATAGTCTTGATAGACGAGACGAGGTTCGGTGTTAACGAGATGCTAGAGGTATGGAACAGACTCCCGAGTCTAAGGGTTTCAAACTAAGCAGGTCTAAGACACAATACCTGGAGTGCAAGTTTAGCGCCGAGCCGAGTGAAGTAGGCAGGGACGTGAAGATTGGATCTCAGGTCATCGCCAAGAGGGACAACTTCAGATATCTTGGGTCGGTGATTCAGGGGGACGGAGAGATAGACGGGGATGTCACTCATCGTATAGGAGCGGGGTGGTCGAAGTGGAGGCTTGCATCAGGAGTGCTATGTGACAAGAAAGTGCCATAGAAACTCAAATGGAAGTTTTATAGAGTTGTGGTTAGACATGTCATGTTGTATGGGGCGGAGTGTTGGCCGGTGAAGAACTCATGTTCAAAGGATGAAGGTTGCGAAGATGAGGATGCTCAGGTGGATGTGCGGGCTCACCAGGTTAGATAAGATTAAGAATGAAGTTATTAGAGAGAAGGTGGAGATGGCCCCAGTGGATGAGAAGATGTGACAAGCGAGGCTCAGGTGGTTCGGGCATGTGCGGAGGAGAAGCCCTGATGCCCCGGTGAGGAGTTGTGAGCGGCTGGAGATGGTCGGCGTGAGGCGAGGCAGAGGGAGGCCTAAGAGGCATTGGGGAGAGTGTGATTAGGCAGGACATGGCTAGTATGCGAATTTCCGAGGACATAGCCCTTAATAGGAAAGTCTGGAAGTCTAGTATCAGGGTTGTAGGATAGGGGTTTCGAGAATTTCCGT
Organism: Nicotiana noctiflora; assembly: GCA_032618575.1. Lineage (NCBI taxonomy): Eukaryota > Viridiplantae > Streptophyta > Magnoliopsida > Solanales > Solanaceae > Nicotiana > Nicotiana noctiflora. The sequence goes on along the minus strand of JASVEL010013232.1, from coordinate 154,897 downwards.
ACTCCTTTCCCGGGGTTGGTTAAGACTTGGTAGGGCTCTCCATAGACAATTCATGTATTGTATTGTGGCCTCTTATAGTAGTTATTTAGCGTAGTTACTGTTCGATATTATTGCATGCAATTTTATTTATGGTTCTTATATTTAGATATCTATTTACGCGATTTCTACTGCAGTTACTAATGCTATTTTGTTTGTGTTTTTGTTATTGTTCTTGCTTTTCTTTTATGTCCCTAAGCCGAGGGTCGATTGGAAACAGCCTCTCTGCCCTTTCGGGTAGGAGTAAGGCCTGTCTACATATTACCCTCCCCAAACCCTACTTTGTGGGACTATACTGGGTAGTTGTTGTTGTTACTCTCAAGAAATGGGAAAAGCTTTACTTTCAAAGATTCTTAAAAAATTACTAGATTCAAGACTCTTTTAAATAAAAACCTACCAAAGACGAGCTCGACATGTTAATATCAGTTGATGGAATTGGGCATTTGAAGGACTTCATAAAAACTTGAGAAAACATAAAAGATACACTACCAATAAATGGACAAACATGGTGTGGTCTGTTTAAGGAATATGCTATTTTTCACTAACAAAACTCGTATCTAGCTAGTATTTTGAAACAGATAGAGAAGAAAATAGTAGAGAAGCTATTATTTTCTACTAAGATTGGAGTGTTCAATTAAGATTGGAGACGAAAATAGTTGAGAAGCTGTACACTTAGCTGGATGCAAGGTAAGTGCAGATCTCAAAAAGAGGTTTCCCTAAAGATAAGCGTCTAGATAGCTATATATACAACAACAACAACAACAACAACCCAGTATATTCCCACAAGGTGGGGTCTGGGGAGGGTAATATGTAGACAGGCCTTACCTCTACTCGAGAGGGCAGAGAGGCTGTTTCCAATCGACCCTCGGCGCAGGGATAGATAGCTATATATGTATGATTAAATTTTGCGTCAAATGTACATTAGGAGTTGAGCGTATACATGGAGACTTTATGAGTACTAGTTTTTAGTTTCAGATATATGTATCATATACTCTATGAATGTGGTGATATATATTACAGTTCAATTGATTGTGCATGATATATATCGATAAGAAATGGACTTTGGGCCTAACTCAAGCGCATACGGTGAGGATTGCCCAAGATCATATAAAGAGTCTCGTTGCTTATCCCACAAACGATGTGGGACTACTAACACTCCCGCACGCCCATGCCTGCCAACTCAATTTCATGAGGGCCCACCGTCAGATTAAACAATAATAGACATGCGCATGGCACTTATACCATGATAAGAAATGGACATTGAGCTTAACTCAATTTCAAACGTTAACTCATGAGTTAAGGATGCCTAAGACCGTATGGAGATGCCTAGGTACCAGTACTACGTAGATTTGGTACACATTTTTGATAGCATGAAAGCAACATCAGTTGACTGGATGGACAGCATCCAATCCAGCCTAGTTTTACTGTATCAGATTATTATTGATGGCTAGTCCAACCAGTTCACATAAACAGTATCAGATATTTATGATGGCACAGTTGTTCATCTTCAAAGAAACAATGACATAACAACAGTCACAAAGAGAAAATTTAAGAACTAGACAGGATCCTTATAAAAAAACAGAATGTCATTGCATTGTAATCTTGATTTATAAGAAGTAGATAAATAGTGGAAAAGCGGATGAAATATAAGCAAAGGGCTAGGATGTGAAACTTACCGCAAAATTTCAATATAGGTTTCTCTCCCTTGGAAAATATCTCAAACATTATATGATCTCCTTCCTTTAAGAAATTAGCAGCGCAAAATTTACGCCAATCACCTCCAATGAAAGTGCTGCCTCGACAGGAATACTGCCTAAATTCCCATGACCGTTGCTCATCTCTTATCACTATTGCACATTTCCTGTTGCTGAGGCCGTTTTCGCATGCATACAGTTTCGGAACATGCTGAAACAGTTTATAACCAGTTGCACATATATAGTTCATATTTATACTTCACATTTTCGAATTATTAAGGAAAATATATCTCTGATAACAAAATGAGTTCATCTTTTTTCCTTTTTTCAAGTGTTACAATTAAAGTAGAATATAGATTTGCACTTACCATCAAACACTTTGAAATCCAATAGGGCTTGACAGTAGTAACTAAATGAGTGCGACCCAGAGGCACGTCCTTAGTCGCTTCTACATTGGGGAAAACCTTGAGCGATGACATGATGTTGGGATTTGGTTTTTCTGTAGCATTTGTTAGTTACACAAAATTTCATGTCAAAGATTTGAAAAAACTATATCGCGAACAAAAGAACATTTTCAATACTTGAACCTGATAGAACCTGTCTGAACGGCTAACTTTCCTACTATATGTGCATTTTTTGTACAATAGAACTACTTTTAAGTCTACAAATTTGATTAATCAACTAATTTCAAATTCTCTTGTACTATCGTGTGAGGTTTTACCTAAAATAAATTGAGACTACTTACCAAAACAGAGCTACTGATGAAATAAGGTTAACTATAGAACAAAAGATAGGAGGGTTAGCTTTAGGAGATGTTAATGTCTTAAACATTAAGGTTTTAATCCTATGACAAAGATACAGCCATAAGATTTGCTCTTGAAATTCAAACCTTCTGTAGAAACGCTTTTAGCGTGGAAGTTAGTCTTCTTTCCCTCCGGCAAAAGAGATGCATTTCCCCTCAAATCTAGTTTTTAAAGGAAACAGCAGTATCAGAACTGAAACTGAAGATGATTTAAAACCAAAAGAAGAACATTATTTAAGTACACAAGTTCACCTTTGAATTCCAATTTCTTGGAAGTCTCTTCAACATTATGGACTTTTTGTTCTTCTTCATATTCCCTCTCACATTGATTTGAATGAAATATGGAAACTTCAAACTCCATATCTCCTGCATGTACGAACACCAACATATCTCCCAATTGCAAATCATGCTCCTCTGCGAACTTATCCCAACCTTTTTCTAGACGTCGGCCGTTCACCTTCACCGGCCACTTCTTACCACCCCTTCTCAGTATTGCATTTTCAATATGGTCATGTCCCTTCAGATACTTCAAGAAACCTATAGGAATTTTCTGCAGTACAACAAATATGTAAAATTAGAACAGCCTTGTCCCGGAATGACTAACATCTTCTTTTAGGACGTGCAATCAAGAGGCGGAATTGACGAGTTCAATTGAACCCATCATTTTTTAACAAAACATCCAAATATACATGTGAACATTTACTAAAATATTACAACAAATATTATAATTCTAGACTCATAGTTTCAAAAGTGCAATGGCACTAAGGCATGCATTTGATTGGGTTCAACCAAACCTAACATTTTCGACACAGAGTATACATACATGTGAAAATTTACAAAAATATCTAACAAATACTCTATCTGTCTCAATTTATATGATCCACATTTCTTTTTAATCTATTCCATTTCAAGCCACAAACATTTATAGTTCAATTTAGACAGCAAGTTTCAAAAGTTTGTTCTATTTATTTAAACTCAGTGCTCAATTAAAGTACTATCACATACAGTAAATTGAAATGAAGGGGTATGAGCTTAAGAAACTTCAACGTTGCCTAACTCAATCCCAAAAGCTAACTTGTGAGCTAAGGGTTGGTCAAGCCATATAAGGAGAGCAGTGACCTCAAATACCTCTAATGTGGAACAACTTAACACCCCCTCACACCCAGAGACCCAGGTCTCTGGAGCGTGAACAACATAAATGGAGGCCCAACATCGATAACAATAATTCGGATGGGCCTGGCTACGATACCATGATAAGAATGGACATTGGGTCTAGCTCAACCCCAAAAGCTAGCTTGTGAGGTGAAATTGCCCAAGCGTTATAAGGAGACCAATGACCTCAAATGCCGAACAACTCAACAACTAAGAACCTTAAAGCTTGATCTCGTCAAGTTTAAACTTTGGTACCTTCTACTGTGACAATACTATTATCTACCCAAATAATCAATAAAAGAAGATTCATTTTAGATTATGGTTTTGATCTTCAGTCTATATCACACATGCAGACAAAATAAAATTAAAAAGTATTAGTAGTACTTACAAGGCCATTCTTGATATCTGGCGTAATTGGTTTGAAAAAGTGAGGTTTCTTTGGAGGGATTTTCATGGCTGACAAGGAAACGTAGTTATTGTAGAGAAAAAGTGCTATTCTCAGTATTCTCCCAGTAAAGCTGAAGTTCATTTACACTGTTGTCTCAATTATGCAATTCTAGTACTTCCTCTGTCCTAATTCCTCTGTCCTAATTTATATGGCATTATTTGATTTGGTACAAGATACGATCGGAAGGTGGAGAGAATATTAAAGGATCGTTTGGTAGGTTTGGTAGGATGTACAAGAATAATGTTGAATATGGTGTATTAATAGTGCTGATACTAATTATATTTATATTAGTTATATTGGTATTAGTTATGCTGACATATTTCTATTTATTGTTTGGTTTGATGCATTAAAGTATTGCACAATTTTTAAAAGAATTGTTTGTTCACAAAATACCCTCAATACTAGTCCATATTCTAACTTTTTTAAAAGAAACATATGTTGAAAAATACTTTTATATGAAAAAAATTTAATAAATTATTCTATTTGTCTACCTATATTGTAAAATAAAATTAAATATTTATTTATACAAAAGGAAATATGCTAAGTATTTATTTATTTACTAGGGATATAATTTTATTTCTCACTGTTTAAATTATTTTGAACTTGCATTAATATACTAACTAACATATTTTACTCAAGCATAAATTTTGAAGGACAATTTTATCCTTCACTAAGCTAATGCATGCATTAAAACTCATTGCATTGCTAATACCATTATTTTCTATGTATTAGTTATGCGTAGGCTAATACCAAATATGATATATAACTAATATTGCATAGGTTCAAAATGTCTATCAAACAATATATTATTAATACACAAGTTAATGCATGCATTATCTTATCTAATGCATCCTATGAGTAGCGTAGTGTTCTCCTTGTTCATATCAATAGTATTAGTGCATACTCTAGTATTTTATTGGTATTTGATTTTACTGAGTGTTGCTTCTTTCATTTCGACCATCCTATTGTCTCGTTGTTATTAACGCTTTTTTCTATGGTTTCTTATTGTTGTTTCTTGCCGTTTTTCTTTTTATTAATGTTTTGCTTAGGTTTTTTTTTAGCCGAGGGCTTATAGAAATAATATCTCTATCTTCATATTATGTGGATTATACTGGATATATTGTTGTATGGTCTAAAACATGTGTTACACATTTCTGGCCAAAAAAACTTCCTTCGGAGTGCTTTTGATAATAGGTGAATTTGACTATATTTATGCCCTAAATAATCATATTTTATTGTTGTTTTGATATTGTTTATGATGACAAAATGCTTTTATTAATGTTTTTTGTGTGTTATAGGTACACATGAGCTAATGAACACTAAAGGAGCAGTTTTGGAGTCATAAGATGGTGAAAAGGTTATAAATTCAATTATCTATCTTGTTTCTTTGATTATGAGTAGCTAAATCTTTATCTAAGGTTTTGATGAAACCTATTGAGTGATGAACTTCTGGTTATGTGATTACAAATTGTTAGCTAGATTTCTATTTGTTCAACTTCATTCTTGTTGTAGTTAATTGATAGAGCTCTCAATTAGCTGTGCCTATTTAGTGTGCATAACTTGAAAAAGAGTGCATATTTAGGTAAATTATTAAACAATACCACACCTAGATTATTGGAGGAATCTATAATTGTAGGCGTAAAGGTGGGGTTAGGAATAACGAAACCTTGGGTGCAATCTAAAGTGAACTGTTCAAATTAAAGCTAGCTAGGGTAGCTCGGGAGAACACACTAGTAAATTATTGTAGTTGCTCGGGAGAGAATTACGGTAAAAATAGCGTTCATGATTGATAGAATAATATTGACAATTTGTATGAGCATAAACAGAAGGGATTCCATTAATAGGGGAAATCAATACCTTAGTCTTTCTCTTTATTCTTTAAATCACATTCAATTCTTTCTTTCAAGTTCTTAGTTTCTTGCAAAAGTTAGTTAGTAGAAATCATACACAAAAACAACAACAACCCAGTATAATCCCACTTAGTGGGGTCTGGGGAGGGTAGCATGTACGCAGACCTTACCCCTACCCTGGGTAGAGAGGTTGTTTCCAAATAGACCCCCGGCATCCTTCCCTCCAAGAACTATCCACCTTGTTCTTGGGAAGACTCGAACTCACAACCTCTCGGTTGGAAGTGGGAGTTGCTTACCATCAGAGCAACCCCTCTTGTCCAAAAATATATTCAAAAGTTTGGGAAGCTGCTTCAGGAGTATTCTTGGGTTGTGGAAATTGTAATTTATAGGTTAATTCTCTGTGGGATCAACTCTGGACTTAATTGACCGAATTATATTGACTACGACCGTTGTTTGGGCGTGAATAACTTTCAACTATAAAGCAAGAAAGTTTAAAACTTCGGTTATATCGAAAGAATGTTAGATGAATAAATAAAGAACATTTTCTCATAAAATTATTCAAAGTTGAGCTCATTTAGGAATAGACAGAATGAAATCTTCGCACTTTTCGAAAAAAAAATGGTAGAATGTAATATATACAAATCAAAAAGCAAGATGACACTGTATGTACAAAAAGTTTACCAGAGTAGGTTCATATTATAAGTCCACCCGGTAATTAACGTGAAAATAGTACGGACTAGTTAGTTTACGGATTGGTAATTAAAAACAACTAATATTTGTAAAGTCGTTAAAAATGAGGAATTTATGGAGTCTACATATCTATCTATCTATACTATATTAAAAGCACGAAGGCTTTAACGAAATATCGTTCGCCTTTCTTATTATTTAAAATATAGAGTTCACATTAGACAAAATAGTAATTTGAGTATTTCATTAATATTTAGAAGTAATTATTTAATTAATTTTACTCTAATTTAAGAAGCTATTTAATTATCCTCCTATTATTAACAGTCTAGGAAATTTAATAAAATTTTGCCTAAATTTTTTCCTATTCGTTCTACTCCCTCCGTTGGAGTAATTAATACCTTAAGGTTTCGAAGACCTTTTTGTAGTTAAAATATTTCTTCCAAGCCTAAGTTTTCGCCCCTACGTGCAGCTCCATGTGATGGAGTATTAAATGTGTTTATTTTGTAGTCAATGAGATCTTTTAATTAATTTTTTTGCCTTAAATCTCACATACAAATTTCTTTTTAGGTAGGAGTCTTTATTATTTGGTAAAATTTACAGTATATGTATTGCTTGTGTACCTAATCTCAATATGTAAATATACTTACTAAAAGTTATATTCGAGTATAAAATAGAAAGTTTAACTTTTTGAAATTGATTAATATTGATCCTATATATATCTAACTCAATAAAGGAAGAAATTATACCCTATAAAATTTCCCAATCATCATTCATTATATTCAAATTAAACTTAGTTCAAGTTTTATATATTCAACTTTTAGGTTTCAACTAGAGTACATATTTTTTGAAGATCTAAGAGCTTTTATGAAAAAAGTGAAAAGTTATTTTCAAGTTCATTTAGACAAAGATAATATTTTTTCTTTCTTGCAAGCAAAATATATGTTTTATATTCTTTAATCAATAAAAATATATGTCAACTATTATAAAAGCACAAAGCCTCAGAGCGAAATATTGATAAACCTTTCAACCCTTAAAAATAAATGTCAGATAGGAATAATTCAACATTTAATTATTTTTCCTAATATTAATAACTTTGTAATCAATTATATTATTATGATAAAAGTATAACTAAATTTTCCATTTTTATTGATTATCCTACATAACGAATCATAATATACATGGTTATTAAGACAAAAGCAATATTCATAAGATATTCAAATTTCAAATTACTAATAATTTTTTGGTATACGTTAATTTAATTTGTTACTTAAATAAATATAATTAGACAAGATCGTGAATAAATAAATAAAATTATTTATATGAGTGTCAATCATGATCAATATTTATCATTTTATAGAGCAAAAATTTTACTTAGTATTTTTTTGTGACTAAAACCATGCTTTGACTATTATTTATATATTTTTAAAAATAATTCTCATCAATATATGGTGCATGCGCAACGCACGTACCTTGGGACTAGTTAAACTAAAACTAATTATCCGGTCATACCCACTTGGATAATAATTACTATACATACTTACTCTATATATAATTACTATTCGTCCATCATCCGTTAAGAAAGTCTTTAAAAGCTTTAGGGGCAACGAATCTTTACATAACCTATACGGGGCCTTTCTTCCTTCGATCCAAAGTAAGAAACATTTTGTTTCTCTCTTCGTCAATTTTCTCGTTTTGTTCTTAGCTTCTATTTTCATAAGCAAAAATGTTTATCTGATAGGCTATATTTTTATTATATTCACAAAGTAAAATATTGATAATTAATGGGAGCAACGAGTAGCAGTTTTTGTTATGTGATGATTTTGTCTATAAAAAATAGATTTGCTCAATATCTATAAATTATGATTCAATCAACTCACTACACGCATGTAGTTTAATTTTCTCTTACTGAGTGAAATCATCGTCTATTGAATACCTTTCATCGCCACAAAATGCTCTCTCCCTCCCTATAAATTTTATATTTTCTCGTCGCTAATTATTCTAGTTCGTGCATTTCCCAAAAAAAATTAATTCTGATTATGTGATGACCATCACCGTATTTCTTCTTTTTTATGCTTTTCCGAGGCTTTGAAAATCTCGCTTTTAGTGTCTTGATTTGCATGTGTAGTTCGGGCGCGAAACCAAAAAGTTTTTATGTTAAAGTATATGAAATCTGTGAAAAACTTAAAGTATTATGATATTAATATTGATAAAGTTGACTTAGGTCAATATTTTGGGTAAACGGACCCGGGTCGATGATGTGACGGTCCCGGTAAATTTGTAGAAAAATATAGAACTCGGACATGTGCCCGAAGTCAAAATCCGAGGCCCAGAACCCCGGTAAAAGAATTTTTCTGTTAAATTATTTTCTGAAATTAATAAGGAAAAATAGAAATGAAAAGGGGTTAGAAAATATAGGTATCGGGATCGTGTTTTGGTTCAGACACCCAGTACAAGTCCTAAATATGTGTTAAGCACTATCTGTAAAATTTGGTTGAAAATGGACATCGTGGACGTGTTTCGGACTAAAAATGGGAAATTGGAAATTTATGAACCTTAAAATGAAAATTCTGAGTTTTTAGGTTTGATTATATGATTTTGATGTTATTTTAGTGATTTGATCGCACTGATGAGTCCGTAGGATGTTTTTGGAGTTATGTGGGTATTTGATTTAGAGCCCCGAGGGCTCGAGTGAGTTTTGAGTAGGTCCCAGGATGCCTTAGGCTTAAAAGTATCAAATGTTGCAGTGTTGCATGCCCAGCGCGGCCGCGGTCATTTTCGCGCGGTCCGCGCTGGAAGCCACGCGGCCGCGGTGCATTTCTGCACAGTCCGCGTGGCCACGTTCAGAGAGGCTAATGGCTTAAGTTCGACCAGCGCGGCCTTCGGTGCATTTCAGTGCGGTCCGCGTTGGAAGGCTGAGAGGTTGGTCTTCGGTCCATTCAGCCAGCGGGGCCGCGCACTAAATCAGTGCGGTCTGCGCTGGGTAGGTTTAGAGAGCCATTGTATTTCCCTTCCCCAGCACGGCCGTGGGACATTTTTGTGCGGTCTGCGCTTGTCCTTCAGTAAAGTATATAAATCCGAAATTTTCAGTTATTTTACACTTTTTCAAAACCTAAAACATAAGAGGCGATTTTCCAAACGATTTTGCTTCTTCAAAACAATTGGTAAGTGATTTCTAGCTTATTTTCCTTACTTCTTATCACTTTAAACATAATTTCACCTTCAGCACAAAGATTTTTAACAGGTGAATTTGGGAATTTAGGGTAGAACTAGGAATTCTAAATTTCAGGGTTTTGGATCTTAATTTGAGGTTTGACCACGGTTCTTTTCCAAGGGTTTGTTTGGGTGAGTTCTTGATATTAAATATTGAGGATCAGGTTGCACGCCTCAATGGTATTAATTATTGATGAATATTGAGGATCGGGTTGCACGCCACAACGGTGAAGATTGTTGAGGATTGGGTTGCACGCCGAAACGGTCATATCAGTTGAGGATCGGGTTGCACACTGCAACGGAGTGTAGACTGAGTGTATTGTATTCGTACGTAGAGACTTCCGGTGGTTTCATTATCAATATTATTGTTTAGTTTCACTCTTTTACGGATAATTTCTATACTTTGACTGTAGTATTTCCCCCAGCATATTCCCTCCCTTTTGTACTACTTAAATTGGTATATTTTCCTGTTATTAACAAATATCTAACAAATAATCTATCTGTCTCGATTTATATGATCCACATTTCTTTTTAATCGATTCCATTTCAAGCCACACAAACATTTATAGTTCAATTTAGACAGTAAGTTTCAAAAGTTTGTCCTATTTTCTTAAACTGCGTGCCCAATTAAAGTACTATCACATACAGTAAATTGAAATGAAGGGGTATGAGCTCAGTACTAAGAACCTTCAAGGTTGCCTAACTCAATCCCAAAAGCTAGCTTGTGAGGTAAGGATTGCACATGCCATATAAGGAGACCAGTTACCTCAAATCCCTATGATGTGGAACAACTCAACACCCCCTCACACCAAGCCTCTGGAGCGTGGACAACATAAATGGAGGCCCAACATCGGTAACAATAATTTGGATGGGCCTGACTCTGATACCATGATAAGAATAGATATTGGGTCTAGTTCAACCCCAAAAGCTAGCTGTGAGGTGAAATTGCCCAAGCGATATAAATAGACCAATAACCTCAAATCCCTGCTACGTGGGACAACTCAACAACTAAGAACCTTAAAGATAAAGTTTAAACTTTGGTACCTTCTACTGTGACAATACTATTATCTACCCAAATAATCAATAAAAGAAGATTCATTTTAGATTATGGTTTTGATCTTCAGTCTATATCACACATGCAGACAAAATAAAATTAAAAAGTATTAGTAGTACTTACAAGGCCATTCTTGATATCTGGCGTAATTGGTTTGAAAAAGTGAGGTTTCTTTGGAGGGATTTTCATGGCTGACAAGGAAACGTAGTTATTGTAGAGAAAAAGTGCTCTATTTGTTTTCCATTACATGCAAAAAGAAAGAATTTAGGAGAATATTGTAGAGGGGTCTTTTCATGGCTGACAAGGAAACAACTAGTATAAAGCTGATGTGCTATTTTCCCAGTAAAGCTCAAGTTCATTTACACTGTTGTCTCAATTATCGCAATTCTAGTACTTCCTCTGTCCTAATTTATATGGCATTATTTGATTTAGTACAATATCCGATTGGAAGGTGGAGAGAATATTAAAGGGTCGTTTGGTAGGGTATACAAGAATAATGCTGAATATGATGTATTAGTAATACTGGTAGTAATTATATTGGTATTAGTTATGCTGACATATTTCTATTTATTGTTTGGTTTGATGAATTAAAGTATTGTACAATTTCTAAAAGAATTGTTTGTTTACAAAATACCCTCAAAACTAGTACATATTTGATAATAGGTGAATTTGACTATATTTCTGCCCTAAATAATCGCGTTTTATTGTTGTTTTAATATTGTTTATGATGACAAAATGCTTTTATTAGTGTTTTTAGTGTGTTATAGGTAGACATGAGTTAATGAAGACTAAAAGAGCAAGTTTTGGAGTCAAAAGATGGTGAAAAAGGCCAAAGTGTGGTACAAGTCAAGAAACTATGATGAAAATAGCCGGGAAGGTGTGATTCCAAGCTATATAGATGTTATGGAATGAATTTAAGTGATTTGGAGCTTTGACGTCTGAGTAAAAGCTCAAGGAATTAAGCCGGGATCGTGTTCGGGGGTCAAATTCGATAGTTTAGTACAAACGAAGACTCGATGAGACATATTGCGCACTGTCTAGTAAAGTAGACATAACTTTTTGCTCCGAACTCCGTTTTGGCTCCATAATATATGGTTGGCAAAATTAACTCAAAGGGCTACAACTTTCACGTTTTGAGTGTTTCCAAATTCCAAACGGAACATGGTCAAAATCCGCGGTCCATCCGCGACCGCGAATGAACCGCGAAAAAAGAAGCCTGCAGAAGATTTTTGAACTTAGAGAGCCTAATTTTTCGCGGTCGCGACGAGGCCGAAAATTTGAAGGCTAACTTTGTAAAAACTCAATTTTTGTAACCTAAACCTTCTATCTAAGCATAGATTTCGCCCAAGAGAGGCAAGCATTGTATTATTACCTACTTTTGCAAGATTATTAGTAAGAGAGAACTCTCTCAACTTATATGTTTCTTTTATATTAATTCTTTGATTATGAATTCAATGATTATTCTTGTTTCTTTGATCATGAGTAGCTAATTCCTTATCTAAGGTTTTGATGGAACCTATTGAGTAATGAACTTCTAGTTTATGTGATTACAAATTGTTAGCTAGATTTCTATTTGTTCAACTTCGTTCTTGTTGTAGTTAATTGGTAGAGCTCTCAATTAGATGTTCCTATTTAGTGTGCATAACTTGGAAAAGAGTGCATATTTAGGTATATTATTGAACAACACCACACCTAGGTTATTGGAGGAATCTATAATCTTAGGCGTAAATGTGGGATTAGGAATAACGAAGTCTTGGGTGCAATCTAAAGTGAACTATTCAAATTAAAGCTAGCTAAGGTAGCTCGGGAGAGTGCACTAGTAAATTATTGTAGTTGCTCGGGAGAGAATTACGGTAAAAATAGCGTTCATGATTGATATAATATTATTGACAATTTATATGAGCATAAATAGAAGGGATTCCATCAATAGGGGAAATCAATATCTTAGTCTTTCTCTATATTATTTACCCAACATTCAATTCTTTCTTTTTAGTATTTAATTCTTGCAAAAGTTAGTTGTTAGAAAATCTTCACAAAAATATACTCAAAGTTTAGAAACTTGCTTCAGAAGTGTTCTTGAGTTGTGAAAGTTGCAGTTGGTAGGTTAATTCCATGTGGGATCGATTCTGGACTTATTTGACCAGGTTATATTGACTACGACCGTTGCTTGGACGTGAATCAATTTTGGCGTCGTTGCCGGAGAATTAACGGAATTATCAATTGCCATTGACAGAACTACAAGATTCTTGTGTAGTCAGGTTCTTTCTACACACTTTGCATTGAATTTTTTGACGGTTGTTGAAATTGGGTACTCGTGTGCATGCCTAGAAAATCTGCAAGGACTGGAGAACTAATTGAAGGACTCTCAGATCCAGAGCAAACTTTTCGGGCATGTAACAGGGCAATCAAACAAATTCAGCAAACTCAGCAACCAATAAAATTATATTTCGACATGGGAGACGTGAACGACCCAAACCAGCAAGCTGGGTTGAATGCGCAAGAGGCGCAGGAAGGTGCATTATTTGACTTGGCACAACCAACTGCGGATAATTTGGAAACTGCCATTATTGTACCAGCGATTCAAGCTGAGTCTTTCCAGATTACCAACAGCATGCTTCACTTGTTGCAAAACAAGGGATTATTCTCTGGGACTCAGGTTGAAGATCCACAACAACACCTGAAAAACTTTCTCTCAATATGCAAGACACAGAGGCAACCGAATGTGACTCCGGAAGACATCAGACTATTGCTATTTCCGTTCTCAGTTACAGGGGTTGCGCAGGTATGGCTTAACTCACTCCCCATAAACTCTATTGCAACTTGGGATGAGTTGGTCAAGCAATTCCACAACAAGTTTCATCCACCTAACAAGACAACTCAACAAATTGATGAGATTGTGAGCTTCATGCAGAAACCAATGGAGACATTACATGAAACTTGGGGCAGATTCAAGGGTATGCTTGTTATGTGTCCTCACCATGGGATTCCGGAGTAGATGTTGGGTCAAAGGTTCTATATGGGGCTTTCAGACAGTATGAAGAATATTGTAGATGCTTCAGCAGGTGGGGCTTTTCTGAGCAAAACTTGGAGAGAAGGCTAAAATTTGCTTGACAAGATGGCTCAGAACTCTGGGTGGACGACCAGGAATGCTCCCATCACTCCAGTGGTACACTCCGTACCTCTGAACCCTTCCAACACTCTGGAGGAGAACGTGGCTACTATATTGACACAAATGAGCATCCTGACTAAGAAGGTGGAAGAATCAAGGGTCAAGCAGCAGGTTCATATTGTAGACACTACCAATGGTGGTTTATGCACAACTTGCATTAGCCAACCCATAGGTAATCCATGGGCTGCAGACCAAGAACCTCAGCACCAGCATGAAGACATGAACTATGTGGCTAATTATGGAGGGTCGCGACATGGTAACCAGAGTTGGGGTCAACAGGCTCCACAGCAGTACAGGCCTCCTCAATTATAGTATAATGCAGTAGGTATGAGGCCACCAAACAACATGGCTCCATATCCTAGACCTCATAATTTCAACAATCAGCACCAGGGGTATCATCCACCTCCACCACAGTATGAGGGTAGACATGACGATGGGTTCGTAGAGTTGAAAGCTATGATGCAGCAGGTAATTGGATCACGTGCCAAAACCATTTAGAGGATAGATGCACATGACGCAACTATCAAGAATATGGAAGTACAGATGGGTCAGATTGCTATGTCAGTTAACAATCGTCCTCAAGGGACATTGCCTGCAGATACACAAACAAACGCGAAGGATTAAATCCCAAAGCAGCTGATGGCAGTTAATCTGAGAAGTGGAAGAGATCTTAATGCTGAGCAAGAAAGAGAAAGAAGCAATTTGCAGGCTGAGACACTCACTCCAGTGCCCATTGAACGGGATGAGTCCACCGGGTTGACAAAAGTTACAGTCTAGCCAGTAGCTGAATATAAAGATGTGCAGCAATGAATGGAGAAAGTAGCTAAACCGGTAGAGTAACCGGTTAAGGAGCAAGTGATAGAGAAAGAAAAGTCCCAAGTGATTGGGAAGAAGAGGCCTCCAGCACCATTCCCCCAAAGGTTGGCCAAGCACCAGAAAGAAGAGCAATATAAAAGGTTCTTTGATATGCTCAAGAAAATCCAGGTAAACATTCTTTTAATTGAAGCTTTGAAAGAAATGCCTGGGTATGCTAAGATAATGAAAGACTTGATGTCGCGGAAATTTGATTTCCAAGACGTGGTCACCGTGACTCTTACTCAGACTTGTAGTGCAGTGGTTTCTAGACCCATTGCTGAGAAGTTATCTGACCCAGGTAGCTTCACCATTCCATGCACTATAGGAAACTTTGCCTTTGCAAAGGCATTGTGTGATTTGGGGGCAAGCATAAATCTTATGCCCTTGGTGATTTATAAGAGGCTGGGCATCGGGAGAGCCAGGCCTACTTCCATGTTATTGCAGCTTGCTGACAGGACGGTTAAGTGTCTATTTGGTATTTTGGATGATGTGCTCATGTAGGTGGGGAAGTTTGTGTTTCCAGCCGATTTTGTTATCCTTGACTGCAAGGTGGACGAGGAAATTCCTATAATCTTAGGAAGGCCATTCCTAGCCACCGGGAGGGAATTGATTGATTGTGAGACTGGGGAACTCAAGATGAGGTTGAATGATGAGGAAATCATATTCAATGTGCAAAAATCCATGAGGCGCCCTAGTGAGTTCGTGAATTGCTCTCTTATTGATGCGGTGGATGTGATAGTGGAGACTGATGATATAGAATTGACTACTGAAGATCCACTTCAGGCATGCCTGATGAACTTAGAAGAGGCAAACGGTGAAAGCCTGGCAGAGTGGGTGCTATCTCTGGAAGGGAGGGGGTTTTGGGATAGAGAGTTGGAGTTTGAACCTCTACATTTAGTGAAAAGAGAGACCCCTCCAGCAAAACCATCCATTGAGGAGCCACCAAAGCTGGAACTTAAGCCACTTCCAGCACATCTCAGGTATGAATTTCTAGACACTAACTCCATTTTACCTGTTATTATCTCATCTGGTTTGCTAGATGTGCAGGCTCAAAAGCTTATACAGGTACTCAAGGAATGTAAAACTGCCATTGGTTGGACCATGGCAGACATAAAGGGGATCAGCCCCGCATACTGCATGCACAAGATTCTCCTGGAAGAGGGGCACAAACCCTCCAGGAAACGCAAAAGAAGGCTGAACCCGAATATGAAGGACATAGTGAAAAAGAAAGTGATAAAGTGGCTAGACACGGGGTAGGTCCCAGGTAAGTTTTCTCACCCTTTTGTGCTATACATGTATTATTATGCCATGAGGACATGGCATGATTTTAAGTGTGGAGTGGGAGACTTATCTTGTATTGTATATTGTATATAGTAGATGTAGCTGTAAATTATATTAGCTGGCTTGACCCGAGGATGGACACTTGGCGACGGGTCTCTTAAGGGTCTAAGTTGGAATAAAATCACAAAAAAATCAAAAATTTAAAAAATCCAAAAATATTAATAGAGGGCTCTTCCTGATGACGGACTATTTGGACAAATACTCTTGAGGGAAGTAGTCCATGTAGGAATTTTTTCTTTCTTTTATTTTCTTTTTCTAGGTAGTGTATCACCCCCCCCCCCCATTGGTTTTTCTTTTGACCACGGTTCTTTTCTAAGGGTTTTTATTGAACCAGGTTAGGTAGATTTTTCTTTTTTAGGATTAGAGGGCAAAGGTTAACATGTAACCCCAAGTATGCACATTAGCAAAACTTAATTGAACTTGAGAATGTATTATCTAAGCTTGACTCTAGATTCTAGGATATGCCTTAAATTGCACAATACAGCTTGTTTGAACATTGATAGGACTTTATAGATGAACCTGATTCTAAATGAGTTGCATGCTATGTGTGTGTATGATTTTACTTACATTATATGTTTTACATGATACCTAGAACTTGCCCTGGTGTGTTTGCAAAGCGAAATAGAAGTTGTTTGGTTGTAGAGATGATAGAGGCATTTCTTTGTGTAACCCCATAAATCAATAAGACATGAATTCACCTGTACATAATATCCTAGTTAACCCCTTTGAGCTTAAAGCCTATTCTTTGATAACCCTTGAATGTTCATAAAAAATCGAAATCATATATTGTCTACTTTACCTTGTAGAAGCACTTGTGTTGTAACGAATATGCAAAATTCTAAGTGTGGGGTGAAGGGAAGTTGAAAAATGAGAAAATCAAGAATGAATGGTAGAAAATGGTGAACTGGCAAAATACTGTAAATGCTACAAGCTTTGAAAAAAAAATATCAATGTATATATGTAAAATAGAAAGGCCAGTTACACCAACAAAAGAAAATTGGGGATTAAAAGTAAAGAAAGGTGAAGTAATGCTTAGGGGAGACATAAGGAGAAAGCCAAAAAGGGAAGTTGTGAAAAAGAAAGAAAGTGCTTAGGGAGGTTAGCCACTATAACCAAAAGTATCCTACCCGTCCCTTAGACAACATTACAATCCTTAAAGACCTCGTGATCTGTGATGAATAACTCGATTAGTGGAGTATTACACTAGGGGCAAGCCTATGGTGTATCTGTATGCATATGAATGTTCTTTGTTGAGAGCGAGTGAATTTTTCATATATCTATAAGTTTCATGTTCTAAATTGTTTATGTGTGGGAACTTCTCTCAATAAATTATGTGAGGGCATGTAACTCACGAAGAAAACGGTAAATTTGCAAGTCTGTGATAATAACTAGAGTAAGCAATAATGTGCTGGCATTTGAGTTTACAGTTACGTAAGGATTGTGCATGTCATAGGTTAATCATGAAAGATAGCTTTAGTGACATATTTTGGGGGAGACATTAATAAAATTAGCCTAAAGTGTGATTAAGGTTGCTCGAGGACGAGCCAAGGTTTAAGTGTGGGGTATTGATAATAGGTGAATTTGACTATATTTATGCCCTAAATAATCGCGTTTTATTATTGTTTATGATGACAAAATACTTTTATTAGTGTTTTTAGTGTGTTATACGTACACATGAGCTAATGAAGACTAAAAGAGCAAGTTTTGGAGTCAAAAGATGGTGAAAAAGGCCAAAGTGTGGTACAAGTCAAGAAACTATGATGAAAATAGCCGGGAAGGTGTGATTCCGAGCTATATAGATGTTATGGAATGAATTTAAGTGATTTGTGTAAGTTATTCTTATAAATAATGTGGCCCAATAAGTTAAGGCCCATAATTAATATTTAATTAATGAATAAATCTCATCCGTCCGATTGGTTACTTGATGGACGTACCAGATTAAATGAAAGTCTCTATAAATTGGTCCTCTCCCCACCCATTAGGGTTACCGCTTTTCCTCTCTTCCATCCCTAAAGACGGCGGTAACGAAAGCTAGGGCAAGGGGCGAGAAACCAATTACTGATTAACGCTTCCGCTTAAAGATGATGGCTCACGATTCAGGTATGTTTTCTATGACGATTATATGTAAGATTATCATGTTCAAGATCCTGGTAGAATTAAAGTTTATGCATACATGTGGTATCACGAGCCTGGATTACTTGGACCGATAATCTTCGTGAAAGAATAATTGTTAAACACATATATGTATAACATGTGTTCATGTATGAATTATGTGTCTATTTTTGATTTCGTGTTCCTTTTGAAATCAACAGAACACTGCTAAAAGTAATGATTGATAGGAAACACTCATGCCTGTTACTATTTTAAGCAATTGGTTCAGGAGTTCTATTATTAAATTATTAAGTAAAATAAAAGAAGCTTTATTGTTAAAGCTATAACGATGTTAGATTCAGAAAGTTAACACCATCGACGATCCTTGATTTGCTCTAGGATTCTGTTTTGTTCAATTATATATTAATAAAGATTAGAGAACTGCTATGTAGTTGTTTTGGATATGCGTGAGAGTATTTTTTAGATGCTACATCTGGTTTACTTTAATTCCTATAGTTTATAAGCTGCTCATTAAAAGTGCTAGTAACGATTAATGATTGGCTAATAGAGAAACTATATGAATGAAGTGTTTGTTCCGGAAAGAATAAAATTCTGTTACTGGACAAAGGATTTTTTAATCGAATGTGAAATTCATTGTGTGGCAGATTCAGTTGGATTACTTATGCTCGTTATTAATATTTATCCATTCAAACTGCCTTAAGTTTTAGCTTACTGGCAATTGATTATTTATGTATGTGTTTAAAGTTATATAGTTTGTTAGTCACCAAAGTGGCCAAACTAGTTTGTTAATGAAAATATGCATACATAAAATTATAGTTTATCCATGAAATTAATGAAATGCCTATAATTAAAAATAGTGGATAAATTAATTTTTACTATTGCTAGAACTTAAGGATTTACCCAAAGGTGAATCAATTATTCTATGAATAGTGAATATGATGAGGTAAAATTAATATTTTTAGTCAAATATATATTGTTTGTCCAAAGATGGCATATATATTTGGTTAAAAATATTTAAATACCTATTAAATACTAAATGGCATTTAAATTATGATAGTGTATCGTAGTATCTACCCAAAGAAGAATTGCGATATGCTTTAATTGTTTTGTTGAATCCATATTGATTTGTGAGCATGTATTATCTATTTTGCAGCTATTCCTTTTCATTCGCTTGCTTCGTCTGTTACTATGTTCAATGGATTGAACTTCTCTGAATGGCGTGAGCAAGTCCAGTTCCACTTAGGTGTGATGGATCTTGACTTGGCTCTGCTGAATGATAAGCCCGCTGCCATTACTGATTCGAGCAGTGCGGATGAGAAGTCATTCCATAAAGCATGGGAACGATCTAACAGGCTAAGCCTTATGTTTATGCGAATGAATATTGCCAACAACATTAAGAGTACTATTCCACAAACAGAAAGTGCCAAGGAATACCTGACGTTTGTGGAAGAACGTTTTCGTTCTGCAGATAAGTCTCTCGCTGGTACACTAATGGCTGAACTCACGACCATGAAGTTTGATGGGTCGCATAGTATGCAAAATCATATCATCGAGATGACTAACATTGCAGCAAGACTTTAGACCTTGGGAATGAAAGTGGATGACTCCTTCTTGGTTCAGTTCATTCTGAACTCGTTACCTCCTAAGTATGGACCTTTTCAAATTAACTATAACACTATTAAGGATAAGTGGAATGTTAGTGAATTGTCCAGTATGCTTACTCAGGAGGAGTCACGACTTAAGAAACAAGGGAGTCATTCAATTAACCTCATGGGTCAAGGAGCTGGTAAAGGACTTAAAGTGAAGGCCAACAAGTTCAAGAAGAAGAAAGCACTTGCTAAAGCTCAACAGGATGCTAACAAGGAACGTAAGGCAGATACGTGTCGTTTCTGTCACAAGGAAGGACACTATCAGAAAGATTGCCCGAAACGTAAAGCTTGGTTCGAAAAGAAAGGTACAATTAGTGCTTTTGTATGTTTCGAATCAAATTTAGTAGAAGTTCCTAATAATACTTGGTGGCTTGATTCTGGTGCAACTGCTCATGTATCTACTACGTTGCAGTGAGAGATTCCGATCCAAACCACAAATCCAAATAAGGATTTCTTGTTCATGGGAAATCGTATGAAGGCTCCAATTGAAGGCATAGGGACTTATCGTTTGATCATGGAGACCGGACGTCACCTTGATCTATTACAGACTCTTTATGTACCTTCAGTTTCTAGGAATTTGATTTCTCTTTCAAGACTTGATGTTTCTGGATTTGATTTTAAGTTTGGAAATGGATGTTTCAATTTATATAAAAATGCTATTTTTATGGTTCTGGTTTTCTTAGTGATGGTTTATATAAATTGAAACTTGATATTGGTTTTTCTGAATCCCTTCTTAATGTTCAACATAATGTTGGAATTAAACGTAGTTCACTAGATGAAAGTTCTGCTTACTTGTGGCACATACGTTTGGGTCATATATCCAAAGAAAGGTTAGAGAGATTAGTAAAGAATGAGATTCTTCCGAATCTAAATTTTACTGATCTTACTATATGTTTGGATTGCATTAAGGGAAAGCAAACCAAGCATAGTAAGAAAGGTGCCACAAGAAGCACCCAACTTCTTGAAATCATACACACCGATATTTGTGGACCTTTTGATGTTCCATCTTTTGGTGGAGAAAAATATTTTATCACCTTTATCGATGATTTTTCACATTATGGATACATCTATTTGCTGAAAGAAAAATCTCAAGCAGCAGATGCTCTCAAGGTGTTTGTTAATGAGGTTGAAAGGCAATTAGATAAAAAGGTGAAAATTATTAGGTCAAGATAGAGGTGGTGAATATTATGGAAAATATAATGAGTCGGGACAATGTCCAGGTCCATTTGCGAAGTTCCTCGAGGAACGTGGCATATGTGCACAGTATACTATGCCAGGAACACCTCAACAAAATGGTGTTGCAGAAAGGCGTAATCGAACACTTATGGACATGGTTAGGAGCATGATAAGTAATTCCTCATTACCCAAATCATTGTGGATGTATGCTCTTAAAACCGTTGTATATTTATTAAATAGGGTTCCTAGTAAGGCAGTTCCAAAGACCCCTTTTGAACTGTGGACAGGAAGGAAACCTAGTTTAAGGCACCTGCATGTTTGGGGTTGCCCAGCGGAAGCTAGAGTCTATAATCCACAAGAAAAGAAATTAGATTCTCGAACAGTAAGTGGTTACTTTATTGGTTACCCGGAGAAATCTAAAGGGTATGTGTTTTACTGTCCAAACCATAGTTCAAGAATTGTTGAAACCGGTAATGCAAGATTCATTGAGAATGGTGAAGTTAGTGGGAGTGTTGAAAAGCAAAGTGTGGAAAATAAAGAGGTAAGGGTCAATATTCTATTACCCAGAAATATGCCTACTTCCACACAAATACCAAATATTGTTCCAGTTGTTGAAGAACACTTTGACAACGCCGAGCAACATTTGGATGAAACACTTCATGAAGAAACTAACTCACAAATATCCGACACAAATGAACCACAAGAAATGCCATTAAGAAAATCTCAAAGAGTTAGAAAATCGGCTATTTCAGATGATTACGTGGTTTATTTGCAAGAGTCAGATTTTGATATTGGTCTTAATAAGGATCCGGTTTCATTTTCACAAGCCATAGAAAGTAATGAGTCCGACAAATGGATTGATGCCATGAAGGAAGAGTTAAAATCCATGGAATACAATAAAGTCTGGGATCTCGTTGAATTGCTTGAAAGTTCTAAAAGAATCGGGTGTAGATGGGTCTTTAAGACCAAACGCGATTCAAATGGCAATATTGAGAGATATAAAGCCAGACTTGTTGCCAAGGGTTATACTCAGAAAGGAGGCATTGATTATAAAGAGATCTTTTCATCGGTCTCAAAGAAAGACTCGTTAAGAATTATTATGGCTTTGGTGGCTCATTATGATTTGGAGTTACACCAAATGGATGTGAAAACTGCCTTTCTTAATGGAGATCTCGAGGAGGAAGTGTATATGGACCAACCAGAGGGTTTCGAAACTAAAGGAAAAGGTCAAATGGTGTGTAAACCGAAAAAGTCAATATATGGACTTAAACAAGCCTCACGACAATGGTATATAAAGTTCAATGATACCATAACATCTTTTGGATTTGTGAAAAATACTGTTGATCGGTGTATATACCAAAAGATCAGTGGGAGCAAGTTTATATTTTTAGTCCTATATGTTGATGATATTCTACTTGCTGCTAATGACCTAGGTATATTGCGTGAGACTAAAGATTTTCTCTCTAAGAATTTTGAAATGAAAGATATGGGTGAGGCATCCTATGTGATAGGAATAGAAATATTCCGTGATAGATCACATGGATTATTGGGATTGTCTCAGGAAAGGCTATATCGAAAGAATTCTTGAGAGATTTAACATGAACAATTGTTCAGCAGGAATTGTTCCAATTCAAAAAGGGGACAAATTTAGTCTCATGCAATGTCCTAAGAATGATGTAGAGCGAAAAGAAATGGAATCAATTCCATACTCTTCTATTGTTGGCAGTCTGATGTATGCTCAGACTTGCACAAGACCGGATATTAGCTTTGCGGTCGGAATGTTAGGAAGATATCAGAGTAACCCAGGAATTGATCACTGGAAAGCTGCAAAGAAAGTTTTGAGGTACCTGAAAGGAACGAAGGATTACATGCTCATGTATAGGAGATCCAAGCATTTGGAAGTTGTTGGATACTCGGATTCAGATTTCGCTGGATGTATTGACACTAGAAAATCCACGTTTGGTTATTTGTTCCAATTAGTTGAAGGAGCAATATCGTGGAAGAGTGCCAAACAGTCTGTCATTGCTACATCCACGATGGAAGCAGAATTTGTGGCATGTTTTGAGGCCACAATTCATGCATTATGGTTGCGAAACTTTATTTCGGGACTTGGGGTTGTCGACACCATTACCAAGTCGCTGAAAATTTACTGTGATAATTCTGCAGCAGTATTCTTCTCCAAGAACGATAAGTACTCCAAAGGTGCCAAACATATGGAATTAAAGTACTTTACCGTCAAGGAGGAAGTTCAGAAACAAAGAGTGTCACTTGAGCATATTAGAACAGATCTCATGATTGCAGATCCGTTAACGAAAGGTTTACAACCAAAGATATTTAAAGAACATGTACATAGAATGGGTCTTGGCTGTATTTATGACTGATGTATTTATGATGTTTTGACACTCTTAGCTCATTTATATGTTTCTGATATACATTAGTGATTTTCTGTTTCTCATAATGGTGTGCACATTATTGTTTTGAGATATTACAGGATAAGTCTCAAGGAGACATTATTGTGGACCATAAAATTTTTATAGCTTATGAACCTGATACGGTAAATTACTAATGTTGTAGTATATGGAAGGGAGTATGTAGACAAATTATGTATAACCGCCATAACTCACATTTACTAGTTTATCGTATTATGGTATTTATGATGGACATTATAGAAGAGATTTGTTTATGCGCAACTAATGTTCCTATATTAAATATTAATATTATGTGATTATTGGGCCAAGTGGGAGAATGTAAGTTATTCTTATAAATAATGTGGCCCAATAAGTTAAGGCCCATAATTAATATTTAATTAATGAATAAATCTCATCCGTCCGATTGGTTACTTGATGGACGTACCAGATTAAATGAAAGTCTCTATAAATTGGTCCTCTCCCCACCCATTAGGGTTACTGCTTTTCCTCTCTTCCATCCCTAAAGACGGCGGTAACGAAAGCTAGGGCAAGGGGCGAGAAACCAATTACCGATTAACGCTTCCGCTTAAAGATGATGGCTCACGATTCAGGTATGTTTTCTATGACGATTATATGTAAGATTATCATGTTCAAGATCCTGGTAGAATTAAAGTTTATGCATACAATTTGGAGATTTGAAGTCTGAGTAAAAGCTCAAGGAATTAAGCCGGGATCGTGTTCGGGGGTCCAATTCGATAGTTTAGTACAAACGAAGACTCGATGAGGCATATTGCGCACTGTCTAGTAAATTGGATATAACTTTTTGCTCCGAACTCCGTTTTGGCTCCATAATATATGGTTGGAAAGCTAGATCAAAGCGATACAAAGTTCATATTTTGAGTTTTTCCAAATTACAAATGGAAAAGGGTGGAAATCCGCGGTCCATCCGCGACCGCGAATGAACCGCGAAAAAAGAAGCCTGCAGAAGATTTTTGAACTTAGAGAGCCTGATTTTTCGCGGTCCATTCGCGACCGCGAATGAGGCCGAAAATTTGAAGGTTAACTTTGTAAAAACTCAATTTTTGTAACCTAAACCCTCTATATAAGCATAGATTTCGCCCAAGAGAGGCATGCATTGTATTATTACCTACTTTTGCAAGATTATTAGTAAGAGAGAACTCTCTCAACTTATTTCTTTCTTTTATATTAATTCTTTGATTATGAATTCAATGATTATTCTTGTTTCTTTTATCATGAGTAGCTAATTCCTTATCTAAGGTTTTTATGGAACCTACTGAGTGATGAACTTCTAGTTTATGTGATTACAAATTGTTAGCTAGATTTTTATTTGTTCAACTTCGTTCTTGTTGTAGTTAATTGGTAGAGCTCCCAATTAGCTGTGCCTATTTAGTGTGCATAACTTGGAAAAGAGTGCATATTTAGGTATATTGTTGAACAATACAACACCTAGGTTATTGGAAGAATCTATAATCTTAGGCGTAAAGGTGGGATTAGGAATAACGAAGCCTTGGGTGTAATCTAAAGTGAACTATTCAAATTAAAGCTAGCTAGGGTAGCTCGGGAGAGTGCACTAGTAAATTATTGTAGTTGCTCGGAGAGAATTACGGTAAAAATAGCATTCATGATTGATAGAATATTATTGACAATTTGTATGAGCATAAATAGAAGGGATTCCATCAATAGGGGAAATCAATATCTTAGTCTTTCTCTATATTATTTACCCAACATTCAATTCTTTCTTTTTAGTATTTAATTCTTGCAAAAGTTAGTTGTTAGAAAACCTTCACAAAAGTATACTCAAAGTTTAGGAACTTGTTTCAGAAGTGTTCTTGGGTTGTGAAAGTTGCAGTTGGTAGGTTAATTCCCGGTGGGATCGATTCTGGACTTATTTGACCAGGTTATATTGACCACAACCGTTGCTTGGACGTAAATCAATATTCTAACTTTTAAAAAAAACATAATATTGAGAAATACTTTATATGAAAAAAATTTAATAAATTATTCTATTTGTCTACCTATATTGTAAAATAAAATTAAATATTTATTTATACAAAAGGAAATATGCTAAGTATTTATTTATTTACTTGGGATCTCACTGTTTAAATTATTTTGAACTTGCATTAATACACTAACTAACATATTTTACTCAAGCATAAATTTTGAAGGACAATTTTATCTTTCACTAAGCTAATGCATGCATTAAAACACATTGCATTGCTAATACCATTATTTTCTATGTATTAGTTATGCATATGCTAATACCAAATAGAATATATAACTAATATTGCATAGGTTCAAAATGTCTATCAAACAATATATTATTAATACACAAAGTTAATGCATGCATTAGCTTATCTAATGCATCCTATAAGTAGCCTAGTGTTCTCCTTGTTCATATCAATAGTATTAGTGCATACTCTAGTATTTTATTGGTGTTTGATTTTACTGCGTGTTGCTTCTTTCATTTCAACCATCCTACTATCTCGTTGTTATTAACCCTTTTTCTATGGCTTCTTATTGTTGTTTCTTGCCGTTTTTCTTTTTATTAATGTTTTGCTTATGTTTTTTTGAGCCGAGGACTTATAGAAACAACGTCTTTATCTTCATATTATATGGATTATACTAGATATGTTGTTGTATGGTCCAAAACATGTGTTACACATTTGTGGCCGAAAAAACCTCCTCCCGAGTGCTTTCAAGTATAAAGCAAGAAACTTTAAAACTTTGGTTATATCGAAAGAATGTTAGATGAATAAATAAAGAACATTTTCTCGTAAAATTATTCAAAGTTGAGCTCATTTAGGAATAGACAGAATGAAATCTTCGCACTTTTCGAAAAAAAAATGGTAGAATGTAATATATACAAATCAAAAAGCAAGATGACACTGTATGTACAAAAAGTTTACCAGAGTAGGTTCATATTATAAGTCCACCCGGTAATTAACGTGAAAATAGTACGGACTAGTTAGTTTACGGATTGGTAATTAAAAACAACTAATATTTGTAAAGTCGTTAAAAATGAGGAATTTATGGAGTCTACATATCTATCTATCTATACTATATTAAAAGCACGAAGGCTTTAGCGAAATATCGTTCGTCTTTCTTATTATTTAAAATATAGAGTTCACATTAAACAAAATAGTAATTTGAGTATTTCATTAATATTTAGAAGTAATTATTTAATTAATTTTACTCTAATTTAAGAAGCTATTTAATTATCCTCCTATTATTAACAGTCTAGGAAATTTAATAAAATTTTGCCTAAATTTTTTCCTATTCGTTCTACTCCCTCCGTTGGAGTAATTAATACCTTAAGGTTTCGAAGACCTTTTTGTAGTTAAAAAATTTCTTCCAAGCCTAAGTTTTCGCCCCTACGTGCAGCTCCATGTGATGGAGTATTAAATGTGTTTATTTTGTAGTCAATGAGATCTTTTAATTAATTTTTTTGCCTTAAATCTCACATACAAATTTCTTTTTAGTTAGGAGTTTTTATTATTTGGTAAAATTTACAGTATATGTATTGCTTGTGTACCTAATCTCAATATATAAATATACTTGCTAAAAGTTATATTCGAGTATAAAATAGAAAGTTTAACTTTTTGAAATTGATTAATATTGATCCTATATATATCTAACTCAATAAAGGAAGAAATTATACCCTATAAAATTTCCCAATCATCATTCATCATATTCAAATTAAACTTAGTTCAAGTTTTATATATTCAACTTTTAGGTTTCAACTAGAGTACATATTTTTTGAAGATCTAATAGCTTTTCTGAAAAAAGTGAAAAGTTATTTTCAAGTTCATTTAGACAAAGATAATCTTTTTTCTTTCTTGCAAGCAAAATATATGTTTTATATTCTTTAATCAATAAAAATATATGTCAACTATTATAAAAGCACAAAACCTCAGAGCGAAATATTGATAAACCTTTCAACCCTTAAAAATAAATGTCAGATAGGAATAATTCAACATTTAATTATTTTTCCTAATATTAATAACTTTGAAATCAATTATATTATTATGATAAAAGTATAACTAAATTTTCCATTTTTATTGATTATCCTACATAACGAATCATAATATACATGGCTATTAAGACAAAAGCAATATTCATAAGATATTCAAATTTCAAATTACTAATATTTTTTTGGTATACGTTAATTTAATTTGTTACTTAAATAAATATAATTAGACAAGATCATGAATAAATAAATAAAATTATTTATATGTGTGTCAATCATGATCAATATTTATCATTTTCAAGAGCAAAAATTTTACTTAGTATTTTTTTATGACTAAAACCATGCTTTGACTATTATTTATATATTTTTAAAAATAATTCTCATCAATATATGGTGCATGCGCAACGCGCGTACCTTGGGACTAGTTAAACTAAAACTAATTATCCGGTCATACCCACTTGGATAATAATTACTATACATACTTACTCTATATATAATTACTATTCGTCCATCATCCGTTAAGAAAGTCTTTAAAAGCTTGGACAACATAAATGGAGGCCCAACATCGGTAATAATAATTCGGATGGGCCTGGCTCTGATACCATGATAAGAATGGACATTGGGTCTAGCTCAACCCAAAAGCTAGCTGTGAGGTAAAATTGCCCAAGCGATATAAGTAGACCAATAACCTCAAATCCCTGCTACGTGGGACAACTCAACAACTAAGAACCTTAAAGATAAAGTTTAAACTTTGGTACCTTCTACTGTGACAATACTATTATCTACCCAAATAATCAATAAAAGAAGATTCATTTTAGATTATGGTTTTGATCTTCAGTCTATATCACACATGCAGACAAAATAAAATTAAAAAGTATTAGTAGTACTTACAAGGCCATTCTTGATATCTGGCGTAATTGGTTTGAAAAAGTGAGGTTTCTTTGGAGGGATTTTCATGGCTGACAAGGAAACGTAGTTATTGTAGAGAAAAAGTGCTCTATTTGTTTTCCACTACATGCAAAAAGAAAGAATTTAGGAGAATATTGTAGAGGGGTCTTTTCATGGCTGACAAGGAAACAACTAGTATAAAGCTGATGTGCTATTCTCCCAGTAAAGCTCAAGTTCATTTACACTGTTGTCTCGATTATCGCAATTCTAGTACTTCCTCTGTCCTAATTTATATGGCATTATTTGATTTAGTACAATATCCGATTGGAAGGTGGAGAGAATATTAAAGGGTCGTTTGGTAGGGTGTACAAGAATAATGTTGAATATGATGTATTAGTAATACTGGTATTAATTATATTGGTATTAGTTATGCTGACATATTTCTATTTATTGTTTGGTTTGATGAATTAAAGTATTGCACAATTTCTAAAAGAATTGTTTGTTTACAAAATACCCTCAAAACTAGTACATATTTGATAATAGGTGAATTTGACTATATTTATGCCCTAAATAATCGCGTTTTATTGTTGTTTTGATATTGTTTATGATGACAAAATGCTTTTATTAGTGTTTTTAGTGTGTTATAGGTAGACATGAGTTAATGAAGACTAAAAGAGCAAGTTTTGGAGTCAAAAGATGGTGAAAAAGGCCAAAGTGTGGTACAAGTCAAGAAACTATGATGAAAATAGCCGTGAATGTGTGATTCCGAGCTATATAGATGTTATGGAATGAATTTAAGTGATTTGGAGCTTTGACGTCTAAGTAAAAGCTCAAGGAATTAAGCCGGGATCGTGTTCGGGGGTCAAATTCGATAGTTTAGTACAAACGAAGACTCGATGAGGCATATTGCGCACTGTCTAGTAAAGTGGACATAACTTTTTGCTCCGAACTCCGTTTTGGCTCCATAATATATGGTTCGCAAAACTAACTCAAAGGGCTACAACTTTCATGTTTTGAGTGTTTCCAAATTCCAAACGGAACAGGGTCAAAATCCGCGGTCCATCCGCGACCACGAATGAACCGCGAAAAAAGAAGCCTGCAGAAGATTTTTGAACTTAGAGAGCCTAATTTTTCGCGGTCCATTCGCGACCGCGAACGAGGCCGAAAATTTGAATGCTAACTTTGTAAAAACTCAATTTTTGTAACCTAAACCCTCTATATAAGCATAGATTTCGCCCAAGAGAGGCAAGCATTGTATTATTACCTACTTTTGCAAGATTATTAGCAAGAGAGAACTCTCTCAACTTATATGTTTCTTTTATATTAATTCTTTGATTATGAATTCAATGATTATTCTTGTTTCTTTGATCATGAGTAGCTAATTCCTTATCTAAGGTTTTGATGGAACCTATTGAGTCATGAACTTCTAGTTTATGTGATTACAAATTGTTAGCTAGATTTCTATTTGTTCAACTTCGTTCTTGTTGTAGTTAATTGGTAGAGCTCTCAATTAGTTGTTCATATTTAGTGTGCATAACTTGGAAAAGAGTGCATATTTAGGTATATTATTGAACAACACCACACCTAGGTTATTGGAGGAATCTATAATCTTAGGCGTAAATGTGGGATTAGGAATAACGAAGTCTTGGGTGCAATCTAAAGTGAACTATTCAAATTAAAGCTAGCTAGGGTAGCTCGGGAGAGTGCACTAGTAAATTATTGTAGTTTCTCGGGAGAGAATTACGGTAAAAATAGCGTTCATGATTGATATAATATTATTGACAATTTGTATGAGCATAAATAGAAGGGATTCCATCAATAGGGGAAATCAATATCTTAGTCTTTCTCTATATTATTTACCCAACATTCAATTCTTTCTTTTTAGTATTTAATTCTTGCAAAAGTTAGTTGTGAGAAAACCTTCACAAAAATATACTCAAAGTTTAGGAACTTGCTTCAGAAGTGTTCTTGAGTTGTGAAAGTTGCATTTGGTAGGTTAATTCCATGTGGGATCGATTCTGGACTTATTTGACCAGGTAATATTGACTACGACCGTTGCTTGGACGTGAATCAATTTTGGCGTCGTTGCCGGAGAATTAACGGAATTATCAATTGCCATTAACAGAACTACAAGATTCTTGTGTAGTTAGGTTCTTTCTACACACTTTGCATTGAATTTTTTTACAGTTGTTGAAATTGGGTACTCATGTGCATGCCTAGAAAATCTGCAAGGACTGGAGAACTAATTGAAGGACTCTCAGACCCAGAGCAAACTTTTCAGGCACGTAACAGGGCAATCAAACAAATTCAGCAATCTCAGCAACCAATCAAATTATATTTCGACATGGGAGACGTGAACGACCCAAACCAGCAAGCTGGGTTGAATGCGCATGAGGCGCAGGAAGGTGCATTATTTGACTAGGCACAACCAACTGCGGATAATTTGGAAACTGCCATTATTGTACCAGCGATTCAAGTTGAGTCTTTCCAGATTACCAACAACATGCTTCACTTGTTGCAAAACAAGGGATTATTCTCTGGGACTCAGGTTGAAGATCCACAACAACACCTGAAAAACTTTCTCCTAATATGCAAGACACAGAGGCAACCGAATGTGACTCCGGAAGACATCAGACTATTGCTATTTCCGTTCTCAGTTACAGGGGTTGCGCAGGTATGGCTTAACTCACTCCCCATAAACTCTATTGCAACTTGGGATGAGTTGGTCAAGCAATTCCACAACAAGTTTCATCCACCTAACAAGACAGCTCAGCAAATTGATGAGATTGTGAGCTTCAAGCAGAAACCAATGGAGACATTACATGAAACTTGGGGTAGATTCAAAGGTATGCTTGTTATGTGTCCTCACCATGGGATTCCTGAGCAGATGTTGGGTCAAAGGTTCTATATGGGGCTTTCAGACAGTATGAAGAATATTGTAGATGCTTCAGCAGGTGGGGCTTTTCTGAGCAAAACTTGGAGAGAAGGCTAAAATTTGCTTGACAAGATGGCTCAGAACTCTGGGTGGACGACCAGGAATGCTCCCATCACTCCAGTGGTACACTCTGTACCTCTGAACCCTTCCAACACTTTGGAGGAGAACGTGGCTACTATATTGACACAAATGAGCATCCTAACTAAGAAGGTGGAAGAATCAAGGGTCAAGCAGCAGGTTCATATTGTAGACACTACCAATGGTGGTTTATGCACATCTTGCATTAGCCAACCCATAGGTAATCCATGGGCTGCAGACCAAGAACCTCAGCACCAGCATGAAGACATGAACTATGTGGCTAATTATGGAGGGCAGCGACATGGTAACCAGAGTTGGGGCCAGTAGGCTCCACACCAGTACATGCCTCCTCAATTATAGTATAATGCAGTAGGTATGAGGCCACCAAACAACATGGCTCCATATCCTAGATCTCATAATTTCAACAATCAGTAGCAGGGGTATCATCCACCTCCACCACAGTATGGGGGTAGACATGACGATGGGTTCGTAGAGTTGAAAGCTATGATGCAGCAGGTAATTGGATCACATGCCAAAACCATTGAGAGGATAGATGCACATGACGCAACTATCAAGAATATGGAAGTACAGATGGGCCAGATTGCTATGTTAGTTAACAATCGTCCTCAAGGGACATTGCCTGCAGATACACAAACAAACCCGATGGATTAAATCCCAAAGCAGCTGATGGCAGTTAATCTGAGAAGTGGAAGAGATCTTGATGCAGAGCAAGAAAGAGAAAGAAGCAATTTGCAGGCTGAGACACTCACTCCAGTGCCCATTGAACGGGATGAGTCCACCGGGTTGACAGAAGTTACAGTCTAGCCAGTAGCTGAATATAAAGATGTGCAGCGATGAATGGAGAAAGTAGCTAAACCGGTAGAGTAACCGGTTAAGGAGCAAGTGATAGAGAAAGAAAAGTCCCAAGTGATTGGGAAGAAGAGGCCTCCAGCACCATTCCCCCAAAGGTTGGCCAAGCACCAGAAAGAAGAGCAATACAAAAGGTTCTTTGATATGCTCAAGAAAATCCAGGTAAACATTCATTTAATTGAAGCTTTGAAAGAAATGCCTGGGTATGCTAAGATGATGAAAGACTTGATGTCTCGGAAATTTGATTTCCAAGACGTGGCCACCGTGACTCTTACTCAGACTTGTAGTGCAGTGGTTTCTAGACCCATTGCTGAGAAGTTATCTGACCCAGGTAGCTTCACCATTCCATGCACTATAGGAAACTTTGCCTTTGCAAAGGCATTGTGTGATTTGGGGGCAAGCATAAATCTTATGCCCTTGGTGATTTATAAGAGGCTGGGCATCGGGAGAGCCAGACCTACTTCCATGTTATTGCAACTTGCTGACAGGACGGTTAAGCGTCTATTTGGTATTTTGGATGATGTGCTCATGCAGGTGGGGAAGTTTGTGTTTCCAGCCTATTTTGTTTTCCTTGACTACAAGGTGGACGAGAAAATTCCTATAATCTTAGGAAGGCCATTCCTAGCCACCGGGAGGGCATTGATTGATTGTGAGACTGGGGAACTCAAGATGAGGTTGAATGATGAGGAGATCATATTCAATGTGCAAAATTCCATGAGGCGTCCTAGTGATTTCGCGAATTGCTCTCTTATTGATGCGGTGGATGTGATAGTGGAGACCGATGATATAGAATTGACTACCGAAGATCCACTTCAGGCATGCCTGATGAACTTAGAAGAGGTAAAAGGTTAAAGCCTGGCAGAGTGGGTGCTATCTCTAGAAGGGGAGGGGGTTTTGGGATAGAGAGTTGGAGTTTGAACCTCTACATTTAGAGAAAAGAGAGACCCCTCCAGCAAAACCATCCATTGAGGAGCCACCAAAGCTGGAACTTAAGCCACTTCCAGCACATCTCAGGTATGAATTTCTAGACACTAACTCCATTTTACCTGTTATTATCTCATCTGGTTTGCTAGATGTGTAGGCTCAAAAGCTATTACGGGTACTCAAGGAATGTAGAACTGTCATTGGTTGGACCATGGCAGACATAAAGGGGATCATCCCCGCATACTGCATGCACAAGATTCTCCTGGAAGAGGGACACAAACCCTTCAGGAAACGCAAAAGAAGGCTGAACCCGAATATGAAGGATATAGTGAAAAAGAAAGTGATAAAGTGGCTAGACACGGGGTAGGTCCCAGGTAAGTTTTCTCACCCTTTTGTGCTATACATGTATTATTATGCCATGAGGACATGGCATGATTTTAAGTGTGGAATGGGAGACTAATCTTGTATTGTATATTGTATATAGTAGATGTAGCTGTAAATTATATTAGCTGGCTTGGCCCGAGGATGTACACTTGGCGACGGGTTTCTTAAGGTTCTAAGTTGGAATAAAATCACAAAAAAATAAAAAATTTGAAAAATCCAAAAATATTAATAGAGGGCTCTTCCTAATGACGGACTATTTGGACAAATACTCTTGAGGGAAGTAGTCCATGTAGAATTTTTATTTCTTTTATTTTCTTTTTCTAGGTAGTGTATCACCTCCCCATTGGTTTTTCTTTTTGACCACAGTTCTTTTCCAAGGGTTTTTATTGAACCAGGTTAGGTAGATTTTTCTTTTTTTTAGGATTAGAAGGCAAAGGTTAACATGTAACCCCAAGTATGCACATTACCAAAACTTAATTGAACTTGAGAATGTATTATCTAAGCTTGACTGTAGATTCTAGGATATGCCTTAAATTGCACAATACAGCTTGCTTGAACATTGATAGGACTTTGTAGATGAACCTGATTCTAAATGAGTTGCATGCTATGTGTGTGTATGATTTTACTTACATTATATGTTTTACATGATACCTAGAACTTGCCCTGTGTGTTTGCAATGCGAAATAGAAGTTGTTTGGTTGTAGAGATGATAGAGGCATTTCTTTGTGTAACCCCATAAATCAATAAGACATGAATTCACTTGTACATAATATCCTAGTTAACCCCTTTGAGCTTAAAGCCTATTCTTTGATAACCCTTGAATGTTCATAAAAAATCGAAATCATATATTGTCTACTTTACCTCCTAGAAGCACTTGTGTTGTAACGAATATGCAAAATTCTAAGTGTGGGGTGAAGGGAAGTGTCACGACCCAAATCTCGGTCGTGATGGCGCCCAACACACCTGCTAGGCAAGCCCGACCATTTACACTCTCACCCGAGCATGAAGCTCAAATCAACTACCTGGATATTATTTCAACAATAAAGCTAAACTGAATAACCACCCAAAGATCTAGGGTCACGAGTCTAGAGCCTCTAAACATGATCGGATAACAATATCTAAACCAAATACTCAAGTATGAATAATGTATATACAAAGGAAAAATAGAATAAGAAGAGAAGCCAGGTTCTGCGAACGCCAGCAGCTACCTCAGCAACTCGGAGTACTCATAAATAAGCTGGACCACTCGTCTAACCCTCCTGCGTACCTGAATCCGCACACAAAGGTGTAGGGAGTAGGGGTGAGTACTAAGTACTCAGTGAGTAAAAAGTATATAAAATAACTGAAAGCAGGAAATTCACAGAATACCACAATATGAAGCTAAACTACAGTCCGATTCCTCCTACGAACTAGCAACAACAATAGTACATTACCACTATCAGAGATAATTCACAGACAAGATGCAATGCAAAGCACATAGCCGCTACGGCGTGTAGCCCGATCCATTTAACGTCGACGGCGCTCACTGGGGGTGTGTACAGACTCCGGAGGGGCTCCTACAGCCCAAGCGCAATACTGCTGCGGCGTGCAGCCCGATCCTCATATCAACCGCTGCGGCGTGCAGCCCGATCCTCATATAAACCGCTGCGGCGTGCAGCCCGATCCATCCTCAGTCCACATTAATCAGATAAGTCACAAAACAATTCATTTTCTTAATTCCAGTTTACCGTTCGTAATTTATGAGAAAATACTTTAACTTTTATTTAATTTGCAAAAATCGGTGACTTAGCATTTCAATACTGTGATTTCAATTTCCAGGACTAAGATCAGTGATTAAGCAAGTATAGCTATCACATAAATATTATCCCCTAAGGATACTACAGGTCGGCACAAGGCCCCAAACAAGGCTTACAGCCCACAAATATGTCAAACACAGTGTATTTCCACCACTAATAGCATATTATCCATATCCGGGATGGACCAAGTCTCAATCCCCAGTCACAATCAATCCCGCACCTGACACGGGGTGCGAGGCACGCCCTACTAGCGTCACAATGTGCTAAGCCGGAGTTTCGAACCCTCAGGCTACCATATACACAAACTACTCACCTCTAGCCGGCCGTAGACTCATCCGCGATGCCCTTTCCTTTTGAATTTGCCACCTCGTGCATAGAATCTAGTCAAACCACAACAATTATATCAAATACGGGTCAAAGAAACATAACCCAATTCAATTTACACGAAATACGCGATAATGCACCAAGTTGGAAAAACCCGGACACCGGGCCCGCTTCTCAAAAAATTCTGAAATTTATACCAACGGATTCCTCGTCTCGCCACGAGTCCGTGCATATAAAACTTATCGAAATCGGAGTTCGAATGGCCTTTCAAAACCCAAAAATTCGTTTTCATGATTTAGGCCCTAATTCTTCACAAATTCTACCAAATTTCAGGAATTTTGGTGTTTATTCTAGCATAAAATCATGTTTTTGATTCAGGAAACTTACCTCCAGCGATTACCCATTGATTTCTCTCTTAAAAATCGCCTCAGAAGCTACTTCCCGTTCCAAAATTGGAAGAAAACTCGGTCTGCTCATTATAGGTATACTTGTCACGTGTTTTACTGCTTCCAATAGATTCCTTGTGAAATTCTAATGAATTTAGGCTTTTGAATCACTCAATTTGACCTTATAATGAAGGAGATATGTAGGTTTTAAGATTTGCAAATAGTGCAGGTTTTTAATACGCCGTCAGGGGCAGTTTCGTCATTAACCTGAAAATCTGGGCAACTTTAATAAAATAGCCATAAAATCCTCATACGATGTCCAAATTCGATAATTCTTTTTGCTACGGGTCCGAAATTACGATACGGATCTAATGCTTCATTCAAAACAGTAATCAGAGCTTATGTGTTCAATATGGTACCCCTTTATGTCCAAAGATACGACGTTGAAATATTAATTAAAAGCGTGATCACAATCCGAAACACATCCGAGGCCCCCGGGACCTCAACCAAAGGCACCAACATATCCCAAAATATCATCCAAACTTTTTCCAATCATCAAAATACACCTAACAACACTGAAATCATCAATTCACATCGGATTCAGGCCTAAGTTCTTTAAAAACTTCCGAAACTAACATTTGATCTAAAACCCGACCTAAACACCTCCGAATGACTTGAAACTTTGCACGCATATCCAAAATCACCTAACGGAGCTACTGCAACTCTCAAAATTTCATTCCGACCCTCGGATCAAAATCTCATCTACCATCCGGAATTCGCCAAAATCCAACCTTAACCAATTCAAGCCTAAAACTACACCGGACCTCCGAATTCGATTCCGATTGCTCTACTAAGTCATAAATGATCCCCCGAGACTAGTCGAATCATCAGATTTCCATTCCGAGATGTCTGACTCATCGGTCAACATTCGGTTGACTTTTCCAACTTGTTCTTCTCACAAAGAGATTTATGGCCTTATTTCTATCTAAATTTCTTCCGATTTGCTTCTAACTTTCCGAACACATATAAATTAGCATATTGAGGTATTAAATGAAGATAATGGGGCAATAACTCCCGTAACGACGGGTCGGGTCGTTACATTCTCCCCAACTTAAACAAACGCTCGTCCTCGAGCATACCCAGAGTTTTACTAGGAGCAATCCAATAGCCGAATGACCTTACCAAGCATATATGCGGGGTGGTACCACGTCACCCTATCTATCATAATTCCGATAACACAATATAGCTGAACTTCCACAGTCCATCTGAACCATATACCACATTGCACTTTCCGAAATCATATACCAAATCCGAATCCCACGTCTATACTCAGAATACACCTGAACCAACTATAATAGCCCATACTCGCCACTTCGGGTGAGATCTGGTGTACCAAACAACCCAATCACTCGAGACGATGCCCTCTAATCACAATAATTTCCCGCGATAACCAAATAATAACTGAAAAACCCTTTTCATTAGCTAAAGTATTATTCCAACACCTTCGTATATTGCCCACGACAACCGAACACGCGATATATCGAATCCATCTCTCAGGTCATCCATTCATGAATCCATTTCCCTTTTAACTGACATTACAATATATTTCGGAGCCAAACGTCGATGTTTTCCTTTCTAACCAGCTGAAATCACATATGCCCGCACTCATTACTCGCTCCAACGATCATTTCGATTATAACACACCGCACGGGTGATATGACACCTCAACACCGGCATAAGCCACGATAAGCACAATACAGGCTCCAATAGGAAACGTCTGAATATACTCAAATCATGACAACTAAATCAAACACAAAAGCTATAATTCAATTCCCCCGTACCATCATAACATAGGACTGAGATCCAGTCTCGCATTATAGAAATAGAGTACCTGAATTCTCCTCGAAAGGTCATAACATCATATGGCCTTGCCACAACTTATGATTCCATCCAAACACTATTACCCATGAAGCACCTCAAGTCACCATGCTCAAAACAGTCAGCCACGCACAGATTCAGGCCTGAACTCAAGCGATCAATCTCACCCACGGTGAAACAATTAATGTACGCCATCAAGTCTTGTAGGGACACAACCGATGCGCCATTCGCCGAGCGACATCCAACACTGACTTTTTCTCAGAGACTAGGAAGTATTGTACACAAGGTAACATATAGAAAAACTATTCTCCATGTCACACGGTTGCGGCGTGCAACCTGCTCAAAATAATATACCCGTGGCGGCGTGCCACCCGATCCAGATACCATACTTGTGGCGGCGTGCCACCCGATCCACTCAAAACTCTCGCAAAAAGAAATGCACACCGAGTCAAATTGCTCATTACAATAAACATATATATAGCCTTAAGCTCGGCCACAAGAAACGCATCCTACAAAGTTCCCCAATACCGGAACTAAATCAATAGTAGAAACCTCTGCACTGATATCCGCCACGAAGGCCAACTAACAAAGCAATACCTACCAGCCGCCCGCTGGTCCTGGGTACAACTACCCTACTGGAGCATACTCTGATGTACTCTGCTAAGCAATTTGTGCCATTTCTGACATAGTCCATATCACATTAGTCTAGGCAACCTGACTTATGACAACCAGTCCGAAATCAAGTATCATAACCCAAATTCATCATATCAAGCTAAGAGAGAGCCACTAGGGCTTCCAATTTCCAATAATCGCTAAACGGTGCCAATACACACGATATACAACCACTGCATAGGCGGATCACGAGAACTTCTAGTCTCCATCACCTATATAGCACCTGAATCACTATGCCTGATTCCACACTCCACTGTGCGAATACATAACACACATTAAGTATCCATTCATACCACGACAATCATTCAGAAATTTTCCTATGCCATCAACAATTCAATCATCACAATCGATCCAACAAGAGAATACCACCATACCACTAGATATTATCAGTTAACAGCACCTTGTCCCTTTTTGACCATATACCTTGCCAAATCACTAGAATAGCAATATCATTTTTTTTCCTTATTCACCAGAAAGATCGATTCTTAAATTACCTGCAGCTGCCCGCGCTACTCATTAATTTTTTTTTTTGACTTCCCATATATTATGAACCGATCTCAAAACCTTGAACATGCCATTATCAACTTCCCATAACACATCGCATATACCGTACCACACTAAGATAACTTGGAAACTTCTATCCTTTTTCTGCGCCACAAACATCGACGCACTCAACCAGTCATGGACCTTCATGATCCCATATAGAATATAATTTTATTACTCATTCCATGCTTCACATACCAACAGGAAATATACTCATTTTCAAACCACGGTAGAACACACCACAAACTCTTTCTTCCAATCCATTGCATAAGTTTAACTGTCAGGACTGAGTCCTTCTACCCACATAGAGCTACGCAACTGCCAACACTCAAGAGCTTTGTTGCACAATATCTGCAAGACTCATTACTTTGAACACATACCAGGAATTAATCGATCCTTATCATACCATTTTAGTTTATTAACAAGTTGCTCCATTTACTCAATTTCCTTTCTAAACCATCTTTAACTTAGTATTAGCCTTTACTGTAGCACTACAATATCTCAACTCATGTTACCACATGAGACTCATACACAAGACTACACGGTCTAAGGCTCACAGGCCGCTGAATACTCTCCCAATGTTTCCTAGAAGTACCACATTCTACAATACTTCATTTTGAAGAACTTCCTGCGATTTTGAATTCGTTATCATTACTCTCCAATATAAATACATAGAATCCCATCATTCACATAACATTACACAAGTCTTGATCCCTTCTAACGAAACCACCGTCTTTAGCCACATACACAATCTTAAGACACCTTACCGTTACAAGCAAAGTCTTGAACACAACAAAATCATTCATGGGCGTCATTCACGCTTATTCAATTATAATTTAACTGTCTTATTGGACCGGACCACTCGTGCCCTGTTAGAACTCTGGCACCGTAGAACATGATTACATACAATGCATTTAGCTATCTTTCCTTCTTATACACCGAACATTCTTACCAGTAGCAGTTCAAACCATTCTATTATTTCTTCATATCTACGAAGCACCATAACCTTTATCAGAATTTCCCAACATACTTAGAGACAGAATCAACATAGCACACAACAATGCAATCAGTTAATCAATAACAACCTCCCCAACTTGGCTCGGAGCCATACATCAAAGCACTTTTAGTCGATCATAGCATTCTTTACTCAAATGATGCCACAATGTTATAGTGAGATTAATCTCAAGTCATTTACGAGCCTTAACAGAGACTCGAATCATTAGAGACCTTAACTCTTCTGCAATTCTTGCATTTATACACACACTACAGTTAAGCCTACTCTCATTAGGTGAAAGAAATCTTTTCTAAGTCCCAAAATTTTCAAAAATTTCGGCAGAGTTTCCTTTGTAAATTGGCCTATCCACCTGCTAGAGAATCACCAAACCATTCTAACAATACATCCACAACTCAACAAGACATCACAATGTATTTCAACAACATTAAAGCTCAATACTATACGAATCATATTATCACAATTTATACCTGAACCTGCGCTACACCTGCTCCCATCATAACACATATCAAATACCCTTCAATTACACATCCGAATCCACCCACCTACTTTGCATCAATCTAGTATTTCAGTACAACACCTTCCACCAGGATATACATAGCATAATCACTTTAGTCTTCCTGAGTCTAAACTCGTTTTTCTACACGTAAGGCACTTTACCTACCAACTAAGAGATATGATAAATATTCACCACGCCCATAGTTCGGGGCTACACAAAAGATTACAATAAGGATCTAACACCTGACAGCTCGTACATTATTAAGCTGCCATTTCCATAGTTAGGAACAATACCGATCACACGAAATTTCATAATACCAGTTTGTAAAATCAGCACTTTGGTGCTCATGTCATAGACAAAGATCTGGCCTCAAGTCCTCCCGACTGGCCCAACATGAACTCACGAAGATTATATCTCATCCTCGATCAGGAAATCACAAGCCATCAAGGCAATCATATTACTGAGCGCTCGATGCGTACACAGACGTGTGGAAGGAATTTCAAAGATTATATCTCAAGCTGAATCAAGTAAGCACGATAAGAATTCCAAGAAATGTGAAGTGTTTCCTAAAGGTTTGCAGCCTCCCGAGGATAAATATAGGCGTCCCCGTACCGATCCACAAGACTCTACCAACCGGCTCAAGACTCATGAGGCCTAGTAACCTAGGCTCTGATACCAACTTTGTCACGACCCAAATCTTGGTCGTGATGGCGCCCAACACACCCGCTAGGCAAGCCCGACCATTTACACTCTCACCCGAGCATGAAGCTCAAATCAACTACCTGGATATTATTTCAACAATAAAGCTAAACTGAATAACCACCCAAAGATCTAGGGTCACGAGTCTAGAGCCTCTAAACATGATCGGATAACAATATCTAAACCAAATACTCAAGTATGAATAATGTATATACAAAGGAAAAATAGAATAAGAAGAGAAGCCAGGTTCTGCGAACGCCAGCAGCTACCTCAGCAACTCGAATAAATACTGATAAAAGCTGGAGTGCTCGTCTATCCCTCCTGTGTACCTGAATCTGCACACAAAGGTGCAGGGAGTAGGGGTGAGTACTAAGTACTCAGTGAGTAATAAATATATAAAAGCAGCTGAAAGTAGGAAATCCACAGAATACCACAATATGAAGCTAAACTACAGTCCGATTCCTCCTACGAACTAGCAACAACAATAGTACATTACCACTATCAGAGATAATTCACAGACAAGATGCAATGCAAAGAACATAGCCGCTACGGCGTGTAGCCCGAGCCATTTAACGTCGACGGCGCTCACTGGGGGTGTGTACAGACTCCGGAGGGGCTCCTACAGCCCAAGCGCAATACTGCTGCGGCGTGCAGCCCGATCCTCATATCAACCGCTGCGGCGTGCAGCCCGATCCTCATATAAACCGCTGCGGCGTGCAGCCCGATCCATCCTCAGTCCACATTAATCAGATAAGTCACAAAACAATTCATTTTCTTAATTCTAGTTTACCGTTCGTAATTTATGAGAAAATACTTTAACTTTTATTTAATTTGCAAAAATCGGTGACTTAGCATTTCAATACTGTGATTTCAATTTCCAGGACTAAGATCAGTGATTAAGCAAGTATAGCTATCACATAAATATTATCCCCTAAGGATACTACAGGTCGGCACAAGGCCCCAAACAAGGCTTACAGCCCACAAATATGTCAAACACAGTGTATATCCACCACTAATAGCATATTATCCATATCCGGGATGGACCAAGTCTCAATCCCTAGTCACAATCAATCCCGCACCTACCACGGGGTGCGAGGTACGCCCTACTAGCGTCACAATGTGCTAAGCCGGAGTTTCGAACCCTCAGGCTACCATATACACAAACTACTCACCTCTAGCCGGCCGTAGACTCATCCGCGATGCCCTTTCCTTTTGAATTTGCCACCTCGTACGTAGAATCTAGTCAAACCACAACAATTATATCAAATACGGGTCAAAGATACATAACCCAATTCAATTTACACGAAATACGCGATAATGCACCAAGTTGGAAAAACCCGGACACCGGGCCCGCTTCTCGAAAAATTCTGAAATTTATACCAACGGATTCCTCGTCTCGCCACGAGTCCGTGCATATAAAACTTATCGAAATCGGAGTTCGAATGGCCTTTCAAAACCCAAAAATTCGTTTTCATGATTTAGGCCCTAATTCTTCACAAATTCTACCAAATTTCAGGAATTTTGGTGTTTATTCTAGCATAAAATCATGTTTTTGATTCAGGAAACTTACCTCCAGCGATTACCCATTGATTTCTCTCTTAAAAATCGCCTCAGAAGCTTCTTCCCGTTCCAAAATTGGAAGAAAACTCGGTCTGCTCATTATAGGTATGCTTTTCACGTGTTTTACTGCTTCCAATAGATTCCTTGTGAAATTCTAATGAATTTAGGCTTTTGAATCACTCAATTTGACCTTATAATGAAGGAGATATGTAGGTTTTAAGATTTGCAAATAGTGTAGGTTTTTAATACGCCGTCAGGGGCAGTTTCGTCATTAACCTGAAAATCTGGGCAACTTTAATAAAATAGCCATAAAATCCTCATACGATGTCCAAATTCGATAATTCTTTTTGCTACGGGTCCGAAATTACGATACGGATCTAATGCTTCATTCAAAACAGTAATCAGAGCTTATTTGTTCAATATGGTACCCCTTTATGTCCAAAGATACGACGTTGAAATATTAATTAAAAGCGTGATCACAATCCGAAACACATCCGAGGCCCCCGGGACCTCAACCAAAGGCACCAACATATCCCAAAATATCATCCAAACGTTTTCCAATCATCAAAATACACCTAACAACACTGAAATCATCAATTCACATCGGATTCAAGCCTAAGTTCTTTAAAAAACTTCCGAAACTAACATTTGATCTAAAACCCGACCTAAACACCTCCGAATGACTTGAAACTTTGCACGCATATCAAAAATCACCTAACGGAGCTACTGCAACTCTCAAAATTTCATTCCGACCCTCGGATCAAAATCTCACATACCATCCAGAATTCGCCAAAATTCAACCTTAGACAATTCAAGCCTAAAACTACACCGGACCTCCGAATTCGATTCCGATTGCTCTACTAAGTCATAAATGATCCCCCGAGACTAGTCGAATCATCAGATTTCCATTCCGAGATGTCTGACTCATCGGTCAACATTCGGTTGACTTTTCCAACTTGTTCTTCTCACAAAGAGATTTATGGCCTTATTTCTATCTAAATTTCTTCCGATTTGCTTCTAAGTGTCCGAATACATATAAATTAGCATATTGAGGTATTAAATGAAGATAACGGGGCAATAACTCCCGTAACGACGGGTCGGGTCGTTACAGGAAGTTGAAAAATGGGAAAATCAAG
Organism: Nicotiana noctiflora; assembly: GCA_032618575.1. Lineage (NCBI taxonomy): Eukaryota > Viridiplantae > Streptophyta > Magnoliopsida > Solanales > Solanaceae > Nicotiana > Nicotiana noctiflora. Next base: position 110,682 of record JASVEL010013232.1, on the reverse strand, counting down.
AATGAATGGTAGAAAATGGTGAACTGGCAAAATAATGTAAATGCTACAAGCTTTGAAAAAAAAATATCAATGTATATATGTAAAATAGAAAGGCCAGTTACACCAACAAAAGAAAATTGGGGATTAAAAGTAAAGAAAGGTGAAGTAATGCTTAGGGGAGACATAAGGAGAAAGCCAAAAAGGGAAGTTGTGAAAAAGAAAGAAAGTGCTTAGGGAGGTTAGCCACTATAACCAAAAGTATCCTACCCGTCCCTTAGCCAACATTACAATCCTTAAAGACCTCGTGATCTGTGATGAATAACTCGATTAGTGGAGTATTACAATAGGGGCAAGCCTATGGTGTATCTGTATGCATATGAATGTTCTTTGTTGAGAGCGAGTGAATTTTTCATATATCTATAAGTTTCATGTTCTAAATTGTTTATGTGTGGGAACTTCTCTCAATAAATTATGCGAGGGCATGTAACTCAAGAAGAAAACGGTAAATTTGCAAGTCTGTGATAATAACTAGAGTAAGCAATAATGTGCTGGCATTTGAGTTTACAGTTACGTAAGGATTGTGCATGTCATAGGTTAATCATGAAAGATAGCTTTAGTGACATATTTTGGGGGAGACATTAATAAAATTGGCCTAAAGTGTGATTAAGGTTGCTCGAGGACGAGCAAAGGTTTAAGTGTGGGGTATTAATAATAGGTGAATTTGACTATATTTATGCCCTAAATAATCGCGTTTTATTATTGTTTATGATGACAACATGCTTTTATTAGTGTTTTTAGTGTGTTATACGTACACATGAGCTAATGAAGACTAAAAGAGCAAGTTTTGGAGTCAAAAGATGGTGAAAAAGGCCAAAGTGTGGTACAAGTCAAGAAACTATGATGAAAATAGCCGGGAAGGTGTGATTCCGAGCTATATAGATGTTATGGAATGAATTTAAGTGATTTGGAGCTTTGAAGTCTGAGTAAAAGCTCAAGTAATTAAGCCGGGATCGTGTTCGGGGGTCAAATTCGATAGTTTAGTACAAACGAAGACTCGATGAGGCATATTGCGCACTGTCTAGTAAATTTGATATAACATTTTGCTCCGAACTCCGTTTTGGCTCCATAATATATGGTTGGAAAGCTAGATCAAAGGGATACAACGTTCATATTTTGAGATTTTCCAAATTACAAATGGAAAAGGGTGGAAATTCGCGGTCCATCCGCGACCGCGAATGAACCGCGAAAAAAGAAGCCTGCAGAAGATTTTTGAACTTAGAGAGCCTGATTTTTCGCGGTCCATTCGTGACCGCGAACGAGGCCGAAAATTTTAAGGTTAACTTTGTAAAAACTCAATTTTTGTAACCTAAACCCTCTATATAAGCATAGATTTCGCCCAAGAGAGGCAGGCATTGTATTATTACCTACTTTTGCAAGATTATTAGTAAGAGAGAACTCTCTCAACTTATTTCTTTCTTTTATATTAATTCTTTGATTATGAATTCAATGATTATTCTTGTTTCTTTTATCATGAGTAGCTAATTCTTTATCTAAGGTTTTGATGGAACCTACTGAGTGATGAACTTCTAGTTTATGTGATTACAAATTGTTAGCTAGATTTCTATTTGTTCAACTTCGTTCTTGTTGTAGTTAATTGGTAGAGCTCCCAATTAGCTGTGCCTATTTAGTGTGCATAACTTGGAAAAGAGTGCATATTTAGGTATAGTGTTGAACAACACAACACCTAGGTTATTGGAGGAATCTATAATCTTAGGCGTAAAGGTGGGATTAGGAATAACGAAGCCTTGAGTGTAATCTAAAGTGAACTATTCAAATTAAAGCTAGCTAGGGTAGCTCGGGAGAGTGCACTAGTAAATTATTGTAGTTGCTCGGGAGAGAATTACGGTAAAAATAGCATTCATGATTGATAGAATATTATTGACAATTTATATGAGCATAAATAGAAGGGATTCCATCAATAGGGGAAATCAATATCTTAGTCTTTCTCTATATTATTTACCCAACATTCAATTCTTTCTTTTTAGTATTTAATTCTTGCAAAAGTTAGTTGTTAGAAAACCTTCACAAAAGTATACTCAAAGCTTAGGAACTTCCTTCAGAAGTGTTCTTGGGTTGTGAAAGTTGCAGTTGGTAGGTTAATTCCCGGTGGGATCGATTCTGGACTTATTTGACCAGGTTATATTGACCACAATCGTTTTTTGGACGTGAATCAATATTCTAACTTTAAAAAAAAAACATAATATTGAGAAATATTTTATATGAAAATTTTTTTAGTAAATTATTCTATTTGTCTACCTATATTGTAAAATAAAATTAAATATTTATTTACAAAAGGAAATATGCTAAGTATTTATTTATTTACTTGGGATCTCACTGTTTAAATTATTTTGAACTTGCATTAATACACTAACTAACATATTTTACTCAAGCATAAATTTTGAAGGACAATTTTATCTTTCACTAAGCTAATGCATGCATTAAAACTCATTGCATTGCTAATACCATTATTTTCTATGTATTAGTTATGCATATGCTAATACCAAATAGGATATATAAATAATATTGCATAGGTTCAAAATGTCTATCAAACAATATATTATTAATACACAAAGTTAATGCATGCATTAGCTTATCTAATGCATCCTATAAGTAGCCTAGTGTTCTCCTTGTTCATATCAATAGTATTAGTGCATACTCTGGTATTTTATTGGTGTTTGATTTTACTGCGTGTTACTTCTTTCATTTCAACCATCCTACTATCTCGTTGTTATTAACCCTTTTTTCTATGGCTTCTTATTGTTGTTTCTTGCCGTTTTTCTTTTTATTAATGTTTTGCTTATGTTTTTTTTAGCCGAGGGCTTATAGAAACAACGTCTCTATCTTCATATTATATGGATTATACTAGATATGTTGTTGTATGGTCTAAAACATGTGTTACACATTTGTGGCCGAAAAAACCTCCTCCGGAGTGCTTTCAAGTATAAAGCAAGAAACTTTAAAACTTTGGTTATATCGAAAGAATGTTAGATGAATAAATAAAGAACATTTTCTCATAAAATTATTCAAAGTTGAGCTCATTTAGGAATAGACAGAATGAAATCTTCGCACTTTTCGAAAAAAAATGGTAGAATGTAATGTATACAAATTAAAAAGCAAGATGACACTGTATATACAAAAAGTTTACCAGAGTAGGTTCATATTATAAGTCCGTCCAGTAATTAACGTGAAAATAGTACGGGCTAGTTAGTTTTCGGATTGGTAATTAAAAATAACCAATATTTGTAAAGTCATTAAAAATGAGGAATTTATGGAATCTACATATCTATCTATCTATACTATATTAAAAGCACGAAGGCTTTAGCGAAACGTCGTTTGCCTTTCTTATTATTTAAAATATAGAGTTCACATTAGACAAAATAGTAATTTGAGTATTTCATTAATATTTAGAAGTAATTATTTAATTAATTTTCCTCTAATTTAGGAAGCTATTTAATTATCCTCCTATTATTAACAGTCTAGGAAATTTAATAAAATTTTGCCTAAATTTTTTCCTATTCGTTCTACTCCCTCCGTTGGAGTAATTAATAGCTTAAGGTTTCGAAGACCTTTTTGTAGTATAAAAATTTCTTCCAAGCCTAAGTTTTCGCCCCTACGTGCAGCTCCATGTGATGGAGTATTAAATGTGTTTATTTTGTAGTCAATGAGATCTTTTTAATTAATTTTTTTGCCTTAAATCTCACATACAAATTTCTTTTTAGTTAGGAGTCTTTATTATTTGGTAAAATTTACAGTATATGTATTGCTTGTGTACCTAATCTCAATATATAAATATACTTGCTAAAAGTTATATTCGAGTATAAAATAGAAAGTTTAACTTTTTGAAATTGATTAATATTGATCCTATATATATCTAACTCAATAAAGGAAGAAATTATACCCTATGAAATTCCCCAATCATCATTCATTATATTCAAATTAAACATACTTCAAGTTTTATACATTCAACTTTTAGGTTTCAACTAGAGTACATATTTTTTGAAGATCTAAGAGCTTTTCTGAAAAGAGTGAAAAATTATTTTCAAGTACATTTAGGGTGTGTTTGGTACGAAGGAAAATTTTCTAATTTTCTCATGTTTGGTTGGCTTAAATGTTTTGCAAAACATTTTCCTTATCAATTCATTTTCCTCCAATTGGAGGAAAATGTTTTCCTTATCAAAAGAAGTTGCGATCTATCTGGCTGTAAATATCTTTGAATTTCTTCCATTTGAAATTCGATTTGAACCAAAGATGGAAGATTTTGAGGGTTATCAAATGATACATAGTGCGATACAGTTAAAACAAAGTATTTTAGTAAGAATAGATACCTTGGATACAGGTAAACTTCTCAACGGATTCTCTATCATCTCTTTTTTTTTTTTTCGTTTCGTTTAATTGGTCTATGTTATAGTGTTATAGGATAATAAGATGGTTAGAAATCCTTTATTTTTTCAACCTAATCGCTCGGGAAAATATTTTCCAAAGCTCCTTCTCAACTTTTATCACTCTCACCAATCCACCACACCCCCCCTCCCCAAAAAAAGTTTTTTTTTTTAATTTCTGTTTTTCCATCCACCCTACTACCCCTCCACCACCACCCACCAAAAAAATATTTTTTTACCTTAATTTTTTTTTTTCAATTTCAAATTTCTATTTTTTCATTTTTCTGCACCACGCAGCCCCCACCCCTACCCCTAACCCCTTCCTTTTTTATCTTAATTTTTTTTTTTACAATTTCAAATTTCTGTTTTTTTTTCTACACCACCCAGCCTCCCCTACCCCCTACCCCCCTCACCCCAAAAATCATTTTTTACCTCAATTGTTTTTTGCAATTATTTATTCTTTTTATTTTTCTGCACCACCCAGCCCCCCACTCCCCCCCCCCCACAAAAAAAATATTTTTTTACCTCAATTATTTTTTTTGAAATTTCAAATTTTTAATTTTTTTTCGTTTTACTCCCCCCCAGCTCCGCTCCCACCCTCTGCCCCCCCTAAAATTAAAATATATTTTTCAGTTTTAAATTTTATTATTTATCGATTTAAAGACTCATAATTTTACAAGTTCCAAAATTATGAGTTTGGAGGTTAATATGTTTGGAAGTTTACGGGTCTAAAAATTATAAAGTTTACGGGTTCGAAAATATGCGGTTTTTGCGTTAAAAAGTAAAGCATCACCACTAATTCTTTTAGATTGTGTCAATTTTTAGAGACTTAGGGAAGGGGTGGGGAGGGGTGGGAGGAGGTGGGAGGAGAGGGGTGAGGAGAGTTGCATAAAAAATATTTTTCTAAAAAAAACTATTTTCTACTCTCTAACCAAACAATAGAAAATATTTTCCGAAAAATGTTTTCCACTTACCAATCAAACAAGAGAAAATATGTGATAAAACCACTCATTTTCCATGAAAACATTTTCTAGGAAAACATTTTCCATGGAAAACATTTTCCTTCATACCAAACACACCCTTAGACAAAGATAATCTTTTTTCTTTCTTGCAAGCAAAGTATATGTTTTATATTCTTTAATCAATAAAAATATATATCAACTATTATAAAAGCACAAGGCCTCAGAGCGAAATATTGATAAACCTTTCAACTCTTAAAAATAAATGCCAGATAAGAATAATTCAACATTTAATTATTTTTCCTAATGTTAATAACTTTGAAATATATTATTATGATAAAAGTATAACTAAATTTTCCATTTTTATTGATTATCCTACATAACGAATCATAATATACATGGTTATTAAGACAAAAGCAATATTCATAAGATATTCAAATTTCAAATTACTAATAATTATTTGGTATACGTTAATTTAATTTGTTACTTAAATAAATATAATTAGACAAGATCACGAATAAATAAATAAAATTCTTTATACGTGTGTCAATCATGATCAATATTTATCATTTTCAAGAGCTCAAATTTTACTTAGTATTTTTTTGTGACTAAAACTATGCTTTGACTATTATTTATATATTTTTAAAAATAATTCTCATCAATATATGGTGCACGCGCAACGCGCGTACCTTGGGACTAGTTAAACTAAAACTAATTATCCGGTCATACCCACTTGGATAATAATTACTATACATACTTACTCTATATAAAATTACTACTAGTCCATCCGTTAAGAAAGTCTTTAAAAGCTTTAGGGGCAACGAATCTTTACATAACCTATACGGGGCCTTTCTTCCTTCGATCCAAAGTAAGAAATAATTTGTTTCTCTCTTCGTCAATTTTCTCTTTTTGTTCTTAGCTTCTATTTTCATAAGCAAAAATATTTATCTGATAGGCTATATTTTTATTATATTCACAAAGTAAAATATTGATAATTAATGGGAGCAACGAGTAGCAGTTTTTGTTATGTGATGATTTTGTCTATAAAAAACATAGATTTGCTCAATATCTATAAATTATGATTCAATCAACTCACTACACGCATGTAGTTTAATTTTCTCTTACTGAATGAAATCATCGCCTTTTGAATACCTTTCATCGCCACAAAATGCTCTCTCCCTCCCAATAAATTTTATATTTTCTCGTCGCTAATTAATCTAGTTCGTGTATTTCCCAAAAAAATTTAATTCTGATTATGTGATGACCCAAAGGCTCATCACCGTATTTCTTCTTTTTTCTGCGTTTTCGAGGTCTTGAAAATCTCTCTTTTAGTTGTCTCGATTTGCATGCGTAGTTCGGGCGCGAAACCAAAAAGTTTTTATGTTAAAGTATATGAAATTTGTGAAAAACTTAAAGAATTATGATATTAATATTGATATAGTTGACTTAGGTCACTATTTTGGGTTAACGGACCGAGCCGATAATGTGACGGTCCCGGTAAATCCGTAGAAAAATATAAAACTCGAACATGTGCCCGGAGTCGAAATCCGAGGCCCAGAACCCCGGTAAAAGAATTTTTCTGTTAAATTATTTTCTGAAATTAATAAGGAAAAATGGAAATGAAAGGGGTTAGAAAATATAGGTATCGGGATCGTGTTTTGGTTCAGACACCCGGTACAAGTCCTAAATATGTGTTAAGCACTATCTGTAAAATTTGGTTGAAAATGGACGTCGTTTGACGTGTTTCGGACAAAAAATGGGAAATTGGAAATTTATGAACCTTGAAATGCAAATTCTGAGTTTTTAGGTTTGATTCTATGATTTTGATGTTATTTTAGTGATTTGATCGCACGGATGAGTCCGTAGGATATTTTGGAGTTATGTGGGTGTTTGATTTAGAGCCCCGAGGGCTCGAGTGAGTTTTGAGTAGGTCCTAGGAGGCCTTAGGCTTAAAAGTATCAGATGTTGCAGTGTTGCTGGCCCAGCACGACCGTGGTCATTTTCGTGCGGTCCGCGCTGGAAGCCACGCGGCCGCGGTGCATTTCTGTGCAGTTCGCGTGGCCACGTTCAGAAAGGCCAATGGCTTAAGTTCGACCAGCGCGGCCTTCGGTGCATTTCAGTGCGGTCCGCGTTGGGAGGCTGAGAGGTTGGTCTTGGGCCCATTCAGCCAGCGGGGCCGCGCACTAAATCAGTGCGGTCCTCGCTGGGTAGGTTTAGAGAGCCATTTTGTTTCCCTTCCCCAGCACGGCCGCGGGACATTTTTGTGCAGTCCACGCTTGTCCTTCAGTAAAGTATATAAATCCGAGATTTTCAGTCATTTTACACTTTTTCAAAACCTAAAACATCGGTTTTCCAAACGATTTTGCTTCTTCAAAACAATTGGTAAGTGATTTCTAACTTATTTTCTTTACTTCTTATCATCTTTAAACATAATTTCAACTTCAACACAAAGATTTTTAACGGGTGAATTTGGGAATTTAGGGTAGAACTAGGGATTCTAAATTTTAGGGTTTTGGATCTCAATTTGAGGTTTGATTCCAAAATAACTTGTATATCTGAGTTCATGGGGGAATGGGTAATCGAGTTTTGGTTCGAACCTCGGGTTTTGACCACGTGGGCCCAAGGGCATTTTGGGAATTTTTAACAAAACTTTGGGAAATTTTGTTTCATGCTTTCAAATTGATTCAAGTAACATTTGTTAATACACCAAGTAATTAGTGATTATATTCGAGCAGAGTTTGGTGGTGAATTCGATGTGTAGAGCTATACTTGAGGAGTGAGTCGAGTTGGAGCATTTGAGGTAAGTGTTTGTTCTAACCTTGGCATGAGAGATTAGGATTAGAATATTATTTGCTATTTGCTAAATATGGAGTATGGTGTATAGGCATGGTGACAATTATCTATGCACTGGAGTCTAGCATGACCGTGGGTATTATATGTGTTGAATTCAGAGTTAATGATATATCTTTCTTGCTTGGGTTGATGAGCGTAATATAATGTGAATATTTGAAGAAGGTTTGTGATTGGTTTTTGGCTCTTGGAGCATTGGCTCAGATTAGAAATATTACACAAGGGATAGGTGATTAAAATGGATCGCGTAGCGATTAGTCCCTTGCCGAGACGTAAGTAATTAATGTATTCTCCTTTGCCGGGATATTTGAATTGATAATCGTTTTCCCTTGGTGGGATTTTTCTATTGATTGTTGTTACTCCCCGCGCACTTGAGTTGCGGTCGTTGTTTGAGTGAGTTCTTGATATTAAATATTGAGGATCAGGTTGCACGCCTCAATGGTATTAATTATTGATGAATATTGAGGATCGGGTTGCACGCCACAACGGTGAAGATTGTTGAGGATTGGGTTGCACGCCGAAACGGTCATATCAGTTGAGGATCGGGTTGCACACTGCAACGGAGTGTAGACTGAGTGTATTGTATTCGTACGTAGAGACTTCCGGTGGTTTCATTATCAATATTATTGTTTAGTTTCACTCTTTTACGGATAAGTTTTGTACTTTGACTGTAGTATTTCCCCCAGCATATTCCCTCCCTTTTTTACTGCTTAAATTGGTATATTTTCCAGTTATTGCGCATATATCTATACAGGTTATTTGTGGTAGGTCCTGTCTAGCCTTGTCACTACCTCGCTGGGGTTAGGCCAGGCACTTACTAGTACATAGGGTTGGTTGTGCTGATGTTATACTCTGTGTATTTCTTTTGCACAGATCAGGATGCATCTTTCGGACCGCAACGGTTCTAGACCGGGAGCAGGCCTTCAGTCCAGAGATTCTTGAGGTAGCCTCGCAGACGTCCGCGGGCCCTGAGTCTCTTCTATTTTATTCAGTTTGTTAGTTTTGTATTGAGATAGAATGTTATACTCTCTTTCAGACGGTTGTATTTAGTAATCTTAGAAGTTGATGAGTTGTGACACCAGGTTCTGGGTAGAGATATGTTTCAAATTTCCATAAATTTTTGGTTTCATTTATTTAAGTTAAAAGTCTTCCGCAGTTGTTTTGTTAATTTTCACTACTATATTGTTGAGATTTATCAGAAAATGTTAATATTTGGATGGCCTAGCTCCGTTAGTAGGCGCCATCACGACTCCCGATGGTGAAAAATCCGGGTTGTGGCAAGTTGGTATTAGAGCTCTAGGTTTCATAGGTCTCGCTACTCACGGACAAACTAGGTAGAGTCTGAGGGATTGGTACAGAGACGTCTGTATTTATCCCCTAGAGGCTACAGAGTTAGGAATAATTTCACTTTTGTTCTTTCTTGTTGTACGATTCTGTTTCTCAAGTACTGAATGTCCTTCCAATATGTTCTTTCGCAGATGGCGAGAACACGTTCTTCTTCTTCTACCGCGCAACAGCTCCTGCGAGGGGCAGAGGCCGAGGTCGTGCCTGAGGCCGAGGTAGGGGCAGAGCTCAGCCCCATGCAGCAGTTCCAAAGGTAGAGTCTCGTATTGACTATGATGAGGAGGTTCGAGCCCTAGCAACTCCAGTGGGCCCAGCTCAGGTCCCAGGAAGGGTCATGTTTACCCCGGATCTTCAGGATGCTCTAGTCCGATTGGCAGGCTTTATGGACAGTATCACTAGAGCGGGTTTGCTTCCAGTAGCACCAACCACTTCTCAGACTGGAGGAGGGGTTCAGACTCTTGCTACGCGTACTCCGGAGCAGGTAGCTCCCCGGACTCGGGTCCCATTGGTTTCCTATCTAGACCAGCAGGGTCAGATGTTACAGCTCAGGCCGTCGATGGGCGGCTATGTCTTCAGAAGCTTTGTGGAGACTTGACCGGTTCTCCAAGCTTTTCACCACCACTTTCAGCGGTGTTTCATCAGAGGATCCCCGGGATTTTCTATTCAGTTGTCATGAGATTCTTTGGATTGGAGACCAACAGGGTCAATTTTTGCACCTTCAGGCTTGCAAGGTCCACCAAGACTTGGTGGAGAGATTTTTGTCTATCTAGAGAAGCAGGGTCTCCAGCTTTGACATGGGATCAGTTCGCGGATTTATTCTTGGAGACGTTTCTCCCCGTCACTCAACGGGAGGCACTTCGTAGGCCGTTTGAGCGCCTCCAGCAGGGCTCCATGACAGTTATGCAGTATGAAACTAGATTTGTTGACTTGGCACGCCATGCAGTTGTGATATTCACTACAGAGTGAGAGAGGGTCCGGAGATTCATTGATGGATTGATTCAGCCGATCCGTTTTCAGATGGCCATGGGAGTTGGTAGTGATATTTCCTTTTCGGAGGCAGCCAATGCGGCCCGCAGAGTTGAGATGGCCCTCACGTGGGGAGGTGGTCAGATAGCGGACACGAGACCTCGTCATTCTGGTAGATTCAGTGGTACCTCATCTGGATGTAGGGATTCCTATGGTAGAGGTCAGGCACCAAGGCCCTTCCAGTCATCTCTTTTGGCTTCTCATGGTATTCCAGGCAGCGGTGGCTCCCAACTATATCATTCAGATCAGCAGCCTATCAGTGCACCCCCACTTCAGAGCGTTCGAGGAGGTCATTCAGGGTGGTAGGGTTAGTCCCATTTTTCTCAGTTGCCACATTCAGCTGGGTGTTATTAGTGTGGAGATCTCAATTACATTAGGAGATATTGCCCGAGGTTGAGAGGTGCTCGGTCGCAGCAGCAGGGCTCTTGTCCCATGATTCAGGCAACAGGTGATCCACCGTCCTCCCAGCCAGTTAGAGGTAGAGGTAGAGGCCATAGAGGTGGAGGTAGAGAGCATAGAGGCGGATCTTAGACCGACAGAGGCAGAGGACATCCTGTGGTTGATTATCCTAGAGATGCAGTTCAAGGAAGTGGGGCCCAGCCCCGGTGTTATGCTTTGCCAGCCAGGCCAGAGGTTAAGTCTTCTGATGTTGTTATTACAGGTACTATTCTGGTCTATGACAGGGATGCATCAGTGCTATTTGACCCTAGGTCTACGTATTTGTATGTTTCATCTTATTTTTCTCCCTACATGGCTATGCCTACTGATGTCTTGGGCATTCCTATATATGTATCCATGCTAGTGGGTGATTCTATAGTGGTCAATAGAGTTCATCATTCCTGTGGAGTAGTATTTTAGGGTCTTGAGACCCATGTCAATCTATTGCTTCTAGACATGGTGGATTTTGACGTTATATTGGGGATGGATTGGTTATCCCTGTATCATACGATCTTGGATTGTCACGCCAAGACCGTGACCTTAGCTTTGCCTGAATTGCCCCGACTAGAGTGGAGAGGGACCCTCAAGCCACTCCATTCGCACTGTTATTTCCTATGTTAAGGCTCAACGTATAGTCGAGAAGGGGTGTCTATCTTACTTGGCATATGTTCGTGATTCTAGCACGAAAATTCCTTCTATTGATTTAGTTCCTATTGTACGGGAGTTTCCCGAGGTTTTCCTTCAGACCTGTCGGGTATGCCACCTGACAGGGATATTAACTTTTGCATTGATGTAGCACTAGGCATGCAGCCCATTTCTATCCCGCCATATCGTATGGCCCCGCAAAGTTAAAAGAGTTAAAGGATCAGTTACAAGATTTGCTGGAGAAGGGTTTCATCAGGACTAGTGTTTCTCCTTGGGGTACGCCAGTTCTATTTGTGAAGAAAAGGGATTGGTCGATAAGGATGTACATTGATTACCGGATGTTGAACAAGGTGACAATAAAGAACAAGTATCCACTGCCAAGGATTGATGATTTGTTTGATCAGTTGCAGGGTGCGAAGGTATTTTCAAAGATAGATTTGAGATCGGGCTATCATCAGCTGAGGATTAGGGCGTTTGATATCCCTAAGACAGCATTTCGCACTCAGTACTGGCATTATGAGTTTTTGGTCATGTTATTTGGGTTAACCAATGCCCCAGCAGCATTTATGGAGTTGATGAACCGAGTGTTCAGACCTTATTTAGACTTGTTCGTAATAGTCTTCATTGATGATATTCTTATGTACTCTCGCAGTTAGGAGAAGCACGAGCTGCACCTCAGAGTGGTTCTTTAGACTTTGAAGGATAGCCAGTTGTATGCCAAGTTTTCGAGTGCGACTTCTAGTTTAGTTCAATTGCATTATGGGTCATGTAGTATCAGTAGAGGGCATTTAGGTAGACCCGAGTAAGATTGAGGCAGTCAAGAATTGGCCTCGACCACCTTCAGCTACTCAGATTCGGGGTTTCTTGGGGTTAGCCGGTTATTATCGTCGATTTGTGGAGGGATTCTCATCTATAGCAGCCCCAATGACCAGGTTGACCCAAAAGGGTGCCCATTTCAGGTGGTCAGACGGGTGCGAGGAGAGCTTTCAGAAGCTCAAGATAGCTCTGACTACGACACTGATATTGGTTTTGCCCACAGGTTCAGTGTGACGATCCAAAGGGTCATCACCTGTTTTCCTCATCTGTTCCGCGCTTCCGAGGCCTTGAAAACCTTATTTTATATTGCCTCGATTTATGTGCATAGTTCGGACACGTAGACGGAAAATTTTTGTGTTAGAATATGTGAATTCTATGGAAAATTTGAAGAAATTTGATATTAATATTGATATAGTTGACTTCGGTCAACATTTTTGGTAAACGGACCCGGACCCGAGATCGGACGGTCCCGGAAGGTCCATAGGAAAATATGGGACCGGTCATGCGTCCGGATTCGAATTCCGAGGCCTAAAGCCCAAGATATGAATTTTTCTGTTAAATTATTTTTCTGAAATTATTAATGAAAATGGAAATGAAAATTGATTAAAAGACCATGGTATCAGGCTCGTATTTTGGTTCCGACGCCCGGTACAAGTCTTATATATTATTTAAGTACTTCCTGCAAAGTTTGACGGAATTTGAACGTCGTTTGATGTGTTTTGAACCATGAGTTCCAAATTTGAAAGTTTATGAAGTTTAAAAGAAGAAATCATGAATTTGAGGCTTAATTCTATGAAAACGATGTTATATTGGCGATTTGATCGCGCGAGCAAGTTCGTGGTATGTTTTTGAGGTTGTGTGCATTTTTGGTTTGGAGCGTGAGGGCCCGGGTAAAGATTTGATAGGCCGTTAGAGCAAATTTTGAAAAACAACACAGCTGGTATTTTTCCCCAGCTGATATCTTCGCAATTTCGAATAATTACTCGCAATTGCGAGATGACCCAAAACTGGCCTTGGTTCGCAAATGCGAGCAAGACCTCGCAAATGCGAAATGTCCCTGTATTGGCCTAAGTTCGCAAATGTGAGCATTTCCTATGCAAATGTCATGTCCGCAGCCAAGACCTGTTACGTTCGCAATTGCGAACATATGTTCGCAATTCCCATATCCGCAGCTGTGCAATTTTATACTTAAAAGATTTTAAACCCCCTTTTCACCATTCTTTAAACCCAAAACCCCATAGACGATTTTTCAAGAGCAATATCACTCCAAATCACTTGTAAGTCGATTTTTACTCAACTCTTTCAATTCCTAACATCATTAAACATGTTTTCCATGAGAAATCAAAGGTTTTTATGGTTGAAATTGTTGTTTTTGGGTAGAACCTAGTTTTTTCATAAATTAGGGAGTTGGACCTCGATTTGAGGTCTGATTTCGAAACAAATCATAAATTGAACTCGTGAGGGAATAGGTAACCGGATTTTGGTCCGAACCCCGAGTTTCGATCATGTGGGACCGAGGGCATTTTTGGAAATTTTGAGTAAAACTTTGAGAAAACCATTTTTATGCATCCAAACCAATTTATATAGCATTTATTAAAGTAATTGAACCAATTGTGATTAGATTCGAGCGAGTTGAAGTTTGACTTACTAGGTAAAGCGATAGTTGAAGGTTAATTGGACTTCAAGGCTTTGAGGTAAGTGTTTGATCTATCCTAGCTTGAGGGAATAGGATTGAGTGTAATAATTTGCTAATTGCTACGTGATCGAGTGCGGTGTATAGGCGTGGTGACGAGCATCTATACACCAGAGTCTAGCATGACCGTGAGTTGTTTGTTGATACATGTTGTGAGCTAATGTGGGATATTCCTAAGTCATATTCTTGAGCCCTTGCCGGGTTGTGAAGGTTGATTATTGTTTCCCTTGCCAGGACTTGGTTGTGTTGTTGATGTTGTTCCCTTGCCGGGATATTGTTAAGATTATTGTTTCCCTTGCTGGGACGGTACATATTACTTATTTCATTCTTTTTCCCATTGACTGTGATTGTTATTTGGGCGAGGAATAGTGATAATGCACGAAGGGCGATGCCATGCCATTTTTACTTATGTTCGTATGAAGGAACATTCCGTGCCGTTGTTACTTAAATTATGCACGAAGGATCATTCTGTGCCATGTTTATTATTTATGCACGAAGGGACATTCTGTGTCGTTGTTGCTTAAACCATGCACGAAAGATCATGCCGTACCATGGATGTGAGGATGAGAGTAAAAGAACGAAGGGTGATGTCGTGCACTTTTATCTGTTATTTGGTGAGGATGAGAGTAAAATCACAAAGGGTGATGTCGTGCAACCATTTAAATTTCTTGTTTTGTGATAATAGTTTTTTTACTACACTCTGTTTTTACTTTACTGATTAATTATGTGTTTCTGATTGTGCTCCCCCAGCATGTTACCTCCTTTGTTAGTTGTGTTATTCAATATCTATGTTATTTTGTGGTACATACATATATAGAACTGCACAGGTTTATGTGAGTGTCTGGTCCTAGGCTTGTCACTACTTCGCCGGGATAGGCCAGGCACTTACCAGCACATGGGGTCGGATTGTGCTGATACTACACTTCTGTGCGTTTTTGCACAGGTCCAGGTTTTGAGCATGAGCAACAGCGGTAGTACACTAGCGGGATTATCGTACTTCCGAGACTGAGGTAGCTTGCAGGCGTTCGCAGGCCCGGCGTCTCCTCTATTTGCTTTTATTGTTGCTGTGGTCTCATTGTTCCGAGATTGACGGTTATTATTTTTTTCTTTCAGACCATTATGTGTAGTTATTCCTTAGTAGTTCGTGAGTTTGTGACTCCACATCTTGGGTAGAGGATTTATGTCAGTTACTTTACACTATTATTCATCATTTTATCAAAAGACTTCCGCATTTAAAGATATGAGTATTTTTCTTGCTATTAAATATGAGAACAAAATGGTTGCATAAACAGGAAGATGGTGAGTGAAATGGCTTGCCTAGCTACCACGAGTAGGCGCCATCACGATCCCGATAGTGGGGGAATCTGGGTCGTGACATTTAGGGCCTTATACAGTTTATTGTGATGCTTCTCGCATTGGGCTTGGCGCAGTATTGATGCAGGATGGCATGGCCATTTCTTATGCTTTGAGGTAGTTGAAGATTTACGAGAATAATTACCCAGTCCATGATCTAGAGTTGGCAGCCATTGTTCATGCCTTGAAGATTTGGAGGCATTACTTATATGGTGTGACGTGTGAGGTATACACTGATCACAAGAGTTTGCAATACTTGTTCAACAGAAAGAGTTGAACTTGAGGTAACGGAGATGGTTGGAGCTACTAAAGGATTATGATGTTACTATTTTGTACCACTCGGGGAGAGCCAATATGGTGGCAGATGTATTGAGCAGAAAGTCAGCCAGCATGCGTAGTCTTGCTTATATCCCGGTCAGCTAGAGACCGATTGCTTTAGATTTTCAGGCCTTGGCCAATCGGTTTGTGAGGTTGGATATTTTTTATCCTAGCCGAGTTTTAGCTTGCACGTTTGCTCGTTCTTCAGTATTGGAGTGTATCCGTGCTCGTTAGTTTGATGATCCTCATTTGTGTGTCCTGAGAGACACTGTGCAGCGTGGAGGTGCCACGAAGGTGACTTTAGATGCGGATGGTGTTTTGAGGTTGTAGGGGCGAGTATGTGTGCCCAAAGTCGATGGTATTCAAGAGTTGATCTTAGCGGAGGCCCAAGGTTCTCGGTATTCTATTCACCCGGGCGTTGCGAAGATGTATCAGGACTTGCGGTAGCATTACTGGTGGCGTAGGATGAAGAAGGACATTGTTGCATATATGGCTCGCTGTTTGAATTTTCAGCAGGTCAAGTATGAGCATCAGAGGGCTGGTGGTGTGTTTCAGAGGATCGATCTTCTGAGTGAAAATGGTAGCGGATTACCATAGACTTCGTTACTGGACTTCCGGTGACCTGAAAGAAGTTTGATGCTATCTGGTCATTGTTGATAGGCTGACCAAGTCAGCACATTTCATTTTTGTTGCCACCACATATCCATCAGAGAGGCTAGCTGAGATCTACATTCGAGAGATTGTTCGCCTTCATGGGGTGCCAACATCTATCATTTCGGAAGCCTCCAGAAGCATCGACCTAGGAGTCCGAGTCTGATATGCGGACCCATTACCCTCATATATTTCCTGACTTAGGTACTTCTTTCTTTTGTCCGTTCGAGGACGAACGGTTATTTTAGAGGTGGAGAATGTGACGACCCAAAGGGTCATCACCGTATTTCTTCCTTTTCCAGGCCTTGGAAACCTTACTTTTAGTTGCCTCAATTTACCTGCGTATTCGGGCGCGAAGACAAATTTTTTTTATGTTAAAGTATATGAAATCTGCGAAAAACTTGAAGAATTACGATATTAATATTAATATAGTTGACTTTGGTTAATATTTTAGATAAATGGACCCGGACCGGTGATGTGACGCTCCCGGGAGGTTCATAGAAAAATATGGAACTCGGGCATGTGCCCAGAGTCGTAATCCGAGGCCAACAACCGCGGTAAAAGAATTTTTCTATTAAATTATTTTTTGAAATTAATAAGGAAAAAATGAAAATGAAAAGGAGCTAGAAAATATAGGTACATGCTCGTATTTTGGTTCTAACGCTCGGTACAAGTCCTAAATATGTGTTAAGCACCATTTGTAAAGTTTGGTTGAAAATGGACGCTGTTTGACGTGTTTCGAACTAAAAATGGGAAATTGGAAATTTATGAACCTTGAAATGAAAATTTTGAGTTTTTAGGTTTGAATCTATGATTTTGATGTTATTTTTAGCGATTTGATCGCACGGATGAGTCCGTAGGATGTTTTTGAAGTTATGTGTGTGTTTGGTTTAGAGCTCGAGGGCTCGGGTGAGTTTTGAGTAGGTCCCGGGAGGCCTTAGGCTTAAAAGTATTAGATGTTGCAGTGTTACAGGTCCAGCGCTGCCGTGGTCATTTCCGCGCGGTCCGTGCTGGAAGCCACGCAGCTGCGGTATATTTCTGCGCGGTCCGCGTGGCCAGGTTCAGAGAGGCCAATGGCTTAAGTTCGACCAGCGTGGCCGCGATGCATTTCAGTGCAGTCCACGCTGGGAGGCTCAGAGGTTGGTCTTGGGTCCATTCAGCCAGCACGACCGCATACCAAATCAGTGCGGTCTGTGCTGGGTAGGTTCAGAGAGCCATTTTATTTCCCTCTCCCGACGCGGCCGCGGGATATTTTGTGCGGTCCGCGCATGTCCTTCAGTAAAGTATATAAATCTGAGATTTTCAATCATTTTACACTTTTTCAAAACCTAAAACATAATAGGCGATTTTCCAAACGATTTTTCTTCTTCAAAACGATTAGTAAGTGATTTCTAACTTATTTTCCTTACTTGTTATCATCTTTAAACATAATTTCAACTTCAACACAAAGATTTTTAACATGTGAATTTGGGAATTTAGGGTAGAAATAGGGATTCTAAATTTGGGGGTTTTGGACCTCAATATAAGGTCTGATTCCAAAATAACTTGTATATCTGAGTTCATGGGGGAATGGGTAATCGGGTTTTGGTTCGAACCTCGAATTTTGACTATGTGGGCCCAAGGGCATTTTGGAAATTTTTAACAAAACTTTGGGAAATTTTCTTGCATTCTTTCAAATTGATTCAAGTAACATTTATTAATACATCCAAATAATATGTGATTAGATTCGAGCGGTTTGGTGGTGAATTTGAGGGATATAGTTATACTTGAGGAGTGAGTCGAGTTGGAGCATTTGAGGTAAGTGTTTGTTCTAACCTTGACTTGAGGGATTAGGATTAGAATGTTATTTGCTATTTGCTAAATGTGGAGTACGGTATATAGGTATGGTGACGGTTATCTATGCATGAGTCTAGCATGACTGTGGGTCTTATATGTGTTGAATTCAGAGTTAATGGTATATCTTTCTTGCTTGGGTTGATGAGCGTAATATAATGTGAATATTTGAGGAAGGTTTGGGATTGGTTTTTGGCTCTTGGAGCATTGGCTCGGATTAGAAATTATACACAAGGGATAGGTGATTAAAATGGACCGCGTAGATATTAGTCCCTTGTCGGGACGTAAGTAATTAATGTATTCTTCCTTGCCGGGATGTTTGAATTGATAATTGTAGTCCCTTGCCGGGATTTTTCTATTGATTGTTGTCACCCCTCGCGCACTTGAGTTGTGGTCGTTGTTTGAGTGAGTTATTGGTATTAAATGTTGAGGATCGGGTTGCACGCCGCAACTGTATTGATTATTTATGAATATTGAGGATCGGGTTGCGCGTCGCAATGGTATAGATTGTTGAGGATCGGGTTACACGCTGCAACACTGATATTTGTTGAGGATCGAGTTGCACGCCACAATGGAGTATAGACTGAGCGTATTGTGTTCGTACGTAGAGACTTCCTGTGGTTTCATTATCAATATTATTGTTCAGTTTCAGTCTTTTACGGATAATTTTTCCCCCAGCATGTTCCCTCCCCTTTTACTGCTTAAATTGGTATATTTTCATGTTATTGCACATATATCTGTATAGATTATTTGTGGTAGGTCCTGTCTATCCACGTCACTACCTCGCCGGGGTTAGGCCAGGCACTTACCAACATATGAGGTCGGTTGTGCTGATGCTACACTCTGTGCATTTCTTTTGCACAGATCAGGATGCAACTTTCGCACATCAGCAGTTCTAAATCGGGAGCAGGCCTTCAGTCCAGAGATTCTTGAGGTAGCCTCGCAGACGTCCGCGGGCCCGAAGTCTCTTCTATTTTATTCAGTTTGTTAGTTTTGTATTGAGACAGACTGTTATACTCTCTTTCAGACGGTCGTATTTAGTAATCTCAAAACTTTGTGAGTAGTGACACTAGGTTCTGGGTAGAGACATGTTTCAAACTTCCGTAAATTTTTGGTTTCATTTATTTAAGTTAAAAGTCTTCCGCACTTGTTTTGTTAATTTTCACTACTATATTGTTGAGATTATCATAAAATTTTAATATTTGGCTGGCCTAGCTCCGTTAGTATGCGCCATCACGACTCCCGATGGTGGAAAATCCGGGTCGTGACAGATTCTGTTGCTATTAAATATTGCTTATAGTACCTTTTGGAAATTTATACTGAAATTTGATCGCAGTTGGAGCTGAATTGAAGTGATCGCAATCGAAGTTTTAGCCTAAAATCGAAAAAGAATACAGGTATTCAACAATATACTACTATGGTATACAATATATTATAGAAGTATATAGCTATACTACAAGAGTATAGTATATAATATACTATAACGGTATATTGTAATAATCGAAGAAGAACACAATTACTTAACAATATACAATATACTATAGGAGTATATATTTATATTATTATAGTATCCTTATTACCCATAAATTCACTTGCATTTTTCCTTTTAATTTACTTTAAGCTTTTACCATGCGTGAGCGACAAATTGAAAATGCAAAAAAAAAAAAATGTATTATAGTATGCTACATAATGTAGCGGTATACTCTTCCAATTAGATCTTTTTAGCATTTTTTGAAATTTTTACTGACAACTAATATTATTATTTTAGTTTAATAATTAAATTTAAAAAATTTAACTCTTTGCGTACTATTGTATATCATGTTGGTATATCTATATACTATACTGGTATCATATGTTAGTTAATTTTGTATTAGCTACATTTAATTTTAGTAATAGTATAAAAAAGAATAATAAAAATAGTAAAAACAATAAATGAAATTAGACTATGAAGAGAAAAAGAATACAAAAAAAGAAGTTAAATGAAATTAAAAAAGGAAAAAGAAAAAATTAAGAAGAAAATGAGAATAAAGAAAAGGAGAAAAGAAAAGAACCATAGAAATTAAAAAGAATTTGAGAAAAAAGAAAAAATTTA
This sequence comes from Nicotiana noctiflora, assembly GCA_032618575.1. NCBI lineage: Eukaryota > Viridiplantae > Streptophyta > Magnoliopsida > Solanales > Solanaceae > Nicotiana > Nicotiana noctiflora. The sequence goes on along the minus strand of JASVEL010013232.1, from coordinate 90,246 downwards.
CTATGGGTAGGAAATATAATTAGTTTATGGGTAGAAAAATAAATGGATAGACAAGGGTAAATAATTTTATTTTTGTGGGCAACTGTGTCAAACCCTCTTAAAATATAGCCACTATTTTGCCGCAATACGAAAAGTCCAGCATAATATACTGGAGGTTGGTGCACTTGTGTATGAATTTCCAGCATATTATGCCAGAACTCCAACACACGGAAAGTTCCAGCAGAATATAATTGAGATTAGAGTATCTATGTATGAACGTCCAACATTTTATGTTGAAACAGTATATTATGCTTGAATATTTTTTGGATTTTATCTTTACATGGAAAGTGGCTAAATTTTGATTACTTTTGGAAAAACATGTCATGTGCATGTCATGTGATCAAAGAAGGGTAATTGAAACAGTAGTAGAAAAAGATTGAGGTGATTTATGAAATGAAATGAATTTTTTGTATTTTTACTAAAATGCTTGTCGCGATTCAAATATTCAACCAGTCGTGATTGCATCTATTTAGGTAAGCCAATTATTAACCCACTAAGTAAGCCAATTATGAACTATCTAATTCCAATGATATTTAATAAGACAATGATATATATACATGAGATAGCTCTATATTATGATAAAAAGAAAGAAAAAAAAAAGGTACCGATTGGCTAGGTGCGTGTGTTTGCCCATATTTGATTGGTTGCTGAGTTTTGCAACCAATCAAATCATAAATTAGAATTTGTAGTATCAGTTGATCAGCAAAAGACTTGCTACTAGTAGCTATAATTTCGTACTAATTACCAATCTACACTATACCATTAATAGAGCCTATATTTACACATTACTCTGATTCAAGTCTAGTACAATACTCTCTCCTATTCATAATAATCATCAATTTATTTTTTTATTTTGGTCTAAAATAAGTGTCAAATTATATATAAGAAAGAATTCAATTTATTTTTATGAAATAACCCGTATGTACATATTCCTAAAAATATTTTTTATTCCTTATATTAAATATTTAATCAGTGATAGTTTAGTTATAGTAGATATTTTTAAATATAATTTAATATTTTTTTAATTGTGTGCTAAAAGCAAATTGATTACTTATCGTGCACCGAAGTAACTCTTAACCTCTTTTTGTCAGCCTATATTTAACCTCTCAAAGCATTTAAGAGCCATCGAATAAAACATTAATAATACTGCAATTCAATCATACTAGCCATAAAAATAAATAGCCATCTTAACTACTTAAATCTACCTCTAGGAGAAAATAAACAAATGGAATATTTAGTGCGTCTAGAAATCAGTATGTACGCACTTCTATTGCAAGATTATTTGTCCTGTATTCAAATTTTGACGGATACCATACAAAGACTTAGAACTAACGGGGGTGTTTAATTTGGGGCGAATCAAAATTTTAGATTGGATAGGTTCATGGGACCAACCTCTAAAATATTACCATTGCGTTAGTTGAAATTCTTGGTTTAGAATTGTAACCACCCAACCCGTTGTCACGAATGTTATCGCCCCGTTTTCTCCGTTTTATGCTTCTACATATTTCATTACATGTGTTTGGAGAATTTGAAGTAATTCGGATAGAGTTCAGTTAGAAATGAGACAATTAGTCTCTTTATGAGAATGTTAGTTTGGAAAAGTCGAATGTTGACTTATGAGTTAGAAGGCTAGAAATGGATTTCGGAAGATTCGACTAGTTTCGGGGGATGATTTGTGACTTAGGAGTACAATCGGAGTTGAATTTGAAGGTCCAGTGTAGAATTAGGCTTGAATTGGGTAATGTTGGATTTTGGCGAATTTCGGTTAATAGGTGAGATTTTGATCCGAGGGTCGGAATGGAATTCCGAGAGTTGTTGTAGCTTCGATATGTGATTTATGATGTGTGTGAAAATTTTTAGGTCATTCGGACGTTGTTTGGTTGGTTTTTTTTTATCGAATGCGTGTTTCAGATGTTTTTGAAGAACTTAGGCTTGAATTCGATGTGAATTGATGATTTCAGTGTCGTTAGGTGTGTTTTGATGATTGGTAAAAGTTTGGATAATGTTTTAGGATAAGTTGGTTGTGAGCACGTGATTTTTGCCCTACATGCGAATTACTCCCAAAAGATTCAAAATAAAATAGTTTTGTGTTACATCTGATTTTTTTGTGGATTTCGTGCTATCTTTCTTGAGCATTAGCATTGGTATGGGTGTGTTTGTTTAGCTAGAAAATACAAAAAATATATGTATATATAAATACGCATTGCATATTCGGGGATTAATTGAGCGTTCATAAGAATAAAGTGGTCATAGGAATTAACCGTAAGAAAATCACGGAAAATGTGCATTTTTGTTTCTTGGTCATCATGTGATTTCATTTGAATGTATAAGTTGTGTTAGTTGTTAAGTGTTAACTAATAAGGTGTAATCCCATTTCCTTTAATTTGATTTGTTTGAAGTGGCTTTGTAGTTTCATTGGAGGTTATTTAATAAAGTTGAAAAGTGGCTAAAAATATAAGGGAAATCAGGCCCAAATCGACCATTGGCCCAGTCTAGAGACCTGGCCTCAGAAGCGTCCGAACGACGTCGTTCCAGGCCCTCCATCAGGACCGTTGATCGAACAGATCTAACGGTCCAGTTCATCTCTAGCATCGTGGACACGACACCGTCTCAGGTGTTTAATCTGAGCCGTCCACTTTCCTTTTGATCGGACGATCCTAGGCTACTCTCATTAACCCGATCCGTTTCGATCTGGGGCAGTCCGTCATCCAAACGGCGTCGTCCAACTTAAGTGAAAGATCCAGGCCGTTGATCTCATTTGATCAAACGGCCAGGATTCAATCCCAGCCCCACTATATATACCAAAAGACCTACCCAGCCCCCCCTTTAGCCAGACCCCCACCTTCATCGTCTCTCTCAGAGACAAACTGAGTCCCACCGTCTCCGCCGCACTCCGCCCACCGGAAATCGCCTCACGGCGGTTCCGGTAGGCCAAACCACCCCAAATTAACACCGTAGAATCTCCCAGGCCCCCTCTACACGGATCTGGCAGTCGTTAGTCTCAAATGTTTCTCAAACGTTTCGAATATCAGTTTGAAGTTCGCCGGAACTTGAACGTTTACCCCAAACCACCTCAAATTCACACCAATCACTCCTCACACCTCCCTCATACCCCTACTAACCATGGTTCACCTCGAATCAAGCCCGAACCACTCAAGCCCCAAATTCGAGCCCCAAGAACCCTAATTTTCAAGAAGCCCAATTCGAGCCGGATTAGTCGTCGATTGAGGTCCAAGGGACTTTAGTTTAGGTGTTCTCAATCGAGAACATCTCGATTAAAGCCCGTTTGCCTTCAATGGTTCCGAACCAAGATCGAACCGGGGTTGACGGATTTTGCCTGAGGTAATTTATTCCCTTATGTCTATTGTTTGCATTTTTCATGCGTATTTCTGTGTTTTAGTTTTAAGGTCTGCCTTTTCCTAGCATTGTCTGCTCTTCCCATCTCGACAGACCTTTTATTTGGTCCTTTCATTTTTTGCTATTGTCTGTTTCAACTCGTATTTGTTGTGGTGATTACATGGTGTGTTTAATCTAATTAAGGTCGTCAAGCAATTAGTTCTTATCTGTTGGTCTCCTGAGTCTGCCCAGAACCCTGAATCACTGATTTATTGGGCCTTTATTTGTTCTTGATTATATGCATTGTGATCAAGTAAGTAAATGTTATAGACCAAGTAATCGACTAGATAAACACTGTTGTAGGTTTGTTTAGGATGCCATTGGCATTGCAAGACTAATCCGAGCCACTATTGGTTTAACAGATTTTTGAATTAACAATGATGTTTGGATATAGCTGTAAGATGACTTGAATAAGAAGTTTAGTATTTTAGGATTAAAATGCCCTGCACAGCCTAGTGGAACCTGCTGTACAGCATGGTATCCCACTAGCTCCCTGCACCTGCCAGTTTTTAATTAAAGAACCCATGCTCAGACACAATATAGTGGCATAAGCAGAGGGATGGGTCTGCCCAGGGGAATCTACTGGGTTGGGCAGAGATAGGGATGGGCAGGGGTTTAGTTTAGGATTTGTTGCATCAATCAGGAGTTAATTTCAAAACTATAAGTATAGAGCTTAAAGAGAGTAGGAGGGGGTTCCTTTTTGAAGAGCATACATTAGAGAGAGAGTTTTAAGAAGAAGAGCATTCTGGCAGAGAGGGGGATAGGCAGAATAACACCATAAGATCTGGAAAAAGAGATAGAGAAAAAATAAATACAATCGAAAAGGGCAGACACTTGGGAAAGGGAAATTGATAAATCTGAAGTATAGAGAATAGGGAGAGAAAGATTTTTCCTGTTAAGCACTGTGACACTGTCTTAATTTATTTTAAACAGTTCGAGCTTCTCTTTGTTCCCATTTCACATTTGAAGTTACAACTGAAGGGTCTATTCATTCATTTGGTTTGGTCTTGGCTGTTCAGACTTTCTGGACACTGTTGTTGGTCTATTTTTAAGTTCTTTGGGGATTGATTTCTCTCCGGAATACTCAGTTTGTTCCCTGGGTTGTATGCTGCTTGTTTCATAGGAGTTCTAGTTTGTTATTGGTTGCTGATTACTGGGGTTTTGCTATTGCCGTCTATTGGTTTTGTTGATAACTGATTGGTTGCTGGGATACTACGATTTGCTGAATTGTTGTGTTGTTGTTTAGCTTGAGTTGTTACTGATTTTTGTTCTGCAATCTGCTGTTGTAAATCCAGGTATATTTTGAACACTCTGGATATAGCTTTGAATTGAAGTATGATGGGAGTCCGAATCAAATATGTTGATGTTATGAGATCATCTGAAAACTGTTAATTGAATCCATGGCTATCATCTTCACTGAAATCAACCGTTAGAGACATATTATGTGAATTGTTAGCCTTAGGATTTGGTCAAAGTTGGAATGTTATCTAAGAAATATGACTGTAATTGCGTTCCTCTAAATCTGTACAAATAAATAGTGTGAATGGTGTATAATTGCTTATGATTGGGTGAGGTAGTAACTAGCAATTGATGTAGCTTAATCTGTAGTCCTTTTGCTATATAGATAGCCGTGATACAACTGCAGAAAGTAATCCAAATATGTTCAAGTTTAGTGTATTACTGGTACCCCAATTCATCAGCATGCTTGAACAACAAGTTCGTGTCTTCAAATTATAACGATTGATTAGGATTCTTCACATTATCTCAAAAATTCTCTTTTAGAACATCTTAGCTATTATAGATTGACCTTTAAAAAATAAATGAGACGAGCCGTTTAGCTAATTTTATGGCCCTTCGCAAAGTAGTAATATGTTAGATACTTTAGGTGTGGGTTTAACCCTTTTTTTTTTACTTTCTTAAAATGGGTGTGCATTTCATGCAACCCGAATCCAAATTCAGCAACGTTGAATAAGAATGTGTCGAGGATCCGGGTGCATTTCATGTGACGTGATTCGAAACATATTTTTAGGCAACATTCTCTTTCGTAAATAATAATAATAATAAAAGCGGTAAAGGGATATTAATTTGCATTAAGTATATAACTGTAAAAATCAGATAAATAAGCCGAATATGACAATTAAGCGACCGTGCTAGAACCACGAAATTCGGGAATGCCTAACACCTTCTCCCGGGTTAACAGAATTCCTTATCCGGATTTCTGGTTCGCGGACCGTTAAATAGAGTAAAACCTTTCCTCAATTCGGGTTTCAAACCGGTGACTTGGGACACCATAAATCTCCCAAGTGGCGACTCCGAATCTCTCAATAAATGAATCCCGTTTTGGTTGTCCTTTAATTTTAAAAACTCTCTTTTATATCGTGCGCCCTTGCGGGTCAGCGTAAAAAGGAGGTGTGACATTGGTGCCTTTGGTTGAGGTCCCGGGGGCCTCGGGTGTATCCCAGATCATGATCACGCTCTTATTTGATGTTTCAATGTCTTATCTTTGGACATAAAATGGTACCATATTGAACAACTGAGCTCATATTACTGTTTTGAATGAAGAATTAGATCTGTATCGTAATTACGGACCCGTAGAAAAAAGAATCATCGAATTTGGACATCGTATAACGATTTTATGGCCATTTTACTAAGGTTGCCTAGATTTTCAGGTTAATGACAAAATTGCCCCTGACGGCCTATTAAAAACCTGGACTATTTACAAATCTTAAAACCTACATATCTGCTCCATTATAAGGTCAAATTGAGTGATTCAAAAGCCTAAATTCATTAGCATTTCACAAGGAATTCATTGAGAGTAGTAAAACGCGTGAACAATATACCTATAATGAGCAGGTCGACTTTTCTTCCAATTTTAGAACGGGAAGAAGCTACTGAAGTGATTTTTAAGAGATAAATCGTGGGATTTCTTCAGATAAGAGTTCTTAGACTCGGATTTTATTGTTATGATGTAAAAACATAGATTAAACTCTAAAAACCCAAGGATTTAATGGGTAAAAATGGAGGTTAGGGCTTGAAACTTAAGAAGTTGTAAAGTTGGAATTTGAGGGGTCAAACGGACTCCGATTTTGGTATTCTTTATATGTACAGACTCGTGGCGAGACGAGGAATCTGTTGGTGTGATTTTTAGAATTTTTTGAGAAGTGCGCCCGAGGCTCGAATTTTACCAACTTCGTGAATTTTAGTACTTTTCGAGTATTTTTGATTGGGTTATGTCTCTTTGACCCATATATATGTATTCACTGTGATTTTGACTAGATTCGACGCACGAGGAGGTCGATACGAAATGAAAAGGCATTGCGGACCAGTCTACGGCCGGTTAGAGGTAAGTAGTTGGTATATATGATGGCCTGAGAGTTTGAAACCCCGGCTTATCACATTGCGACGCTATTTAGGGCGTGACTCGCATCCCATGGCATGTGCAGGATTGGTTATGACTATGGATTGTGACTTGGTCCATCCCGAACAAGAATAATATTATATCGGCGATTGAAACGCACCATGTTCCTTAGGGGATAAATATCATTGTGATAGCATGATTTATAAATCATTGATCTCAGTCCTGGGTTTAATCACTATTATGAACTGCTAAGTCACTTTTCCTAAAAAATTAAGCAACTAAAGTATTTCGTTATTAATGAATTGGAAACTGGAAATAAATAAATTGAAACTATTTTGTGACTCATATGCATATTGTGGACTGAGTATGGATCAGGCTGCACGCCACAGCGAATGATATGAATATATTGCGCTTGGGCTGAAGGAGTTCCTCTGGAGTCTTTACACACCCCCAATGAGCGTTGTTGACGTTAAATGGATCGGGCTACGTGTCGTAGCGGTCATGTGCATTGCATTGCATTGCATTCATGCATTGTTATTTACTTGTGCTAACTGTTATTAGCTGTTGTTATTGGGTTGTTGTATGATATTGGACTGTTAGTTTTAGCTTTTCTTTGTGGCATTTCGTGGATTTCTTACTTTCAGACATTTTATATGTTTTTTACTCACTGAGTAATTAGTACTCACCCCTACTCCCTGCACCTTTGTGTGTAGATTCAGGTACGCCATAGGTTTAGCTGAGCAGTCTCATTTTATAAGAGTTATCAGAGTTGTTGAGGTAGCTGCCGACATTCGCAGGACCTGGCTACTCTTCTTATTCCAGTTTATTTATATATATAATTTTAGACTTGAATATTTCGTTCGGATATTGTTATCCAGTTTTGTTTAGAGGCTCTAGACTCGTGACCCGAGGTCTTTGGTAAATTATTCAGTTTCATTTCTATCTATTAGTTAAGGTCCTAGCTTTATTGTTGATAATAATATTCAAGTAATTGAGTTGAGCCTCATGCTCGGGATGAGAGTGGAAATGGCCGGGCTTGCCTAGCATTTGTGTTGGGCACCATCACGACTGGGATTGGGGTCGTGACAAGTTGGTATCAGAGCCTAGTTTACTAGGCCTCGCGAGTCATGAGCCGGTTTAGTAGGCTCTCGCATATCGGTACGTAGATGTCCGTATCTATCCTCAAGAGGCTACAGAACCTTTAGGAAACACTTCACTTTCTTGGAATTCTTATCGTGCGTATTTAATTCAGCTTGAGATATAACTCTTGAAATTCCTTCCATACGTCTGTATGCGCACGCGAGCGCTTAGTCATATATTTGCCTTGATGGCTGGTGATTCCTCGATCGAGGGGCGAGAGGTAATCTCCGTGAGTTCATGTTGGGCCAGTTTGGAGGACTTGAGGCCGAATCTTCGCCTATGGCTTGAGCACTGAGGTGCTGATTTTGCGAGCTGGTATTATGAACTTATATGTTCAGTATTGTCCCTAATTGTGGGAATATCAGCTAGATAGCTACGTGATGAGTATATTGGTGTTGTGTGGTGTGTCTATATGACTTGGAAAGGCCGAGGAAGGACTGCTAGATGATAGATGGACTATTAAGTGCTTGATTTCCTTGTTATTGGATGTGTTGCCCCGAGTTGTGGGTGCGTGGTGAATCTTTTCAGTTCCCCTAGTTGGGAGCGAAGTACATAGCACGTTGCGGGTTGAGTTCAGACCCAGGAATATTATATGACCGTGTAACGTATATGATGGTGGAAGGCATGCTGAAATACTGAATTAAGGCGAAGCAAGCAGGATATCTCCTGCGGGGTGTTCTTAAGTGGTATGATCCTTATGTGTATGTTAGAAGATCTCATGTGTAATTGAAAGGTATTTTCTATGTTTCATGATTCGAATAGGTGCAACGCATGCCCATGTATCAATTTTGATAATATGATATATGTAGTATTGAGATTAATGTTGTTGATATATATTGTGATGTTTTGTTAAGTTGTAGCCGTGTTGTTAGGATAGTTTTGGTGATTCTCTAGCAGGTGGATAGACCTAATTACAAAGGAAACTCTGCCAAAGTTTTTGGAAAAATTTGGGACTTAGTAAAAATTTGGTCGCCCAGAGAGTAGGCTTAACTGTTGCATGAATGAATGCAAAAATTGTAGAAGAGTTAAAAGTTTTGATGATCCGTGTCTCTACAAGCTTGTGAAAGAGTGAGTCTAATCTCACCATGGTATTATGACAACAATAGAGTATATGTGTTGTGATATATATGGCTTCGAGCTAAGTTGGGGAGGTGACTGTTGATTAGCTGATTGCACGATTATGTGCTATATTGGTTCTGTCTTAAAGTATACTGGCGAACCAGTTCTGGTTGCAGAAATTGAGCCAAGAATGGCGCGAATGAAGGAAAATTTTGACAAAGATGTCACGAGCTCGGATGAGTAGGAAAGAAGGTTCGATTGTTAAGGTAAATTGGTATTGCTTCAGCGTCACCTAGGATCGGTGTTTTATAAAAAGGGTTTTCCGACTCTTCTAATGATTCTTGATCGCTTTTCAGCGTTAGTGCGACCAGATATTTGGAGGTACGCCCCAAATATTATTGCGGTAGGTTGTGGGAGTGTGTCTCACTGGAAGATTATATAATTGTGGCATGCAGTCACTTGACTGATTAAAGATGTAAACCAAGTATGAAGGTTGTGATAGTGTCGTTAAATTGAGGAATTCATGTTTGGAGGGCACTTGGCCTATTGGGGTTTGAACTAGGGAGGATTACTCCGATTATGATGGTTGTTCTTGTATTCTATGAAAAATAATGGGAGTTATTATGGACCTTTGAAAGGTTATTAGACTAGTTCAGTGTAATCAGAATCGACTTAAAGTCGGTGGGTAGATTTAATATGAATAATGGCCCAATATCAGGCCAGATGTGTGCATTTTAGTAACTCGGTCCTCGTGGAGGAGTAGTTAGGTTGATGTTTCGTTATCAGATATTTTTTGTAGTGATGCATTGCGCTGAGTGAGTTGTGAGACGGCTTGAGAAATTGCTATATGTTAAGAATTCGCATAGGAATGACGTTATATGAGCATCTTGGATCTTGAGATTCAGATTGTACATCGCACCTCAGTGGTGCTTGAGTGTTGTAGCTAATAACACTATATGTCCCTCAGAGATATTATTATGCACGTAGCATTCGTACGGACGATATTCGGTATTTTGTTGTAATGAGCAAATTTGGCTCGATGTGCATCTCCTTATATAAGATCTATGCGTAGATCGGGTGGCACGCTGCAACAGTGTAATATTGAGTATAGTTTTCTATATGCCATCTTTGTATGCCTTGCTTCCTATTTTCCAAGGAAAGTCTATGTTAGTGCGTAGGATTTGATAATTCCTTCCAGAGCTCATTTTCTTTAGTACCACAGTCGAATTGGTAGCCTATTGGCACATTAGGGCATCATATGCGACATTTAATTATTTCTGGAGTGGCTTATTGCCCGATCAGTTCGTACTGAGTGAGACGAGATCATTGAATTCAGGATCGGTGCAATCTGAGTATATGAAGTAAAGTAAAGAGCTAAGACTATTATTTGGTTGAATAAGGTTATAGTTCTTGCCAAGAGTATAGAACTAATGAATTTTTGTTCGACAGTGGCTAAGAAAGTATACAGATCTCATATGTCGTGTCATTATTGTAAGAATTTGCACAAGGCATGTGTATGTCATGCAGAGCATGGGATGTGTAGTGATTCCTTCTAAGCGATAAGATAAGAGAGCTCCAGATGATTATGGAAGATGGTATTGCTAAGTAGAAGTGATTTGACGTGAGTATGTGTTTAAGAAAAAGGTAATGTGATTAAACTAATGATATTTCAGTAGTATTGCGGTATATTCTTGTTGGGTCCACTAGTGGTATTCGGGTTTGCTTGGTAGCACAGGTAAATATTGAGTATCTGTCATGGAATGATTAGGTATCAAATGGGTGCATGTATTAGTACGATGGAAACTAGGATCATGTATGATGAATTATGTGTTATATGGAGATATGGTGTACAACCTATGTTGAGGTGGTAGATCTTTATTCGCTAGTATGTTATATTTTGGATGTGATGTTGGAATTCAGACTGATTGTCTTAGTGTTGGGATGATTTTAAACTATTGCATTAGGGGCTACGCCAGAAATGTCACAGGTTAGGTGGTGAAGTGCGTTAGAATATGTTTTAGCAGAATGATTTATATTTCAAAGAACCAGCGGACAACTGGGAAGGATTAGTTTCTTAATTGGGCAATTGTGATAGATGTTAGTGCAGAGGTTGCTATTATTGACCCCATTCCGTTATTAAGGGACTTTTCAGATGCATCTCGTGTGGTCGCGCATGTAACCGGGCGAGATTGTGAATTTTGGTATTTATGTGGTGCCTTCGGCAGGAATTATAGAAGTGGAAGAAACATTTTTAGGCTTCTTAGTACTGCATTCGTTGGCAGGCCGATATGGCTACATATTTAGCTTGAGTTAGCTTGGTTGACCCCGAGTTGTACTGTTGAGGAATAGATTGAGTCAAACGTTATTGAGCATGTTAGCGACCTGAGGAAAGCTATGAGTTGTTTTTCGATGTTGTGAGACATTTTGATTTGTTAGTTATGGGCACATGTGGTGCGGTTCCATTGAGAATTCATAGAGAAAGTCGAGCGGGAAGAGTAATTGAGTGTTGCTCGGTGTATGGAGCATTGGCTATGGTCTATCGGTTTGTGTGTTCTCTGTTTCACCGTGGGTGTAATGAATTGTGTTGGTTTTAGACATCAAATGTGCGTGGTTGTTGATTTTGAGCATAGCGGCTTGAGGTGCTTCAAGTGTAATAGTGTTGGGATAGGATTGCACATTGTAGCGACGCTACGAGAGTTATGACCTTTCGGAGTAGATTCATGCATTCTATTTCTATGATGTGAGACAGGGTATCAGTCTTGTATTGTAATGGAATTGATGAGCTTGAGGTATAGCTCTCTCGTTCGACTCATTTGTTATGATTTGAGTGTGTTCAGATCGTTTCTTACTGGTGCATGTATTATGCAAGTTGTGGTTTAGGCTTGTATTGAGGTATCATATCACCAGAGTGGTGTTGGATTCGACGTGATCGTTGGGTTTATTAATGAATACGGACAGATTTGATCTCAGCTTGTTAGGAAGATAATATCAAAGTTTGACCCGAAAATCTGCTGTGATATCAGTTAGGGGAAGTGGTTTCATGAATGGTTGATCTGAAAGTTGATGACGGTTTATAACGTGTTTCATTCATCGTTAGCACTATAGGAAAGTGTGAAAATAAGGCTTTAGCTAATAAAAGGTTCTCTGCCGGTAATTGGTTGTTGAGGACAACAGTTGTGAATAGAAGTTATGATTCAAAGTGATTGGTTTAGGCGATATATCATATGTTTTCACCTGAGGGTGCAAGTATGGGTTATTACAGCTGGTTCGGGCTTACTCTGAGTACAGATGTGAATTTCTGATCTTATGTATGATTTTCGGAACGTGTGACGTGGTTCTATGGTTTGATTTATGGATTAATGGACTGCGAAAGATCGGTTGTATTATGTTATCGGGTCTATGCGAGATAGGGTGACGAGGGATCACCCCAGGTATATGGTTGATAAGATCATTCAGCTACTAGTTGGCTTCTAGAACAACTCTCAATATGCTCGAGGACGAGCATTTTTTTAAGTTAGAGAGGATGTGACGATCCGACCCGTCATCACGGGAGTTACCGACTCGTTTTACCTGTTTTATGCTTCTACATGTTTCATTATATGTGTTTGGAGAATTTGAAGTAATTCGGATAGAGTTCGGTTAGAAATGAGACAATTAGTCTCTTTATGAGAATGTTAGTTTGAAAAAGTCAACCAAATGTTGACTTATGAGTTAGAATGCTAGGAATGGATTTCCGATGATTTGACAAGTTTCAGGGGATGATTTGTGACTTAGGAGTGCAATTGGAGTTGAATTTGGAGGCCCGGTGTAGAATTAGGCTTGAATTGGCTAAGGTTGGATTTTGGTGAATTCTGGTTGATAGGTGAGATTTTGATTCGAGGGTCGGAATGGAATTACAAGAGTTGTTGTAGCTTCGATATGTGGTTTGTGATGTGTGTGCAAAATTTCAGGTCATTCGGACGTCGTTTGGTTGGGTTTTTATTTTATCGAATGCGTGTTTCGGATGTTTTTGAAGAACTTAGGCTTGAATCTGATGTGAATTGATGATTTGAGTGTTGTTAGGCATGTTTTGATGATTGGTAAAAGTTTGGATGATATTTTGGGATATGTTGGTGCCTTTGGTTGAGGTCCCGGGGGCCTCGGGTGTGTCTCGGATCATAATCACGCTCTTATTTGATGTTTTAACTCGTATTTTTGGACATAAAGGGCTACCATATTGAACAAATGGGATCTGATTACTGTTTTGAATGAAGAATTAGATCCGTATCGTAATTACGGACCCGTATAAAAAAGAATCATCGAATTTGGACATCGTATAACGATTTTATGGCCATTTTACTAAGGTTGCCCAAATTTTCAGGTTAATGACAAAATTGCCCCTGACGACCTATTAAAAACCTCGACTATTTGCAAATCTTAAAACCTACATATCGCCTTCATTATAAGGTCAAATGGGGTGATTCAAAAGCCTAAGTTCATTAGGATTTCACAAGGAATCCATTGGGAGCAGTAAAACACGTGAATAGTATACCTATAATGAGAAGGTCGAGTTTTGTTCCAATTTTGGAATGAGAAGAAGCTTCTGAGGCAATATTTAAGAGAGAATTCGTGGGATTTCATCAGGTAAGAGTTCTTAGACTCGGATTATGTTGTTATGATGTAAAAATATAGATTAAACACTAAAAACCCAATGATTTAAGGGGCAAAATGTAGGTTAGGGCTTGAAACCTAAAAATGTGTAAAGTTGGAATTAGAGGGGTCAACGGACTCCGATTTTGGTGTTCTTTATATGTACGGACTCGTGGTGAGACGAGGAATCTGTTGGTGTGATTTTTCTAATTTTTTGAGAAGTGGGACAAAAGCTCGGGTTTTACCAACTTTGTGAATTTTAGTACTTTTCGAGTATTTTTTATTGGGTTATGTCTCTTTGACCCATATTTATGTATTCGTTGTGGTTTTGACTAGATTTGACTTGCGAGGAGGTCGATACGAAAGGAAAAGGCATTGCGGACCAGTTTACGACCAGTTAGAGGTGAATAGTTAGTATATATGATAGCCTGAGGGTTTGAAACTCCGGCTTATCACGTTGTGACGCTATTTAGGGCGTGACTCGTATCCCATGGTAGGTGCGGGATTGGTTATGACTGGGGATTTTGACTTGGTCCATCCCGAACGAGAATAATACTATATCGGCGATTGAAACGCACCCTATGTTGAATATATCTAGGCTTTATGCCATGTTTGGGGCCATGTGCCGACCTGTAGTATCCTTGGGGGATAAATATCATTGTGTCACGACCCCAAATCCGGTCGTGATGGCGCCCAGCACACTGCTAGGCCAGCCCGACCAATCAACAATAATCACGGAGCCACAAGCTCACTTTATCCAATTTAAGCATAACAATTGTGAAATAACAGTGATGTATATATCGAAACAGGGGAACCAAGTCCCAACGCATACCAACTCCCATAGACCGAAGGGTCAAGAGTCATGAGCCTCCACAGAGTATACAAAGTGTAAATAGAGAATATAACTGTGCACAAGTGTGGGAAGATCAGAACAAAAATACAAACAACTGGAGAATCAGGTCCTGCGAACGCTGGCAGCTACCTCGATTGTCCAAAAGCACTCTCGAGCCGCAATAGAATCAGCTCCACTGTGATGTACCTGGATCTGCACGCAAGGTGCAGGGAGTCGGGTGTGAGTACTTCCAACTCAGCGGTAATAAGAGTAAATAATGCTGAAGGGAAGAAAACCACGCAAGGCACTATCTCTTGCTACACAATACAGGACTATCATTAAACTTCAAAATACTATCATTTTATTCCATTTCTAGCATATGTGAATAGATTATTAGAAATCTAAATTTTTAGCTACTTTCTTTCATGATAATATACCAATACCTGGATACAATCTCAAGCAGTGCAAGTCCGCACTCAAATCAGCCTCTCGGGCTCAGCACTCCTTATCAATTTACACCAGGAGATCTGGTCAACAAGGCAACTAATGCATGTGTGCCAGTAATGTATGAGTGCTAAATGTTATGCCACGTAGTACACGTAAATCAATGTATGTATGCCATGCAATGCATATGACCGCTACGGCGTGTAGCTCGATCCAATTTGGGTACCCGTGCTCACTGTGGGGGTTCAGACTCCGGAGGGGCTCCTACAGCCCAAGCACAATATTAATATCACACCTGCTGCGGCGCGCAGCCCGATCCGTATACCACTGCGGCGTGCAGTCCGATCCATGCATGTGTATGCATATGCTCACATAAAATGTCATGCCCTAACATATGGCCCTCTGCCCCAATCAGTCTAACAAATAATCAAGAAAGCCCTATGGGCAACAATATCATATTAGCTCACAGCTAAAAATGTTATTAAGATCTTTTTCAAGTTTTTCCTAACCTTACAAAAATACTGATTAGCAAAATTCCATTTTAAACCTTAAATTTAGAATAAAATATGCACAGTGTTATCAAAACAGTGATACCAATCCCTGAAGGATTCAATAATCGGCACGAAGCCCAAACATGATAATTAGTCCAATTCATTTCAACAATTAGGTGTTATTATTTATTATGCGGGACGGACCAAGTCACAATCCCCAATGGTGCTCTACCCCACGCCCGTTATCCGGCGTGCAAGTCACCTCAACACAGCACTAAGATGTGCAAGTCCGGGGTTTACTAACCCTCAGGACATCATTTACAAGTATTACCCACCTCGAACCGGCGAAATCTCGTGCCCGCGACGCCTTAGCTCCTCGAACCGGCATCCACGCACGTCAAAACTAGCCAAAATCAGTACAAATATGTCAAAATAGGCTAATAGAACATAACCCAATCGAAAGAACTCGAAAAATATCAAAAATCACGAAATTGGCAAAACCCGAGCCCCGGGCCCACATCTCGAAAAATTTCGAAACTTATATTTCCAGAACCCTCGTCTCACCACGAGTCCATACATATAAAATTTACCAAAATCGGACTCCATTTGCCCACTCAAATCCTTGTTTTTCTACAATTTAGGCCTAGGGTTAAAACCCACATTTAATCTTCCATTTACAGAAATTTAACCAAGGATTTCATGTTAAAATGATGTAATTAAGCCACAAAACTTACCTCCGACGAATCTCCGATGAAATCCCAGCAATCTCCCGTGATTTCTTCTCTCTAGGGCTCAAAATTATGTTTTGGGGTGTGAAACCCGTGAGCCTTCTGTTCTGTGATATAAATTCACTGCCAGAGCAATTTGCTCTACGCGTTCGCGTGAGCTCTCACGCGTTCGCGATGCTCGGCCTCCAGTTACCCTTCGCGAACGCGACGCCAACCACGCGTTCGCGATGCTCAAACTCCCAGCCGCCTAAATTCCTTCTACGCGTTCGCGACTCCCAGTCACGCGAACGCGATGATTCCCTCCATCCGGCCTACGCGAACGCGACCCCAGGGAACGCGATCGCGAAGCACAAGGCTCCTGGCCTACGCGAACGCGACGCACCTGATCGCGAACGCGATGCATTGATCAGCCTGGCCTTCGCGAACGCGGCCCATTCCACGCGAACGCGAAGGCTAAAATGCCTGGGCAGTAACCTGCAATTTACAGCAGACTTCCAAGTTCCAAAAATGCCCGATTGATGGTCCGAAATCATCCCGAGGCCCCCGGGACCCCAACGAACACCATCAACATACTCCAAAACACGATACGAACTTGTTCCAATCATAAAAACACCATCCTAAACATCAAAATCACCAATTACACACGGATTCAAGCCTAAGTTTCTTCAAAACTTTCAAAACTAACATTCAATCCAAAACCCGATCAAACGACGTCCGAATGACCTGAAAATTTGCGGACATATCCAAAATCACATAACGAAGCTACAGAAATCGTCGGAATTCCATTCCGACCACCGGATCAAAATCTCACCTACCGTCCGGTTTTCGCCAAAATTCAACATTCGCCAATTCAAGCCTAAAACTACACCGGACCTCCAAATTCAATTTCGATTGCTCTCCTAAGTCATAAATGATCCCCCGAAACTAGTCGAATCATCAGAATCCGATTCCGAGCACTCTAACTCAATAGTCAACTTTAGGTTGACTTTTCATATTCAAACTTTCTTCAAACATGCTATTTGCTTCATTTTCAATTCAATTCACTCCTAACTCACCCGATAGGTTCAAACACTGATATAAAAGCATACGTCACCTAAGTCCAAGGTAACGGGGTGGTAATTCCCGTAACGACGGGCTGGGTCGTTACATTCTCCCCAACTTAAACAAACGCTCGTCCTCGAGCGGATCCAGAGTTGTACTAGAAGCAACCCAATAGCTGAATGACCTTACCAAGCATATATTCGGGCGATCATATTGTCACCCTGCCTCTCATAAGTCCGAAAACACCATATTGTTGAAATTCCACAGACCATCTGAACTATAAATCACATTGCACTTTCTGAAATCATATGCCCAATGCTAATCCCATGCCTAATACTTAGGATACACTCGAATACATTGCAATAACCCATATTCACTACTCTGGGTGGGATCATATGATGTATCAACAACCCAATCACTCGAGACGATAGTCTCTAATCACAACAACTGGCCACAATAACCAAATACTAGCTGAAAACCTCTTTCATTAGATAGAGTCTTATTCCAACACCTCCGTATCCTGCCCACGGCAGCTGAAGCACGCAATATACCGAACCCATCTCTCAGGTTAACCATTCGTAAATCCATTTCCCTTTTAAAACTGATACCACAATATGCTCAGGAGCCCAACCTCGATATTACCTTTCTAACAAGCTGAGACCAACTATAATCACACTCATTGTTGGCTCAAATGATCATTTCGGTTATAACACACCGCACTGGTGATATGACACCTCAACACCGGCCTAAGCCACGACGAGCACAACATAGGCTCCAATAGAAACGTCTGCACACACTCGACTCATGACAACTCAATTCATGACAACTGTCTCCAGCAAATAGAGCTGAAATTCAATTCATCTGTGCCCTCATAACATAGAACTGAGATCGCGTCTCGCATTATAGAAATAGAGTACCTGAATCCTCCTCGAGAGGTCATAACATCACGTGGCCTTGCCACGATTCGTGATTCTATCCAAACATTATTACTCATGGATTACCTCCAGTTATCAAGCTCAAAACGGTCAGCCACACACATATTTAGGTCTGAACCCAAGCAATCAATCTCACCCACGGTGAAACAATTAATGTATGCTATCACGTCTTGAAATGACACAAACAATGTGCCATTCGCCAAGCGATACTCAATTCGGACTCTTCCTCAGAAGCTAGGAAGTATTGTATACCACGTAATATATAACTAACTCTATTTTCACAATATTCTGTTGCGGCGTGCAACCCGCTCCAATGACATACCCGTGGCGGCGTGCCACTCGATCCGGATACCATACCCTCGCTAAAGAAATGCGCGTCGAGTCAAGTTGCTCATTATGGTAAACATATATATATAGCCTCAAGTTTGGCCACAAGAAACGCATCCAACAAAGTTCCTCAATACCAGAACTAATCAATGGTAGATACTTCTACACTAACATCCGCCACTAAGGTCCAACTGACAAAGCTATGCCTACCAGCCGTCCGCTGGTCCTGGGTACAACTACTCTGTTGGAGCATACTCTGATGCTCTCTGCTACGCAATTTGTGCCATTTTCCGACATAGTCCATATCACATTAGTCTAGACAATCTGACTCATGTCAACTAGTCTGAAATAATTTATCATAACCCAAATTCATCATCTCAAGTTAGGAGAGAGCCATTAGGGCTTCCGATTTCCAATAATCACAAAACAGTGCCGATACACATGATATACAACCACTGCATAGGCGGACTAACGAGAACTTCAAGTCTCCAACACATATATAACACATGAATCACTATGCCTGATTCCGTACTCCACCGTACGAATACATAACGCACATCAAGCGTCCATTCATACCACGAAAGCCATTCAGGAATTTCACTATGCCATCAACGACTCAAGTTATTACAGTCGATCCAACAAGAGAATACCACCATACCACTAGATATTATCAGTTTACATTACCTTGTCCCTTTGCACCATATACCTTGCCAAATTACTAGAATAGCAGTACCATTTTCTTAAATCACCAGCAGCTGTCCGCGCTGCTCAATAATTTTATTGACTTCCCATATATTATGAACTGATCTCAAAACCTAGAATATACCATTATCAACTTTCCATAACACATCGTGTATACCATATCACACTAAGACAACATGGAAATTCATATCCCTTTCCTCCGCCTCAACATCGGCGCACTCCACTAGTCAAGGACTTTCGTGATCCCATATAGAAGAAAACTTATTACACATTCCACGCCTTACATATCAACAGAAAATATACTCATTTTTAAACCACGTTAAAACACATCATAAACTCTTTCTCCCAATTACTTTGCATAAGTTAAACTGTCAGGACTGAGTCCTTATACCCATCTCGAGTTACACAACTGCCAGCACTCAAAAACTTTGTTGCACAATATCTGCAAGACTCATTACTTCAATCACATACCAACAATCAATCGTATTCCTTATCATACCGCTTCGGTTTATTAACAAGTTGCTCCATTTACTCAATTTCTTTTCTGAACCATCTTTAACTTAGTATTAGCCTTTACTGTAGCGCTACCATAACTCAACTCATGTTACCACACGAGACTCGTATATAAGACCACACGGTTTAAAACCCCATAGGCCACTCTCAATGTTTCCCAGGAGTACCACATTCTACAATACTTGTTTTGAAGAACTTCATGCGATTTTTGAATTATTATCATTACTTCCCAATACGGATACGTAGAATCCCATCCTTCACATGATATTACACAAGCCTTGATCTTCTCTAACGAAACCGCCATCTATAGCCACATACACAATCTTAAGGCATCTGACTGTTACAAGCAAAATCTTGAACATTGCAAACCATTCTTGGGCGTCATTCACCCTTATTCAGTTATAATTCAACTGTCTTATTGAACAGAACCACTCGTGTCTTGTTAGAGTTCTGACATCGTAGAACATGATTACATACAGATCCAATTAGCTATCTTTCTTTTCTATACACCGAACATTATTTACCAACATAAGTTCACAAAATCCTAGTATTTCTTCACATCTACGAAGCACAATGACCTTTATCAAAATCTCCCAACATACCTAGAGACAGAGCCAACACAGCACACGACAGTGCAATCTGTTAATCAATAACAACCTCCCCAACTTAGCTCGGAGTCATACATCAAAGCACTTTTAACTACTCATAGCATTCTTACTCAAATGATGCCACAAAGTTCTAGTTAGATTAAACTCAAGTCATTTACAAGCTTCGGCGGAGATTTGAATCATCAGAAATATTAACTCTTTTGCAATTCTTGCATCCATTTACACACAACAGTTACGCCCACTCTTTAGGTGACAATCTTTTCTAAGTCCCAAATTTCCCAAAAATTTCGGCAGAGTTTCCTTTGTAAATTGGCCTATCCACCTGCCAGAGAATCACCAAACCATTCTAACAATACTTCCACAACTCAACAAGATATCACAATGTATTTCAACAACATTAAATCTCAATACTACACGAATCATATTAACACAATTATACCTGAGCATGTACTGCACCTGCTCGAATCATATCATATAACAAATACCCTTCAATTACACATCAGAATCAATCCACCTACCTCGCCTCAATTTAGCATTTCAGCACAATACCTTCCACCAGGATACACATAGCATAATCATTTTAGTCTTCTTGAGTTTGAACTCGTTCCACTACACATAAGGCACTTTACCTTCCAATTAAGAGACGGTGAAAATATTTCTCATGCCCATAGCTAGGGCTACATATCAAATCACAATAAAATCAATACCGATCGTATGAACTTCATAATACCTGCTCGCGAAATTAGTACTTTGGTGCTCTAGCCATAGACAAAAATCTGGCCTCAAGTCCTCCCGACTGGCCCAACACGAATTCACAGAGATTATATCTCGCCCCTCGATCGGGGAAATCACAAGCCATAAGGCAATCATATTACTGGGTGCTCGATGCATACACAGGCGTGTGGAAGGAATTTCAAAAATTATATCTCAAGCTGAATCAAGTTCGCACGATATGAATTCCAAGAAATGTGAAGTGTTTCCTAAAGGTTCGCAGCCTCCCGAGGATAAGTACAAGCGTCCCCGTACCGATCCACAAGACTCTACTAACCGGCTCAAGACTCATGAGGCCTAGTAAACCTAGGCCCTGATACCAACTTGTCACGACCCCAAATCCGGTCGTGATGGCGCCCAGCACACTGCTAGGCCAGGCCGACCAATCAACAATAATCACGGAGCCACAAGCTCACTTTATCCAATTTAAGCATAACAATTGTGAAATAACAGTGATGTATATATCGAAACAGGGGAACCAAGTCCCAACGCATACCAACTCCCATAGACCGAAGGGTCAAGAGCCATGAGCCTCTACAGAGTATACAAAGTGTAAATAGAGAATATAACTGTGCACAAGTGTGGGAAGATCAGAACAAAAATACAAACAACTGGAGAATCAGGTCCTGCGAACGCTGGCAGCTACCTCGATTGTCCAAAAGCACTCTCGAGCCGCAATAGAATCAGCTCCACTGTGATGTACCTGGATCTGCACGCAAGGTGCAGGGAGTCGGGTGTGAGTACTTCCAACTCAGCGGTAATAAAAGTAAATAATGCTGAAGGGAAGAAAACCACGCAAGGCACTATCTCTTGCTACACAATACAGAACTATCATTAAACTTCAAAATACTATCATTTTATTCCATTTCTAGCATATGTGAATAGATTATTAGAAATCTAAATTTTTAGCTACTTTCTTTCATGATAATATATCAATACCTGGATACAATCTCAAGCAGTGCAAGTCCGCACTCAAATCAGCCTCTCGGGCTCAGCACTCCTTATCAATTTACACCAGGAGATCTGGTCAACAAGGCAACTAATGCATGTGTGCCAGTAATGTATGAGTGCTAAATGTTATGCCACGTAGTACACGTAAATCAATGTATGTATGCCATGCAATGCATATGACCGCTACGGCGTGTAGCCCGATCCAATTTGGGTACCCGTGCTCACTGTGGGGGTTCAGACTCCGGAGGGGCTCCTACAGCCCAAGCACGATATTAATATCACACCTGTTGCGGCGCGCAGCCCGATCCGTATACCACTGCGGCGTGCAGTCCGATCCATGCATGTGTATGCATATGCTCACATAAAATGTCATGCCCTAACATATGGCCCTCGGCCCCAATCAGTCTAACAAATAATCAAGAAAGCCCTACGGCAACAATATCATATTAGCTCACAACTAAAAATGTTATTAAGACCTTTTTCAAGTTTTTCCTAACCTTACAAAAATACTGATTAGCAAAATACCATTTTAAACCTTAAATTTAGAATAAAATATGCACAGTGTTATCAAAACAGTGATATCAATCCCTGAAGGATTCAATAATCGGCACGAAGCCCAAACATGATAATTAGTCCAATTCATTTCAACAATTAGGTGTTATTATTTATTATGCGGGACGGACCAAGTCACAATCCCCAATGGTGCTCTACCCCACGCCCGTTATCCGGCGTGCAAGTCACCTCAACACAGCACTAAGATGTGCAAGTTCGGGGTTTACTAACCCTCAGGACATCATTTACAAGTATTACCCACCTAGAACCGGCGAAATCTCGTGCCCGCGACGCCTTAGCTCCTCGAACCGGCATCCACGCACGTCAAAACTAGCCAAAATCAGTACAAATATGTCAAAATAGGCTAATGGAACATAACCCAATCGAAAGAACTCGAAAAATATCAAAAATCACGAAATTGGCAAAACCCGAGCCCCAGGCCCACATCTCGAAAAATTTCGAAACTTATATTTCCAGAACCCTCGTCTCACCACGAGTCCATACATATAAAATTTACCAAAATCGGACTCCGTTTGCCCACTCAAATCCTTGTTTTTCTACAATTTAGGCCTAGGGTTAAAACCCACATTTAATCTTCCATTTACAGAAATTTAACCAAGGATTTCATGTTAAAATGATGTAATTAAGCCACAAAACTTACCTCCGACGAATCTCCGATGAAATCCCGGCAATCTCCCGTGATTTCTTCTCTCTAGGGCTCAAAATTATGTTTTGGGGTGTGAAACCCGTGAGCCTTCTGTTCTGTGATATAAATTCACTGCCAGAGCAATTTGCTCTACGCGTTCGCGTGAGCTCTCACGCGTTCGCGATGCTCGGCCTCCAGTTACCCTTCGCGAACGCGACGCCAACCACGCGTTCGCGATGCTCAAACTCCCAGCCGCCTAAATTCCTTCTACGCGTTCGCGACTCCCAGTCACGCGAACGCGATGATTCCCTCCATCTGGCCTACGCGAACGCGACCCCAGGAACGCGATCGCGAAGCACAAGGCTCCTGGCCTACGCGAACGCGACGCACCTGATCGCGAACGCGATGCATTGATCAGCCTGGCCTTCACGAACGCGGCCCATTCCATGCGAACGCGAAGGCTAAAATGCCTGGGCAGTAACCTGCAATTTACAGCAGACTTCCAAGTTCCAAAAATGCCCGATTGATGGTCCGAAATCATCCCGAGGCCCCCAGGACCCCAACGAACACCACCAACATACTCCAAAACACGATACGAACTTGTTCCAATCATAAAAACACCATCCTAAACATCAAAATCACCAATTACACACGGATTCAAGCCTAAGTTTCTTCAAAACTTTCAAAACTAACATTCAATCCAAAACCCGATCAAACGACGTCCGAATGACCTGAAAATTTGCGGACATATCCAAAATTACATAACGAAGCTACAGAAATTGTCGGAATTCCATTCCGACCACCGGATCAAAATCTCACCTACCGTCCGGTTTTCGCCAAAATTCAACATTCGCCAATTCAAGCCTAAAACTACACCGGACCTCCAAATTCAATTTCGATTGCTCTCCTAAGTCATAAATGATCCCCCGAAACTAGTCGAATCATCAGAATCCGATTCCGAGCACTCTAACTCAATAGTCAACTTTAGGTTGACTTTTCATATTCAAACTTTCTTCAAACATGCTATTTGCTTCATTTTCAATTCAATTCACTCCTAACTCACCCGATAGGTTCAAACACTGATATAAAAGCATACGTCACCTAAGTCCAAGGTAACGGGGTGGTAATTCCCGTAACGACGGGCCGGGTCGTTACACATTGTGATAGCATGATTTGTAAATTATTGATCTTAGTCCTGGGTTTAATCACTATTATGAACTGCTAAGTCACTTTTTCGAAAAAATTAAACAACTAAAGTATTTCGTTATTAATGAATTGAAAACTGGAAATAAATAAATTGAAACTATTTTGCGACTCATATGCATATTGTGGAATGAGTATGGATCGGGTTGCACGCCACAGTGAATGATATGAATATATTGCGCTTGGGCTAAAGGAGCCCCTCCGGAGTCTGTACACACCCCCAGTGAGCGTCGTCGACGTTAAATGGATCGGGCTATGCGCCGTAACGGTCATGTGCATTGCATTCATGCATTGTTATTTACTTGTGCTAACTGTTATTAGTTGTTGTTGTTGGGTTGTAGTATGATATCAGACTGTTAGTTTTAGCTTTGCTTTGTGGAATTTCGTGGATTTCTTACTTTCAGACATTTTATATGCTTTTTACTCACTCGGTACTTAGTATTCATCCCTACTCCTACCTTTGTGTGCACATTTAGGTACGCCAGAGGTTTAGCTGAGCAGTCTCATTTTATCAGAGTTGTTGAGGTAGCTGTCGACGTTCGCAGGACCTGGCTACTATTCTTATTCCAATCTATTTATATATATACTTTCAGACTTGAGTATTTCGTTCAGATATTGTTATCCAGTTTTGTTTTGAGGCTCTAGATTCGTGACCCCAGGTCTTTGGGAAATTATTTAGTATAACTTCTATCTATTAGTTAAGATCCTAGCTTTTTTTTATATAATAATATTCAAGTAATTGAGTTGAGCCTCATGCTCGGGATGAGAGTGGAAATGCTCGGGCTTGCCTAGCAGTTGTGTTGGGTGTCATCACGATCGGGATTGGGGTCGTGACAAGAATTTAATATTTCTTAAAAATTTACTCCCTTTGTCAATTATATGTCGCTTTATCTTTTCACGATAATTAAAAATAATAATAAATACAAGATATAAAAATACTACTCCTTTCAATTCACAATAAGTGATCAATTTTCTTTTAACACCTCCATTAAAAAAATACTAAATTCTATACAAAAATACCTACTATGACTAAACTACCCCTAATTAAATATTTAATGTGAGGGGTAAACTTTTTTTTAGGGATATGTACATAGGAGTTATTTTGTATAAATAAATTGAATTCTTTCTTAATTACATAACTGGACACTTATTTTGAATCAAAATAAAAAAGTAAATTGATCACTTATTATATATCGGAAGGAGTAAGTTACCCTATTAAATGTTTTTTCAGAATTGAGCAATATTAAAAAGACTTGCCACTTCTTCAATATTAGGGGTATAGTTGATAATAATTAACAAATTTCATCCTGAATTTATAAAATAATACTCCATCTGATTCATAATAAGTGTCCAATTTGCTTTTAGAACGCCCATTAAGAAAATACTAAATCCTATACAAAAAACACCTAGTATGTCTAAACTACCCCTAATTAAACAATTAATGTGAGGAGTAAGAAAACTTTTTAAGGATATGTACATAGGGGTTATTTTGTAAAAACAAACTGAATTATTTCTTGGCTACATAATGATGAAAAAATACTTTTGATATCTCAAAAAGAAATATTACAAAACTGTGTCTAGATTCATTTCTTTACAATTATATTGATAAGTCTTTATTATAATAATTATTTTAAATATTTGTAACAGAAAATTTGTCAAATTTGAAATCAATTTGGACAAATTAAATTAGATAATTGAATGGTTATTAGTATATATTGGTACGTTATTGAAAAGTCAATGACCAATTTTAATGGCTTAAGTTTTAACGTATGCCTTTATGGCATGAATGTTTCTTATGGCCCTTTTCTTTTAAATAGCCTCACAGCCTCACAGATAGTCTATCTTGGATATATGTTTTGAGACTATATATATAGACATGTCTTCGTAAACAGGAAGAAGTGGAAAAGGTTAAAAATCATTTCTTCCAATTTCTTTGTGCTCGGTTTTCTTCTTATAAATCTTTGTTGTTTCTGCTCCTAGTTACACTAGAAGAGCTTGTTGAATCCTGGGGGATACGCCTAATATTTTATTCATTACGGTGTGGGCGAAATATCCTTAAGGACAGTGTCCTTGACACGCCTCAAGCTAAACCGTTTATTCTCCATAATCATCCAATTTTTCCAACAATCTTAAGGATAATTCCACGTAGTTATTATGGAGAATAATGTTGCTAATGTTGCTGTTTTTGGTGGAGATAATTTTAACCGCAAGCAAGCTGTCGTTGACAAAGGAAAAGAAATTGCTACTAGAAGCAGCATTGTGGAGGACAACAACAGTCGGAAAAAATCAAGTAACAGGTATGATCAAAAGAAATGGTTATAAGCCCAAAACCAACAATCAACGTGGCCACTATGTTGCTCAATGCCAGAAAAGAGTTGGGAATGACAATCCCACTAAGGCTAAAGTAAATTTGATTGAAGCCAAAGTGGATGATATAATTGTTGCGGTTGTTTCCCAAGTAAACCTTGTGGCCAATGTGAAAGATTGGGTGTTAGATTCTGGTGCCACTAGGCACATATGTGCTAACAAAAAAGACTTTGTGTCTTACACCCAAGTTGAGGAGGGAGAAGAAGTTTCTATCTTGGTGATTCAAGAACTACTCAAGTTCTTGGAAAAGGCAAAGTTCTTCTCACTCACATCTGGCAAAACTTTGGCATTGAATGATGTGTTGCATGTTCCTAGTATCCGAGCCAATTTGGTCTATGTGGGATTATTAGGAAAAGCGGGGGTGAAGGTTGCTTTTGAATCTGATAAGGTCGTGTTGACGAAGAATAATAATTTTGTTGGCAAGGGATATTATAACCATGGCTTGTTTGTACTCAATGTTATCAATGAAAATGCTAGTACCTCTACTTGCTTGGTTGATTCTTTTAATTTATGACATGCTAGATTAGGACATGTTAGTTTATCTTATATTAAAAAAATGCATTCTTTAGGTCTTATTTCAAATATTAATTTTTTGAATATTGATAAGTGTGAAGTTTGTGCAGAAGCTAAACAAACTAAGAAATCATGTGCTTCAGTATTTAGAGAATCTGAATAGTTAAGTTTAATACATACTGATTTAGGAGACTTGAAACAATCTATGACTAGAGGAGGGAAAAAATATTATGTGACTTTTATAGACGATTTTTCCAGATATACAAAAGTTTATTTGTTGAGAAATAAAGATGAAGCTTTTGATAAGTTTTTAATTTATAAAACTGAAGTAGAAAATTAATTGGATAAAAAAATCAAAAGAGTTAGATCCGATAGAGGTGGTGAATTTATTTTACTGAATGATTATTGTGAGAAAGAAGGCATAATTCACGAGATAACTCCCCCATATTCTCCACAATCAAATGGTGTAGCGGAAAGGAAAAATAGGAATTTAAAGGAAATGATGAATAGCATGCTTTTTAGTTCTGGTGCTCCGAATAATCTTTGGGGTGAAGCCATTTTATCTGCTTGTCATTTACCAAATAGAATTCCTTATAAGAAAACCGGTATAACTCCTTATGAGTTATGGAAAGGGTATCCACCTAATTTGAAATATTTGAAAGTGTGGGGGTGCCTTGCTAAAGTTATGTTGCCTGATCCTAAGAAAAGGAAAATAGGATCTAAAATATCTGATTGTATGTTAATTGGGTATGCTGAAAGTAGTGCAGCATATAGATTTTTAGTAATTAAAAGTGATGTACTTGAAAATAATACTATTGTTGAAACAAAAAATGCTGAATTTTTTGAAAATACTTTTCCTTTAAAATTTGAGAAAAATGATGATGCTCCTGTTATTCCAAGTGATAATAGTTCACATGTTCCAATTATTCAAAATAGTTTTGAAAGTGAGGATTTAAGAAGAAGCAAAAGACTAAGGAAAGAAAAATTTTTTGGCAATAATTTTTATACTTATCTTGTGGATAATGATCCTTTAACATATTCTGAAGCTATTTCTTCTTCTGATGCATCATTTTGGAAATGAGCTATTGATGTAGAATCAAATTCAATTTTACAAAATAAAACTTGGATTTTAGTTGATTTACCTCCGGGAGCTAAACCCATTGGTTGTAAATGGATTTTTAAGAAAAAACTTAATTCGGGTAGTTCCATTGATAAATACAAAGCTAGACTTGTTGCAAAAGGTTTTACCCAAAAGAAAAATATTAATTATTTTGATACTTATGCTCCTGTAACTAGAATTTCCTCAGTTCGTGTTTTACTTGCATTGGCTTCTATTTATAAACTTTATATTCACCAAATGGATGTTAAAACTGCTTTTTTAAATGGTGATTTGGAGGAGGAAATTTACATGGAGCAACCTGAGGGTTGTGTAGTGTCTGGCCAAGAAAATAGAGTATGTAAATTGCTAAAATCTTTGTATGGTCTAAAACAAGCGCCTAAACAATGGCATGAAAAATTTGATCAAGTATTGATTAATGATGGTTTTTCATCAATTGAAGTAGATAAATGTGTTTATATAAAATGTGTCGATGGTACATGTGTTATTATTTGCCTTTATGTAGATGACATGCTTATTTTTAGTTCTAGCCTTGATTTGGTACATAAAACCAAAATTTTCTTGTCTTCTAATTTTGAGATGAAAGACATGGGAGAAGCTAGTGTCATTTTAGGCATGAAAATTATAAGAGATGGCAATAGTTTGATGTTGACTCAAGAACATTATGTTGAAAGAATTCTTAAAAAAATTGATAATTTTGATGTGGTACCTGTAAGCATTCCTTATGATGCTAGTAGTCAATTAAGAAAGAATAAGGGAGATGTTGTAGATCAAAATAAATATGATCAAGTTATTGGTAGTCTAATGCATTTGATGAATTTTACTAGACCTGATATTGCATATGTTGTGTGTAGATTGAGTAGATATACTCAAAACCCGAGTCATGATCATTGGAATGCATTAGTAAGAATAATGAAATATTTGAGAGGTACCATGAACTATGGTATTAAATATAGTGGATTTCCCACTGTACTAGAAGGATACAGTGATGGTAACTGGATCTCTAATTCAGATGAGACAAAATCCACTAGTGGTTATGTGTTCACCCTCGGTGGGGTGCTATGGCATGGAAATCAGCTAAACAAACTATAATAGCTAGATCTACCATGGAATCCGAGTTTGTGGCATTGGAATTAGCTGGCAATGAGGCCGAGTGGTTAAAGAACCTTTTGGCGAGTATTCCGCTAGGAATAAAACCGACACCTTCTGTGTCGATGCATTGTGATTGCCAAGCTACAATAGCCATTGCCAAAAATAAATCCTTTAATGGAAAGAGTAGACATATCCGGTTGAGACATAATGTGATAAAGCAGCTGCTAAAAGATGGAATTATTTCCATAGATTATGTGAAGTCAGAAGTGAATTTGGCCGATCCTCTGACTAAACCTTTGGGAAGGAAATTAATATCCGAAACATCGAGGGGAATGGGACTTTTGCCAATTTGAGTTATATCAACTATGATGGTAACCCAACCTATGTGATTGGAGATCTCATGAAGTAGGTTCATAGGGGTAATAACAAGTCATTAGTTGATTAAATGTGCACTATTAAATTATATCCCTTCCTATGGTGTCTGTGTGTATATAGTGCAAGACTGCAACGAATGTGAGGCTAAGTTATCAAACTCTTAATCCGCTAATCCATAGCCTTTTGTAGGTGGTGTATTGCGCTGCAGAATACACTTGATGGATGGACCTATATGGTGGAGTGGGGCCGCTCCTATGAAATTTGTGGCGAAATTTCTAGAGCACTCATGAAAACCAGGCGTGCGCATGGCCTATTAGCGCAAAACCGCGATAAACAACAAAGTATGTGCGGGTATAATGTGATAGATAAGACATTAAACTTATAAAAGAATTCTTGGTTCATAGAAGTTCTGAACTTCACCATTTATTCTGTAAGTTTAATCTTATTTTATCTAGGTCTGGTTCATAGTCCAAGAGACACCAGATTCGACGCATTATGCTCTTTTCTGAAACCCTGCAAATGTTTTAATATTATTATTTTACTATTTTTAAATATTCTTTTGAGATATGTGGGGGATTGATGAAAAAATACTTTTGATATCTCAAAAAGAAATATTACAAAACTGTGTCTAGATTCATTTCTTTACAATTATATTGATAAGTCTTTATTATAATAATTATTTTAAATATTTGTAACAAAAAATTTGTCAAATTTGAAATCAATTTGGACAAATTAAATTAGATAATTGAATGGTTATTAGTATATATTGGTAAGTTATTGAAAAGTCAATGACCAATTTTAATGGCTTAAGTTTTAACGTATGCATTTATGGCATGAATGTTTCTTATGGCCTTTTTCTTTTAAATAGCCTCACAGATATTCTATCTTGGATATATGTTTTGAGACTATATATATAGACCTGTCTTCGTAAACAGAAAGAAGTGGAAAAGGTTAAAAATCATTTCTTCCAATTTCTTTGTGCTGGGTTTTCTTCTTATAAATCTTTGTTGTTTCTGCTCCTAGTTACACTAGAAGAGCTTGTTGAATCCTGGGAGATACGCCTAATATTTTATTCATTACGGTGTGGACGAAATATCCTTAAGGACAGTGTCCTTGACACGCCTCAAGCTAAACCGTTTATTCTCCATAATCATCCAATTTTTCCAACACATAATTGGACACTTATTTTGAACCAAAATGAAAAAGTAAATTGAACATTTATTGTGAACCGAAGGGAGTAGTAATAATTTTTGAAAAATTTTCTTGAGCTAAAGCGATAATTAAAATGGGACGAACGGAGTACTAATCATTCATAGAGATTTATGTTCCGTGTTAATATTGTTGATCACAGTAGAAAGCACGTTGCTAATGGAAAGAAAATTAAAAGTCAGGCCGATGATATATAACTATTAGTGATTTCAAGGGTCTAATTACAATAGGCAAGAACCCAAAGGCTAGCTTACTATAATTGCTAGTCATATATGAAAGGATATTTACAAAACTTAAGTAGGAACACCATACAAAAGATAGTACTGTTTCTTAGAATTAGCAACATATATGAACTATATTTAAACACTACATTTTCACTTGCTTCAGTGCTCGTTTTCTTGCCCATCATCAACTGCTTCAGTATTAATGTCAACGGCTACTATGATGCTTGACATTCTTCCAAAAATATTTACCTACAAAATTTTAAAGCAAAACATATCCTCAGTTATTAATTGAAATCTCGGGGAACTTGATTGTACAAAAACCATTAAAGAATCATAAAGGTCTAAGCTGCAGGTAGATCTTTTATATGGAAAGTATCATCATAAATCAATTGTTAGGAAATTTGACACATAATTATCAAATACCAAAGCATTACAACATCCTACCCAGTGTATTCCCACATGTTGGGTCCGAGAAATATCAAAATATCATGGACACGAAATTGAAGGAGAATTTTGCGTCCCTTTAGGCGGGGATAAATAAGAAAAAGACTGCAAGTCCCATAATGTTTCATGGGAAAACAAATCTATTCTTTTCACAATCTAAATACTCGGATATATCAACAAAAGTTTTTAACATGTAGGGAACAGAAAGGGTAGGTGGAGAGAATTTATCTGGAGTTCCTTCTATCTTTTTCACTCAAAATTGAATGAACTTTCTTATCAGATACTTATAAAAGTTACATAAAATTACATCCTGAACTCCCTTCAATTTCTCTCACCAGTCAGTGTCAGCTAACACGGACAAGTAAAATTTGATCAACTCAAAATTAACCAACAATGTACAAAATTTCGTGTAGCTAATAAAGTTACATTCATTTTCAAATTTCTCAGTGAAAATTTATTCTTGGTTTCAAGACATCTCCAACATTCTAATAGCCTAAGGGACAAAGAAGAGAAGCAACATATGCTAACACAGAATGGTCATGAAACAAAGGGAACTAAAGAAATACACACAATGGACATAGGCCATAGGTATTTTGCCGTTGTTCAAACTTAAAAGTGTCTCCTACTTGGACATCACTTGCTTTCACGAACTTTATCCATCCCCCGGTTATAATTGCAACGTGTGAAAGAAATAAGCCCGTAATTATTACCTCTCACCAGCAGAGGTAAAAACACTAAGTTTTGCTGCTACAGGGATTACTAGTTTTGGAGTGTGAAAGAAACACGGCGATATATATTCACATGAAAAGTGAGTGCAGAAAGAACGCTTGACACACTTTTCGTTTTATATATGTTTCTGAAGTTTAACACTGTCAGTCTACTACTTCAATTGACCATCACACAATCTTTGTAATGAATTAATGCATAAAACATCCTAGCATTGGCCGTTTATGCTAGTTTAGCATTTATCAACGAAGTATTTAAAAAGAAAAACGAATTTCATACTAGATGAGAAAACTTGCCTTGATACTTCCTTGTTGGAGTCTAATTTCCACTAGTAACAACCTGAAATTTCCATATTGGTGTCTCTCCACTAGTAACAACCTCAAACATAATACGATCTCCCTCCTTTAAGCAATTATCAGCAATGAATTTACGTAATCCATCTCCAATATAGACTTGAGTTTTGCAAATGCTTAGCCTTAGAGTCCACGTTTTTTGCCTTTCATCACTTACGATCAGACTGCACTTCTTGTTGGCCTTGAAACCATTTGCGGATGCGAAATGTTTAGGAACGTACTGACATGGGGAATAACAATTACACACATCACTAAACAGTTCGTGTTCTTCTTCATATATCACTTAACAAAGATAAAAATACGAAAAAATGGTGCACAATATGCTTCCTTTAGCCTGAAGTTTTTTGAAGAGTTTGCGCGAAATTAATGAGTTTTGAGACTTACCAAGAAACCATATGTAAGGCAATATGGTCTAATAGTGCATTCAAAATTAGAATGACCTAAAGACTCGTGAGCAGCAGCTTTTGCATCGGTAGAAACCTTGTTTGACGACTTGATGCTGGGGCTTGGTGTCTCTGTTACATTGACAGTAAATTAAGTTTCTTGAATGATTTAAACTATGTGGCATAGACAGTCAAAATTCATATAGTCGGTCCCAAGTTACTAGGAATCGATCCGTAGTTGTTTGACAAACTACATATCCAGCCCACCTTTTGTTCTTCAAGGTAGTTGATGGTTTTCAAGAAATTAAATATGACAAATTACACTATCGAAAACGGAACAGCAGTTAAATATGAGAGTTAGCATTAGGAGATGTGAAGGTCTTAACTAATCCTAAGACCTGATATTCAAAAAACAAAAGACAACAAAAGAAAATAAAGAAGAATCATTAAAATCAGAGAAATGAACAGATAAAAACAAAGATACAGCAACAAGTATTTGCCCTTGAAGTTCAGACCTTCGGAGAAAACTCTTTTAGCGTGCAGTTGGAGAGATGCATTTCCCCTCAAATATAGTTTTTAAATGACACAACAGTGTCATTCATCCGCAGGTTCTTTGCATTATGTGATCATGGTTTTGCTAAATTTCAAATGGTTAATCAACTATACACAGAATTCATTCTATAGTCAATACATCCTGCATGAAAAGAAAAAAGCCCATGTAGATTTCTCTCAGTTAGTTATTGTGAATCAGCTTAAAAACAGATCTTAGCACGACTTTTTTCGTCACCCAAGCCTTGTAGTGTATCAGATCTAAGGGGAACCTCAGACAAGACCTTATTAGCTTCGTTCTACTATCACATATTTGGTTAAAAGTTAACTCTATTTACATAGACATTTAGCCTTGGTATCAGAAATGAAAAGAAAAAAAAATGTATTAGATACAAAGGATTTCTTGAAGTCCAGACCTTGAGTGGAAACTCTTTCAGTATCCAAATTAGTCTTCTTTCCTTCGGGCTGGAGTGACGCTTCTCCTCTCAGATCTAGTTATTAAATCGACAGAAATAATCAAAAACGTTGGGATCGAAAGAGAAGATGAAACGAAAACCAATAAAGTAGAAAAGAAGCGGTATAGTCACAATACAGAAAGTAAAAGAAATTAAGGAGAAAAGGAGATATGAATAGTGTCTCAGAAGGGCTAATTCAACTCTCAGAAACATAGTTTTTTTCTTAAAAAGGGATAACGTATCTCACAGTATACTACTCCAGTGAAGTGCTATTTCAAACATTATGCCATCTCCTTCCTTTAAGTGACTCACAACGAAGAAGTTACACAATCCGCCTCCAATGTAGGTGAGTCTGCCACAGAAATATGGACTAAATGTCCATGACCTTTGTTCGCCTATTATAGTTATCTTACAACTCCTGTTTCTAGACCATTTAGCCGTGCAAATGCATTTGGAACACGGTTAACAAGTTTCATAAACAGTTCCTATGTATGCTACACATATTTGAAGTTTCTCATAATGAAATGAGTTCATCTATTTCTTTTCTCCATTTTTTTTTTCATTTTGAGTATAGCAATGGAAGTAGTATTCAGTTTTAATAACTTACCACAAGACGCTTTGAAAGGTTACACAGTTTTATGGTACAAATGGAATGAGCGTGACCAAGCATATCATACATTAGGGAAAGCCTTGCGTAGCAACCCGACTCATACTTTTGCTTGTTTTTATTCGAAATTTATGTTCTGGAAGTGTTTATAGGTATGACTGCTTATGACTTGTTGGTACGGTTTGGGTTGAGTCTCGAGGAGTTCGTGGAAGTTCCAGATCAGATTAGGAAGTTAAAACACACCTGGTGCAAAGTCTGGTGCAACCCGTGATCACGGGAAGAGGACCATGATTGCCAAGACTACTGTAGCAGGGAGGCTTGCAGTCGCGAAGAGACTTTCGCGACAACAGCGAAGACGACCTGGCCACAATCTGCGATAGTAGACTGGGGCTAGCGATCGCTGGCCCAAGCTTGGTTTGCAATTGTGAAGGCCCTTTTACGATCAAGA
The DNA here is from genome assembly GCA_032618575.1 of Nicotiana noctiflora. Taxonomy (NCBI): domain Eukaryota; kingdom Viridiplantae; phylum Streptophyta; class Magnoliopsida; order Solanales; family Solanaceae; genus Nicotiana; species Nicotiana noctiflora. The sequence goes on along the minus strand of JASVEL010013232.1, from coordinate 55,019 downwards.
TGGTGTCCTTAGTGTAAAACACCCGAAACTCGATTTTCAGATCAATGTATTGTGATTTTGGGTAAAGAAATTACAGCATTTGGGTCTTTTAAGCAAGAAATTCATGATTTGGACTAAGGTAATGATCATAAGCATCTATCTGAGTAAAATAAATGATTCTATATGGATTTTTACGTTGAAAACATGCGTTAGATGTGGGAAATTATGGTAGGGAGCCCTAAACCCCTAAGTTTGAAATTTGAAGAATTGAACCACTATTTGGTCTCCAATTTAGAAATCAAACTGTATATTTCTGTAAAGTATTGGGTCCGGGGATATGATCTCGTTGACCGAGAGTTGACTTTTAACTTTGACTTTGAAGGAGCCTTAATTTTTAAGAGAAGAGTCCAACAGGTATAATTAACCCCTATAATTGATATTTTGGCATTGATTGGAGTTTAATTAAGATTACGGGCCTAACTCTACCTCATGAGATGAGAATTTCCCAAGATCATATAAAGAGTTCCATTGCTTACCCCAGAAACAAAGTGGACTACTAAAACTCTCGCACGCCCATGCCTGCCAACTAGAGCGTGAACACCATAATCTGAGGACCCAATATCACATTAAACAAGAATAGAGATGGGCATGACACTGACATGGACTCTGGGCCTAACTCTAGCTCATGAGGTGAGGATTGCCCAATATCATATAAAGAGTCTCATTGCTTATCCCACAAACGATGTGGGACTACTAACACTCCCTCACGCCCATGCCTAGCAACTAGAGCGCGAACAAAATATAAGGACCCAATATCAGATTAAACAAGAATAGAGATGGGCATGACACTGATATCATGACAAGAAATAGACATTGGGCTCATGTGTTGAAGATTGTCTAAAGACCGTTAGAGATGCATAAATAGCAGTACTTTGTAAATTTCATACACATTTGCAATAGCATGAAAGCATTATCGGTTGACTGAGGATGGCTAGCGTCCAATGCAGTCAAGTTTTCCAGTATCAGATTATAACTGATGGCTTGATAATCCATCCAGTTCACATAAAACAGTATCAGATTCAGATATTTACGATGGAACAGGTGTCCATCTATTATAGCATACAACTTATAAATAAGCTACAAAGAAACTATGGCATAGAAACAGTTACAAACAGAAGCTTTAATAACTAGACAGGATCCTTATAAAGAAACAGAATGCCATTTCATTGTAATCTTGATTTTTGTATGTGAGCAGTCACTCTTTTGTATATTTTAGCTACGCATCTTCTTGATGCCATTTAATGAAATTATCTTACTTCATCAAAACCAAAAAAAGGGGAAAAAAAACTGGAGAACTGGATTAAATTTAAGATGACATAGATGAGAAATTAACCGTGAAACTTCAATATAGGCATCTCTCCATTGGCTACTATCTCAAACATTACTCTATCTCCTTCTTTTAAGCAATTAGCAATGCAGAACTCACGCCATCCACCTCCAATGTAGGTGAATCTGCCACATGAATATAGCATAAATGTCCATGACCTTTGCTCGTCTCTAACCATTATTGTACATTTCCTGTCTCTGAGACCATGTTGTCGTGCGAATGGGATAGGAACATGCTGGAACAGTTTATAACCAGTATAACATAAGCAGTTCATATGTTTTTCTGAATTTTCTCATAACTAGATGAGTTCTTACCAGAAAACGCTTTGCAAGGTTATAGGGTTTCATGGTTCTAATGAAATGAGGTTGAACAAGATGCATGTCCTTAGCAGCTTCTACATTGGGAACAGCCTTGTGTGATAATATGGTGTTGGACTTTGTTTTGTCTGTTACATTTGTTAATTAATACTCAAATCATGTAAGAAATATATATGGAAATAATACTTACGATATACGAACAAAAGAACATATCAATAGCTCAACATGATAGAATCTGTCTTGGAGGCTATAGATCTTTCCTACTGTATGAAGATTTCTTGCATAGTAACACTAATTTTCCAGCTATGAAAACGATGAATCTACTTTCCCCATATTCTCTCTTGCACTACTTGATCATGGTTTTATTCAAATTCAAATGCTTATTATTTGTGAAAAGGTCTAATATTTTCTCAATTCGTTTAATCAACTATATACAGAATTCGTTTTGTAATACATCCTTTTGAAAAGAAAAAAGTCATGTAAGTTTTTAACCTGTAGTGTATCAGATCTATGGGAAAGTTCAAACAAGACCTTACTAGCTCTATTCTTCTATCACATATCTGTTAGAAGTTAACTCCAGTTACCATTACAATTAGCCTATGTATTATAAATGAAAGGGAAAAAAATATATAAGTATAAAACAAGAAGGATTTGCTCGTGAAATCCAGATCTTGAGGGGAAACTCTTTCAGTATCCGAATTAGTCTTCTTTCCTTCGGGCCGTAATGATGCATTGTCTCTCAGATCTATTTTTAAATCGACATAAACAATCCACAATTTTAAAATTGCAACAGAATATGAATCTAAACCAAGTAGAAAAGAATTGCTTTAGACACAATAAAGAAAGAAAATAAATTGAGGGGAAAAGGTGAGATGAAAGTTATTTTAGAAGGGCTAATTCGGCTCTCAGAAAAATATAGCCTTTTTGTTAGGAAATCTTATTTCATGGTTTGCGCTACTCAGTGAAGTGCTTGAATAATCCAAACATAAAACTTGAGAACGAACTTTTTGGAGAGCTGCAGTAAATAGTTCAAAAGGCGTGCTACGAAACTCAAAAACATTTCTCAGTAACTGTAACTCTCAAGAAAGGGGAAAATCTTTGATAGATACTTCTAAATATACTTCAATAAAATCACTACATTTAAGACTCTTTAATAAATAAAAACGTCAATGATGAGTTTGTATTTTATTATCAGTTGATGGAATTGGTCATCTGAAAGACGTAATAATAATTTGAGAAAACATAAAAGATATACTACTAACATCAAAACAAACTTGGCAAATGGTAGCTACTATTTTTCATGCATCTGGAACGAGAGGAATCACAGATGAAATTTCAACTCCTAATCACTCTGCTAAAGCAATTTGTCTAAACAATTTATTTAGTTCGTTCAACCAAGTTCCTGTAACTAGCATTGAACTGTGTTTGCTCCTTAGTTATTCAGTAAGTTTTTGTATGTGACCAGTCACTCTTTTGTCTATTTTTGCTACGCATCAAGCTGATGCCATTTAATGAAATTATCTTACATCATCCCCCCCCCCCCCCCCAAAAAAAGAACTAGACAAAAAATTGGAGAACTGGATTAAATTTAAGAGAAGGGCTTAGATGAGAAGTTAACCGTGAAACTTCAATATAGGCTTCTCTCCATTGGCAACTATCCCAAACATTAGTTGATCTCCTTCCTTTAAGCAATTTGCAATGCAGAAGTCGTGCCATCTACCTCCAATGTAGGTGACTATGCCACATGAATATAACGCAAATGTCCATGACCTTTGCTCATCTCTTATCATTATCGTACATTTCCTGTCTCTGAGACCATGTTGTCGTGCGAATGGGCTAGGAACACGCTGGAACAGTTTATAACCAGTTTAACATAAGCAGTTCACGTATTTTTTCTGAATTTTCTCATAACGAGATGAGTTCTTACCAGAAAGTGCTTTGAAAGGTAATAGGGTTTCATGGTACAAATGAAATGAGGATGACCAAGATGCAAGTCCTTAGCAGCTTCTACATTGGGAACAGCCTTGCATGATGATATGATGTTGGACTTTGGTTTTTCTGTTACATTTGTTAATTACACAAAAAGTCGTAAGAAATATATATGGAAAGAATACTTACGATATACAAACAAAAGAACATATCAATAGATCAACATGATAGAATCTGTCTTGGAGGCTATAGATCTATCCTACTGTATGCAGATTTCTTGCATAGTAAAACTACTTTTCAGCTATGAAGACGATGAATCTACTTTTCCCATATTCCCTCTTGCACTATCTGATCATGGTTTTATTCATATTCAAATGTTTATTATGTGTGAAAAAGTCTAATATTCTCTCAATTCGTTTAATCAACTATATATACAGCATTCATTGTGTAATACATCCTTCCTGAAAAGAAAAAGAATCATGTAAGTTATCTCAAATTCTCAATTAGTTATTGTGAATCATATCTTAGCACAACATTTTTCATCACGTAATACCTGTAGTGTATCAGATCTATGGGAAAGCTCAAACAAGACCTTACTAGCTATGTTCTACTATCACACATCTGGTAGGAGTTCACTCTAGTTACCATTACTATTAGCCTAGGTATTAGAAATGAAATGCAAAAAACATACTGTATTAGATACAACAAGAAGGATTTGCTCGTGAAATCCGGACCTGGAGTGGAAACTCTTTCAATATCCAAATTAGTCTTCTTTCCCTCGGGCTGGTGTGATGCATTTTTTCTCAGATCTAGTTTTTAAATCGACACAGACAATCAACAATGTTAGAATTGCAACATAATATGAATCTAAAACCAAGTAGAAAAGAATTTCTTTAGTCACAATAAAGAAAGAAAATAAATTGAGAGGAAAAGGAGAGATGGAAGTTATTTTAGAAGGGCTAACTCGACTCACAGAAACATATAGCTTTTTTGTTAGGAAACCCTATCTCATAGTATGCGCTACTGAATGAAGTGCTTGAATAAGCCAAACATAAAACTTGAGAAAGAACTCTTTGAAGAGCCACTGTAAATAGGTCAAAAGGGCTTCTGTGAAACTCAAAAACATTTCTCAGTAACTGTTACTCTCAAGAAAGTGGAAAATCTTTTGTAGATACCTTAGTAAAATACTACATTTAAGATATATTTGAGAAAAGCCTTGTGTGATGGCATGAGGTTGGACTTTGGTTTTTCTATTACATTTGCTAATTACACATAAAGCTATGTAAAAAATAGAAATATTTTGTGGAACGGATACTTCCAATACGAACATATGAATAGTTAATTATCTATTCCTATACTATAAGTGAGGATATGCAGGCAGGTCGTGGTCAAAATGTCTGCCTGGCCATCCAAGGATAGAAAAGCCCAATTTTCATCCCAACACGTGGAGTCACTGTCTGATTTCTCCTACCAAACCCAATACATGACTAGAAATTAAATGTGACGAAAAGATTATAGTTAAAGTATGAATAGCATCTAAAAATGCACCTCAGCTTTTGGCTAATTGTTTATCTAACAAAAGTTGAAACTTATTATAAGGTTAAGAGAAATAACTTGCAAATTCATCTAGTATAAACTGATTGTACTATAATAAGCATCAGTTGATTAATTTCGTGATGCTATTGATGTTTGTTTCAGTAATTACAGTGTAGTGCTACTGTTTAAAGTTCTGATTTCCTTTAGAAGATCATAAACGGCTGCTTTAGTATATACCCATGTCATCAATATATCTCAGGAAAGGTTGAGGACTACACTGCATCTCTAATGCGACTCTAAAGATCTTTACCATTTGAAGTCAAATTTCCAACTGTTTGGTTGGGTAAATTTTTAGAAGTGTAGTTGATATGAGAATCATGTTTTACAGTTTGGAGTTTGGACAATCAAACACTAAGATAGCGTTTGGACATAAATTTGGTTGAAACTTAAAAAAAAAAGTTTTTGAAGTTGTGCTGAAAATAATTTTTGGAAGTTGAAGTTGTGTTTGGACATGCATTTTATTTGAAAAAAAGATGAAGTTTTGTGAGTGGAAGAAATTTTTTCACCCAAACACTGGTTTAACTTGAGAAAATATTTCAATTTTTTTTCAAAAACTGAACATGTTTTCAAAAAAAGAAATTGAAAAAATATACCCAAAATTTATGGCCAAACGGGTGCTAAATAATTTGATTGAAGATGTAATACAGTGTTATGGTATATATAACAAAGTAAAAAGATTGTTGAAAATTAAGAGATAGCTTAAATGAGAAAACTTACGACGGAATTTCCATATTGGTCTTTCTCCATTAGCAACAACCTTAAACATTATATGATCTCCAACCATTATGCCATTTGCATCACAAAATTCACCCCATTTACCTCCAATATAGACTTGAGAATAGGAGGTATATAGCTTTAAATTCCATGACCTTTGTCTTTCATCTCTAATAATCAAACCACATTTCTTGTTTTTGAAGCCATTTGCCTTTGTAAATTTTCCAGGAAGGCACTGAAATAGTTTATAACAATTTGCAAATGCCATCAAACATATCATATATGCTTCATATTTTTGCAGTAAATAACGCCAATAAACCAAGGGGGAGAAAAATAAAATGGTGCACAAGTCTCCTTTAGCCCAAAGATTCTTGAAGGGTTAGGGCGAAATGAATTTTGAGACTTACAAAGTAACCTTTTGAAAAACAATAGGATCTAACTGTGCATACAACATGAGATTGACCAATAGGGTTTTGAGGAGCAGCTTCTGCATGGGGAAAAGTCTTGCATCGTCAATGGTAGACAAATCCATATCAATAAATTAAATATGACAAAATAATTATGATCAAAACATGAATAAGATACAAACATCCACCCCGTCTTTGAGCTAATCTTTAATCTAAACAAATTGAATGTTAAGGGAATTAAGTTGCAAATTCATCAAGTTTAAGCTAATGGGTTCTAAAGATATCACCTTTGATTTCAAATTTCTTGGAAGGATATTTAACAGTATGTGCTTCTTCTTCACCTTGCAGATACTCCGCATACTCTCGGTCACAGTGACTTGAATCAAAGATGGTAACCTCAAACTCCATCTCTCCTTCATGTCTGAAAATCAATAAATCTCCTAACTGTAAATCATGCTCTTCTGCAAACTTTTCCCAACCCTCTTCCAGTCGCTGGCCATTCAGCTTCACCAGCCACTTCTTACTACCCCTTCTCAGTACTGCATGTTCATGCCCATGTCCCTTTAGATACTTCAGAAAACCTTTAGGAATTTTCTGCAGTACCACATAAACTTAGAGTTGTACCATCAAGCTGTTTTGTTTAGTAAGTGAAACAGTAATATTTTTCTACCCAGATAAACAATTAAAAAGGGCAAAGGGTCAAATTCATCCCTGAACTATGAGAAATGGTCTATGTCTGCCTTTGGTAATAGTTGGGGTCAATTATATGCCCTTGCCGTAACAAAAATGGGTAATATTTGCCCTTATTGACTAATGAAACTGATTAGCTCAGTTTACAGCTACGTGTCCAAAATTTAATAACGAGAGAAGGGTCAAACTTGCCCTGAACTAAGCGAAATGGTCTAGATATTGCCTCCTTTAATAGTTTCGGTCAATCATGCCGGTATATATGAATTCTCGAAGGAAACGTGGCAAGAGAGCTGCTCTATTTCATGGAATTGAGGAAGAAGGTATAAAGACTTCTTCATCATACCCTTCGCACGAAATTGATGAACAAGAGAATGAGAGGGTAATAGATTGATTGCATGATATGGTTAGTTTGCTAAAAAGATCGTCCACTGACACCACCCTTGCGGTGGACCTTGTGATGTGCTACTTTTAGGAGCTCTTCTATCAAGTATCTTTCCGATTGAAAATATTCAGACCCAGCCCAGTGAATTTTCAGATCCATTACAGCTGAGAACCACCACTACCAATGCAAGCAAGCTCTAAGGTTCGTTGGGTCTTTAAGCGCAAAGCGAAATAAAGTGTGGGTTTTAATTAAAAGGTGTAAATGGAGAAAAAAATACAAATATGTCTGTGTAGTCCAAGAAAAATAATTACACGTTTACAACATGAATAACAAATATATACGCAAAGAAGTTGAAAAATATTAATGATAAAGTGAAATATCAATTGTTTAATGTCACCTCATTGGGCAAAGAAAGTATGTCTTCTTACCGCCTTGATGACGACAAGTGCCCGGCTGCCCGCTAGGCGAGGCAAAGCACTTAACATGTTTGCACCTGGTATCAAGGCTTAAGTGCGCCTTTGACAACACTGCTACCAGTAACTTTTACAGTTGCCTGAATTTTCATTTTTCAATGACCACCCTTGTCTTGTCTCATCTCCTCTCCCCCCTAGCTACTCCGATAGAACCCTCTCAACTATCAAACCCCAATTATTTGGTAATTTTCGCCCACCGCCCAGATTCCTGATCCCGTAGCCGGTATATTTTTCGCCCGAGATTGGTTTAATTATCTGTTGCAGTGGAATATTGTTTCACTATTTCAATATCTCCAATTTGTTGTTGTTCGTCCGTTAAAAAGATTAAAATAGGTGGGGATGTTCAAAGGCGGAGAGGATAAAAAGGGATAGTTAATTTGTAAGCCACGAATGTCATATCTAGGCCATTTCATACAGTTCTCAGGCAAAATTTGACCCTTTTCCTGTTATTAACATTTGGACATGTGACAGCAAACCATGCTAATCAGTACAGTTAGCCATTGACGCTAAAAATAGCCCAGTTTTGTAACAAACTAACACCAAAGGCATGATTGACCCCAACAATCAACGGAGGGTATATGTAGACATTTTTGCATAATTCATGAGCAAATTTAACCTTTTTGCATGTTCATATGGACTATGTTTTTCTTTTCTGGGACCAATTTTTTACCTCCATATCATATAGTTAGTATAAAAATATATAAGCAAAGATGAAATAATCACTAAAAACATTTAATTTTGACTCACCAGAGCGCGCTTGAAGCCAGGCAGAATAGGCTTGAAAAAGTGAGGCTTCGCTGGACGGACTTTCATAGCCAGCAGTCACAAAAATGCAGTTAACTACTATCTTTTTCTACTTTGTAACTGATAGAACTGAAAGATTGAAACTTCAATTCAGTTCAGAGGCTGCAATTATTTGGTAACTGAAACTTGAAAGGACTGTCAGATTTCACTGCGGGACTGTGAAATTTGACGAAATTTTCAATGAAAGCAATTGGGATAAATATTTTATTTACGGGCGTGGGGAACTGGGAACTGGCGGGTTTTTCATTAGTAATGGGTAAACCAGTCAATATGGGCTAGCCTATCCAGCATAAAAATATGCACTAGCTTTAATCTATATTCATTATTTTAAAAACTTTTAATTTGTATCCATTTTATAAATAACTTCATGTCACACCTCGAACATAAGCCTATACGTAACACAACACTCGGTACCTAACTATATGTGACCGAGCGAACCAACTGTTGGCTGAATCAACATGGGATATCATAACGTACTGAATGCGGGAGACAAACTAATACATGCTGATATACTAAAAGTCTGAATGTATAAATCAAAGTGCAGAAAAAACTAATACAATTCTGAAACATATTTGTAGTCAACACAACTTAATATGAAAAGCATGCTCTCTCTAGTTGTTATTCTACTCTATGAGCCTCTAATGAACTACTGAAAACATTGGTTGTCTGAAAATGTTGAAGACCGTAAAGTAATAATAATGCCCCGAAAGAACTAGAGATTATCAAACAACTGGTACGAGTATCCTAGCGCTTTGAATCATCAACCTATAAATCATTACCTGCATTGTGAGATGCAGGCCCCGGGCAAAAGGGACGTCACTACATTTGAATTGTACTGGTATGTAAATCAACTGAAAGAAAGAATTATAAATGCTGAAATTGAAACTAAGGTGGTAACTGAGAATTGATAATTGATAACTGAAATGTTAACTATTGAAAACTGAAACTGATGTGAGAACTAGTAACTGAACTAATAACCGAAAAGATAACTAATAACTAATAACTGATAACTGAATAGATAATCGATAACTTAACTGAATAAAGTAAGTAAGGTTATGAATACTCCCTCTTTTGAATGATAAACAACCTATTTATCTGAATAAGATACGGCCTCGGATCCAATATATATGTGCACATGTTATGGCATCAGCCCAAGTTTACGTATACATAACTACTGCCTCAGCCCCAAAATGCATAAAGCATAAACTACGGCCTTAGGCCCAAAAATGCATAAAGCATAAACTACGGCCTCAGGTCCAAACATGTATAAAGCATAAACTACGGCCCCATGCCCAAACATGCATAAAGCATATAAACGACGACCTTAGGTTCAAATGCAAGTGTTCAACATTAAGGAATTTAAAATCAGGAAATGAGAATCATACTGAAATACATGATGTTGAAATATTGAACCATGTTGAGTTACGTGATACATGAATACTGTATCACACTGAGTACATAATATTAGAATACGGAATTATACTGAATTACATAACATTGGAATACTGGATCATAATAAATTATATAATACTAGAATACTCCCTCTTTTGAATGATAAACAACCTATTTATCTTAATAAGATACGGCCTAGGGTCCAATATATATGTGCACATGTTATGGCCTCAGCCCAAGTATACGTATACATAACTACTACCTCAGTCCAAAAAATGCATAAAGCATAAACTACGGCCTTAGGCCCAAAAATGGATAAAGCATAAACTACGGCCTCAGGTCCAAACATGTATAAAGTATAAACTATGTCCTCATGCCCAAACATGCATAAAGCATATAAACTACGGCCTTAGGTTCAAATGCAGGTGTTCAACATTCAGGAATTTAAAATCAGGAAATGAGAAGCATACTGAAATACATGATGTTGAAATACTGAACCATGTTGAGTTACGTGATACATGAATATTGGATCACACTGAGTACACAATATTAGAATACTGAATCATATTGAATTACATAACATTGGAATACTGGATCATACTAAATTATATAATACTAGAATACTCAATAGGACTAGAATGAGACATGTATTCTTGAACTAATTATAAATACTAAAACTTCAACTGTTTATGACATGATGAGTAAGCTATACTGACACTTAGGGACATCAAACCCAAGTCTATATTGAAACAATTCGTTCAAAATAAAAGTCACGAACCAGTTATGAAGCTAGAGAATAGAAGTTCTACAATTATTCAAGGAACAAGGCTTAACTATATTTATGAGGCAGTTGATACATCGTAAAAGAAACATAGTGTAGGGAGAATTATTAGCATTCCCAAACATAGAGAGTTAGCCTCGCATACTACAATTTTTCCCCTTAGTGCTACTACAATGATCCACAATACTAAAAACCTTCAATTTACAATAGCAATATCCAATGGAACCAATATTAGTAACAAATTCCATAACTTAAGTCATTTAGGGATATTATCAAAACACCATGTAGGCATAAATCTCTACATCTCACTACCATACAATTAGTGCATCCAACTATCACCATTCAACAACAATTTATCCCACCATCATGACTAACCAATTTATAACCTCCAACATCACATGTATGACAATCTATCTGCACCCAACCAATAAAATTCCATCAAATAATCACCTTCCAATCTCTATACTAATTACGTATTTATATTGGAAACTTATGGCTTTTAATCACCACACCAAGAGTCCCAATACTTAATTCACACTCATATACCCATAATAAATTCATACATGTAAGTCTACGGGTGTAGGATTACCGTTTGGAATAAATTATGCAAAATCCTCCTTTGAGTTCTTGAAGGAATTTCTTGAAGATCTGTGTGCTTTATAAGTAGATTTCATCAATACTAGTGTAAGAATGATGGAATTTCACACCAAGTTAATGGAGATTGCTTACCTTGAAGATGGGAAGGTTTGGAGGTCTTGAGAGGCTGGGAGAAGACGCCAAAATTCATCCAAAAGAAATAGGGAAAATGAATCCTAAAATTGGCTTAAAAGAGTTGGGGAATGGGGCACGTTTAATCTAGCTAAGTTCCTAACTTCGCAGTCCATTGCATTCATGGGAAGACAAAAATCCGCGTCTACTTTGGCGAAGCGAGCTCGCTTCGCTATCCGCCAAAATAACTGGTGGTATGTCTTTAGTAATTAGGTCATAACTTCTTCCACAGAGATCTGTTAGGCTCCATAATATATCGTTGGAAATCTTTTTCAAAGGCTACAACTTTCACTATTTGCGTTTTCCCCAATTCCTCACACATTTTCACTATAATTTATTGTAAGACAGACCTTCTACAAACTTAGTCGATTTTTTCAAATTTTACGCACCTTACTTTCCATCTTGATTTTGAAATACTATTCTCACCCATACTCATCCCGATAGGACTTCACATGTTCAAACTATAACATTAATACTCCTTTAACTCGATCATACCTAAGCCGAATTTACGGGGTGTTATATTATCTCCCCCTTGGGATCATTTGTCTTCGAATGATTTTCGTAACAGTAACTTCTGATAGCTCCAGACCTTAAACGGGTCTAGTGGAAATATGAACTTTCATTAACACTTGTATACTAAACTGAATGCATACATGATTACTGAATTGTTGAGATATTGAACTGAATGACTATTTTATTGATCGAATATTGGTCTGTCATGGATACGTGAATACTGAACTAATATGGATATATGAATATTGAACTGGCACGAATATTTGAGTAATTTGAGTACTGAGCTGGGATGAATGTCTAAGTATTGGACTAACATGAGTAGTTGAGTATTGAGTTGACTTGGGTATTTGAGTACTAACTGACATAAGTATTTGATTACTGAACTTGAATGTTATAACATGACACGTGGAATATTGGTTGTACCGCCACTAATTATGGTGGCAATTCCAACTCATAAGCTAATTGACTAATCATTCGTAAGAATCTATATGGCCCACTATAGCAGGGACTATGCTTCCCCTTCTTCCCAAATCTCATAATGCTTTTCATAAGCGAAACTTTTAAAAACATCCAATCATCAACTTAAAACTCTAGGTCTCTATGATGCATGCTCGAATAGCACTTTTGGCAGCTCTGAGTTTTCTTCAAACACACTTGAATCAATTTAACTTTCTCCATTGCCTGATAGACTAAATTTGGTCCCAATGACTCTTTTTCAATAACTTTAGACCAATCAATTGGCGATCACCTTCACCCATACAGAGTCTTACATTTGCCATCTTGATACTAGAATGGTAGGTGTTATTATTAGCAAGGTCAATGAGAGGTATGTGATCATCCCAATTACCTTTAATATCAATGACATATTCTTTACTGTTTGAATAACGCGCTCTGCTTGGCCATCTTGCCTAGGATGAAAAATTTGTGCCTAATCCTTTCTGAAAAAACATCTAAAAGTTCATTTTATCAAAAATATGTGTATTCTGTGGAACACTAGTCTTTCTATTGCTCGACTTTCACTTGCTGATAATTTGGACACTTGGCCACAAAGTCTTGTGAGCACGTGATTTTTGCCCTACATGAGAATTACTCCCAGAAAATTCAAAATAAAATAGTTTTATGTTGAGCATGATTTTTGTGATTTTTGTGTTATTTTTATCTTACATTTGCATTTTTGTGTGTGCGTGTTTATTTATTTAAATTAGTAAAATATAGAATACATACATCATGTTTTGCATTTTTTTAGTGTTTAATATCAAAATTATACGGTTTACATTTAAGTGATATGTAATTATGTGGGATGATCGTAGTAAAAATTAATTGTGTTATGAGTTAGTATATATATATATATATATATATATATATATATATATATATATACACACACATATATATACACACATATGTATATGATACACCATGGAATGTAGTATGGAAATCGGAATTGGGCCATAGCAAAACCAGGCCCAATGTAATTCAATACAAACCCAATTCCCTACCCAGCCAGCCCTTACCCGACCCTGTACCGCCCCGACCCGGCCCAACTCACACATAACCAAATGAACCCCATTCAATTTCCTCCCCCATTTCTCTTGAACACCCAAACGAAAAACCCTAAGGCACCTCCAAAGCCGCCTACCCCCATCAACACCACAGACTCTAAACCCAGCAGCCGCCCACCTCCGCTCTCCCAGCGGCCAGACTCAGAGCTGCCGCCAGCCCCTCCATCTCCGCCTGCCACTTCGCCGCCGACCAAGCAGCACCCTCAAACTTCACTGCCGCCGCCAGACCACACAACGCAAGCCTCCAGCGACGTGCTCCGTCACCACTACAAGCGAGAAACACACACACAAATTTCTGGTCTTAGCTTCACAGCTCCTAAGAATTTGAAGCGATTGAATCGCTGTTTGCTGCTGCCGAGTCGAGCTCGCTTGGTCGTTGTTGCCGTTCGAGTTCGAGTTCCGTCAAGGGCTTGGCCGTTCATCCCTTCGCGCACACAAACGCATCCCTTCGATTGAAGCGATTGAATCGCTGTTTGCTAATTTCTAGCCGCTGGATAACACACAAACATATTTGGAATCATTTTTGAGTCCCGATTCTGATATGAAGCTTAGCTTCAGTTGAAGGCACGTCTGGACTGTTTCGAGTTGTCCGCTTGCAAATCCGAGGTGCCGTTTTGAGGTCCGTTGTTGAGTTTCATCACGGTTTCGTCGAGTGTCGTTAAGCTTGTTCAGATTCTATTTAAAAAAAAGAATATCTAAGTTTTGAATTAGTAAGATTTGTGTTCAACGCCACCACCATTCAAGCGCAATCGAAGCTTCCGGCGAGGTTCCCGAAGAAATTTTACTTCTGTTCGAGTTCATTATTGTTCTAATCCGGTCAGTTTGTTTCAAGTTATATTTCTTTTATCCGAGTTTCAATTTGCTCGATTTTTGTCTGAAATAAGTGTATATGTTTGATCTATTTGTTTTACTTTCTCCTATTTTACTTGATGCTTATATGATAACATCTTATGATTGTTTGCTGGGTCGAATTGCTTCATTTTTATGTAATGTTTGGTTCCCTGTTCTTTGTCGTTCATCAGTTTGCATATGAGTTCAGTTTATTGTCATCTAGTATATCATAGTGTTTCATTCACTTTATTTAGATTAATTTTGAATTGTGATTTACTCAGAATCATGGAGTCCTTGATCTTCATTTTGATACTGTTTTTAATGTGAATACAAGTTTGAACTAATTTTGGTGAATTGAATCTTGATGATGTCCTGTATTGAACTTAGTTTTGACGTGCTTGATAGGAGTCAGTTTATATGGCTAAGTAATTGATTGATATGCTGAATTGGTTATAACTAATAGTTTTGTTATAGATTAAAGGAGTCGGGGTAAGATAGTAATTTTAGGCTTAAAAGGGGGTAGTATGAAAATTGAAAACTTAAAGAATTATTTATGTTAAAGTATTTTATCCACTAAGCACCAATAATATTAAAATAGGGTATTGTTTAATACTTAGTGAGGAACAAGACATAGTGGCTTTGGAAGATGTTAAAAGAAGTAATTAAATATGTTGCCCATAACTTTTGAATTAATTAAGGAAAAGACAAGTGTTAGTGGGGAACCAAACAATAGGCATGGGAGTTAATATTAATACTATAAGACACCCATGACTTTTGATTGAAACAAGAAGGGACAAACATGTAAGCATGGGGAACCATTTAACTTGAATCAAGAAGTCATTTAGGGGGAGGGGTCTGTTTTGAGCTATAAAGATAGCATTAATCTGAAACAGTAAAGACAGTAAGAGATTTCGAAAAACAGAGACACAGACACACATACAAAAGATATAGATAGAGAGAACTGGGAAGTTAAGGAGAACAGAGGGAAAACGATATTGAAACTAAAATACAGAGAAAACAAGAAGGATAGACTGAAGTTACTATTTCATTGGTGGTAGTGGTTACTGTTTCGTCTGTTGTGGTAGCTGCAGTCCATGTTGTCATTTTTTGCTACTGCTTTGGTTCTGCTTTGCTGGTGTGGCTTTGTTGCTGTGATTGCATCTCGGCTATTGCTGTGGTGTATTGTTGTCGTCGGCTCACTGCTGCTGTTGTTGCTATTACTGCCTAGCTGATACCGTAGCCTTTCATCTTTGCCAATTTCCAGGTACACGTTTGTAAACTCATGCTTTACGGGAGCAAATTAAAGTGACGATTCCCCCTTTTGTGGATCTCTTTCAACTTCACTGTTTTCATTTGCAAACTGATATCAATTTAAGAAATATGTTATGAAGTTCGTACTTTATAGTATCATAGTGATTTGAGTTAAGTCCGGATGAATGTGTAATTAGTTTTTCGTTATTTTTAAACAGTGGGTTTGGACTGTAACGCTAATGAATTTTCAGAACTTTAGATAATTTTTTTTCTGTTTCATGTTAGTAATAAATTCTTATGTTTAGTAGTATGTAGCTAACAATCAAAGAGTTAGTAGCTTTGGTTTAACGATTGTTAATATAATAGAGTGAGCATTCATTTGAAGATTTAGTATACTTCTATTATGATAATGAAAAAACAGAGGTTCAATTGTTATTAAGGAAGATAATTTACAGCTAGGTTTTTGCAAAATACAATAAGTAATCCATGAATTAGGCCATGAAGAGTTTGGTGTGTGATAGGCTCAATCAGTTAGAGCAAAAGTGATTATGGGCTTCGCCTTTATTTCGAGACCACAACACCCTCACTGCGTATAAAACAATGGATTATGTGGAAAAATAATCAATCAAAAAATGTTATTTGATGTATCTAGTTCGGAATTTACTAGGTTAGTTGAGTAAATAACATCGCTTTAAATAGCAATTTGAATAAAATTAGTAACTAATGGTAGTGATGAACGTTAGCATGAAGTTCAAAATGACTTTTGTATTACACATAGTTAACTCCATCGGCACAATTCATCTAATACTGTCGGTTTAAATTAATTAGAGAATGGTTAGTTTGTTCTGATATTTTGTCAAATTCGTATGCTATTTATAATTTTTAGTTTTAGTATTATTCGTTTGCAGAATAAGGCATAAAACAATTTCCTTTATGCAAGCTCGAGTGCAACTTCCGTTCACATCGATCTAATAACTAATAAGAGGTCCGAGCTTATAAACATGCAATAAATTAGGACCTTTTCTCTTTTATTTTAGAGACGAACTTAATAGAAAAAGGTAGTCACTTTAGGATTGTCCTTTTAAAATAAACGAGACGAGCCTCGCCAAAAATACACAATTGTGGGGCCCTCGAATAATTGTCATTAAAACTTAGATTTGGAAGGACCGTCTAGTGAATTTCACGGTCCTTTCCCAAAGTTAAATAGACGATAGACTCTTTAGGCACGATTTGAAATAAAAATTACTTTCCTGAATACGGGTGTGCATTTATGCGACCCAAATCTTACTCTCGGCGAAACTGAAATACATTAGAGTCGCAGGCGTACTGGTTACGGTGCGGCTCGAAATATGCTTTCGTAACGTCGCAATTCTTCTAAAAATAAGAGCGGAGCATTAAAAGCACATAATTAAAATATATAAAAGAATCAGATAGAAACAAAAATTACAATTGAGCGACCGTGCTAAAACCACGGAATCCGGGAGTGCCTAACTCCTTCTCCCGGGTTAACAGAATTCCTTATCCAGGTTTCTAGTTTCGCAGACTGTATTACAGAGTCATAAATTTCCTCGGTTCGGGATTAAATCGGTGACTTGGAACACCATTATTTTCCCAAGTGGCGACTCTGAATTTAATAAATTGATCCCGTCCCGATTGTCCTTTAATTGGAAAAACTCCCTTGTGCCCCCGCGGGTTAGCGGAAAAAGGAGGTGTGACAGCTCTGCCGACTCTGCTGGGGACTATTTCAACCAAGAACTTCGGTTCAGGGTTTAAGAATTCGAGCTCAGTTAAATTGTTGTTTTTGCCTATATCTGATTTTATTATATGTTTGATTAATGTGCTATATGTTTACCGCTTTGATATTATCTGAACTGTACATATAAACTGTGCCGAAACCCTTCTTTTCTCACCCCCGGGGATGTGCTCACTGGTTGAGACTCCCTATTCCGTTAGTGTCATACCCCAAAATAAGAAAGAGGCTCGGAAAGTTTCTAAGCCGGCTGGCCTTTTGGTTCCCGGAAAGGAGCTCCTTCCTCAACTCGAGTTGTCCGCTCGGGTACACAGTCTAGAACACATACCCGGGTTTTAAACTTAGAATAACGTGACTTCATGCCGGATCCCTAGTAGGAACGCTTATTTGCATCATGTTGCATTTGACTTAGGGGACTCAACACAGGGGTTGGGTCCGTCTAGGACAGGCAACCTGAAATAAAAAAAGACCATCAAGTTGCATCCTGTTTGTTTCACGCAATTATTTGTTTCAGACTTGCATGCCGACCGATTTGTAAATATTGAGGAAAAATGAAAAAAAAAAAAGAGAAAAGAAAAGTAACAGTGCAGAGAGATAACTACTCATTTTTAGAAAACAAACCAATGCCCAAGTAGTGTCGAAACTCTACCGGATTTTGAGAATAAAAAGGAAAAAAGAGAATTGTTATTTTAAAAATAGTTTGTTATTACTTAAAAGAAAAAAAAAGAAAAAACGTTTTATTTTAATAATTAAAAAAAACAAGCTTTATTTTTCAATAAAAAAAAGTGATTTTATTCATAAAAAATAGTCATTTGTTTGTCAATAAAATTATAATAGTTCGTTTATATGCCAATGAATTGAAAAATAATAGTTTGTTTTCAAAAATAATTCGTGTTGCTTGTTAATAATAATAAAATATATATATATATATATATATATATATAAAAAAATATATATATATATATAATGAATAAAAAAAAACATAAAAGAAAAGGAAATGTCATTGTTTTCAAAAGTAGTTTTTATTATCTGACCGAACTACGCAGGTTTGATTCTCACCACTAGATGAGATACGTAGGCAACCCTCATCGGGTTCAACCACCCCTTTTCAAAAAAAATCAAAAAAAAATGTGTGTGTTTAATTTTGTCAATAAAATCAAAGTGACGATGTTTTTGAAAATAGCCGAATGTTCCGAAAGGACGCCGGAAGGCTGTTTTTTGCAAAAATAGCCACTTTGAATCATTTTTAATAATTTGTGGGCACAATCTTGAAATATTCCTTGTGGAAATGTTGCAAGGCCATAGCCTCAAAATCAAGTTCGGGTTCACACCCCTTTTGCAAAAAAAATATAAAAAAAAAAAAAAAAAAAATTAAAAAAAAAATGTGTCAAATTTTTGATTTTGTGATAAATAAGTCGGGTGACGCTATTCTTGCTTAAAATAAGCCGAATGTCCCTCAAAAGGACGCCGGAAGGCTGTTTTTGCAAGAATAGCCACTTCGAGTCATTTGTAAATAATGTTGGACACGGCCTTGAAATATTCCCTCGCGGAAATGTCGAAAGGCTGTATCCGCAAAAATCAAGTTTTGAGTCATCACTCAACTTTACAAAAATAACCACTTTATCAAACAAGCCATTACATGGCCGAAATTTTACTGAAATAGCTACATTTTTGCATTTGAACTTTCTCAGTCTTGTGTTGGCCTATGTTGGTGCTGAACGATGCCCCATAGGCCCCAGGATAAAATTTTGAATTTGCATCTTCTTACATAAAATTTTACAAAAAAGAGCCACTTTGTCTAAATAAGCCATTACATGGCCAATTTATGAAAAAATAGTTTTGTGTTGGTTTATGGTGATGCCGAACGATGCCCCATGAGCCAAAGGATTAATAAAAAAAAAATTCAAGTTTTATCTTTCTTAAATAAATTTTGCAAAAATAGCCATTTTGTCAAATAAGCCATTATGTGGCCAATTTTGTAGAAATAGTCATAAGTGACACCAAAAATATTCTTATTCTTGTAGAAATCTCCTACACAAGTTTGTAGTTGGAGTCGGCTTGTACAATTTTCATTCAAAAAAAAAAAAAATATATATATATATAATCAAATAAACATCTCTTTATTTCTTGCATTAATTTGCAAGAACTACGCTCGGTCTGATTCGTGCGGGGTCATGATACGTAGGCAATCCACATAGGATTCGACCATATACATAACCAAAACAAAAAAAAAAAAAAAAAGGAAAGTTGGGAAAGCACATATATGAGAAGCTGGAATGCCGCATGAAACCGAAGCAACTGCATGATAAAAAGGTTTAACTACCTAGGTTTATTGCATCCCTAATGTGCGTTCACCTGGCTGTCAAATGCTCTAACGCTAACGTGACTTCACTTTGTTGTGTCCATTCACAGAAAGGTGGTTGGTTGTGGTTCTAAAATAACTCTTCCTTGTACGACAAAGTCAGAGGACAATGGCAGATAATCGCAAGACTGAGTGGGTTGATACCGATACCCGACAACAGCTGGTTGAACGGAACCACGGGTTAGTAGAAGAGGTCAAGGTATTGAGACAACACGTGGCTGATATGTATCGGGCGTGGATGGATGGAAAAGCACCACCTCCGCCACCACCTAGCTTCCTGGACTCTGTCCTTACCCGTACAATGAACCCGATGCCGGAGGATCCCCCACACCCTCCATATATACCCGCCTATCACAATTTTTCCGGCCACTCGAGTAGCTCAATTACTCGTCCCCCAGCTATGTTTTCACAATGCTACTCCCGTCCCCAACACCACTACTCTCCCCGGGACAAACAAAATCGTATTTCACCTGCCAGGTACTCAGCTCCACAAAAGGCCTACCAACCCCCACGAACATACCGGAAACCCCCCGGGTCAGGTTTCAGGCCAAATAAGGCGTTTAGGGAGGAGAGGTTGCTGAAGCGAGAAAAGGCGCTCACCCCTATCGGAGAATCCTATGCAAGTCTGTTTGAAAAGTTAAAACATGTCGGCCTGATTACGCCGCTTCCCGGATACACTCCCGATCCACGTGCAAGAAGCTTCGATCCTACTGCACGATGTGCATACCATTCCAATGTCAGAGGGCACGATATTGAGAGTTGCCGTACCTTGAAAAAGGAAATAGAAAGAATGATTCAAAAAGGGTGGTTGATTGTGGTCAATGATGATGACATGGGACACACAAATCCTCCGGGGGGTGTATTGACTGGGGCTAAAAATGTTGAAGCGGATGGCAGCCTTGGCAATATTGACGCAGAACTTAGTGGCTAAAATGTTGTGCTTGGTAATTGGGAAGATACTCCATCTTTGGTCAGCTAGATGGAGCTTTGGTGGTTCGTTTTTGTCGTCATTTTGTTGTCCGAGTTATTTTCAGGGTTTTCTTGTGGTCAAACCCTTTTGTCCTAGCAGTTTGCTTTGGTCTTGCCCAGTTTTGTTTCAGGGCCGTACTCTAGTTTGTTTTGCTTGTTTTGTCATTGAACCATTTCGTCATTAGTTTAATGAAGCTTTCGGTCTTTTGTTACTTCCGGTCATTTTATTTGTTTAGTTCTTTTACCCTTTAGATTTGTCTTGTGCTCAAACGCCGAATCTAGTGACACGACATGCGCACACATAATTATGGCTTAATTCTAAAAGTTAATCATTAAGCAATTGGAAGATGATCGGGTCATCTAAAGGAAACAAAACAACTTGAGACTATTTGGATCCCGAGTCATCTGAAACCGGGGCAAGTAAAAAAGAAACAGTCAAAGGCAAGCTGGCCAAAATTGACATGGGGTCGTTCATAATGAGAGTGTTGCCCAATAGTGCTTTAAAGATATGATGAATATTAATTGTGTCGTTTACGCTTGGCATGTTTTGAAGATTGGAATGACAAAGGCATTTTGTTCTGCTATCCAAACACTTTATCCATCGTCAACCCTTTGAGCCTGAATTTAAATTCTTTCATATCCCTCCTTCGGAATTAGTTGCAAAGACTAGAAACACAAGTTTGAAAGGCAAAAGAAGAAAGGGATAAAGAAAAGTAAAGAAAAAGAAAACAACAAAAAGAGATAAAGAAAAGAAAAAGAAAAAATGTGTGGAAAAAGAAATTTGAAAAAGAGGAATTGGGAACTACGTTTGACCTGATTCCTCAAAGAGGATACGTAGGCGCTTCACAGCTCGGTCATAGTGTAAATAAAAACCAAAAAATCCCAAGCAAGAAAAAGGGGCAGTAAAAAAAAATGTGTTTATGTAAGGAAAATATAGGATTCCGAAGGTTGTAATTTTGAACCCAATTTGTTTTATTTTGAGCCTTTAATACCCTTTCTTTCTAGCCCTGTCCAAACCCACATTACGGTCCAAAGAAAGACCTTTTGACCAATTTTCAAAAGAGGCTGAGTTAGGCAAATGAGAGAAGTTTCATCGGGACATGACACTCTGATTCCCGGCAGAAAGACTCCAAGCTCCAGCAGAAAATAGGAGAGTCTTAGCAATAACACCACCAATCCCCAGTGAAAAAGTAACACAAATGAGAGAGTCTTAGCGGTGAAAACCTTCACAGGGCACCATAAGGCGATGAAAGCTGAGAGAAAAACCGAAATGAGAGAGGCTTGGTAGTGAAAACCCCTCGGCCATTACAAGTCGAACGAAGATTGGAAATCAGATGGGAAAGCCCCAAGCGAAGATTACAAAAGGCGGTTTAACGATGGAGGATAGGCTATATGTGCATGCCATGTCCATTAGAGTTGGTATCCGCGTTTGATAGGGTTATTTTATGATTTTTCTTTTTAGAGAGTCATCCTTGTTTTGGTCTTTTATTCTGTTTCCTTTTACCTTTCTCCTTTCATAAAAATTCCCCAATAGAGTCTGTTTGTAAGAAACGACGACGGGATTCTAATTGGTACACCCAAGTGGTATAAGTCAGGAGGGAACAAGCACAATGCCAATGTCCAGAAGGATGTTCCCCAACAAGAGGAAGTTGACAAAGGGGTAGACCAGCATCATAAAAGATACCTCCATAAAAAGTAAACGTTAATGACCTCAAGGCCAAGGCCAGTGAGATTCAAAGGTCGGAAAACGCCACAGAAGAAGGGAGGATATCCCCAACAGAAGAGGTATTTTCAGTGACAAGGGTGAACAAAGAAAATGGTTCGCCAGTAAAACATGCAAGGTCTTCACGAAGGGTCACTATCATAGGAAATCGGGTGGTCAGTGGAAAACCACGTGGAAAGGTTCGCGAATAAAGAATCGTCAAGGAAGGCGGGGAACCAAGAAAGGAGAAAAACTATCCCCAGCATGAATATCATCAAATGATAACATCCCCAGCAGGGTCTAACGATGAAACGCGGAGCAGGGGAAAGAAGAGGAGGACCATCCCCAGCAAGAGCACCACAACCAGCCACCACATTTTAAAACTAACCAATTTTTCTTTGATTTGAAACAGGAAAAAGAAGGGTTGTTGGCAGGAAAAGCATGCCACGAAGAAGATTCTCAAACTGGGGCGGAAAATTTTCTCCCGTTGCGAAAATTTTCTCGAAACCAAATACCTGGTTGGGGAAAAAAGCCAGATAACGCGGGGAAATGATCTTTGAACCCGGTTATCCCCAGCAGCTTTGAAAGAAAGAAAATAACAAGCTGTGATAGAGGAAATTATACCCCAAGCAGACAAGACAAAACGAGGAAGCTTGCGTTCAGAAAGGCAAGAAGTCGGTATCATCCCCAGCAGTTCTCGGAAAAATGAAACACTAATTTCGAGATTTCTCCGGCAGTATTATATCCTACAAGTTTTTCAAGGGAGCCAAGCGCGAGTCCCGAATGAGGTTTGGAAAGAGGAAAAAGGAAAAGGGATCCCCCGACAGTGTAATCCCCAGCTGATGACATTTCAATCCCCAACGATCCCGGGAGAGAATAAAGGGTTGAAGGAAGTAGAAAAGGAGGAAATAAAGAAGATTTCCCCAGCAGCATTACCCCCTAGCAGGTAAGTAATCAGTTCCAAAGATATCCCCAGCAGTCAAGAGAAAATAACACGACTCAAGAGGAAAGCAATTCCGAAACAAGGTAATTCAGAAGAAAGAATGACCCAAGAGGCGATGCATGAAGAAGAAAATGGTACAGGAGGCAAAAGAAGGCAACATGGATGGTTTGGGTTAGTGAGCTGATGTTGAAGTCAGGAGCCCGCCTGAAGAGAGGAATGGCGATTTATTTGCAAAAGATGTTGTTGAAGTCAGGAGCCCGCCTGAAGAAAGGAATGGCGATTTATTTTTAAAAGATGTGAAGTCAGGAGCCCGCCTGAAGAGAGGAATGGCGTTTAATTTTCTAAGTTGATGTTGAAGTCCGGAGCCCGCCTGAAGAGAGGAATGGCGATTTATTTTCAAAAGATGTTGAAGTCAGAAGCTCGCCTGAAGAGTGGAGTAGCGATGTATGATTAGAGTTTGTCGATAAAGTCATAAGTCTAACGGAAAAGCAAAACGGCGTCTCAGTTTCCAAGATTTGATAAGGATAGTGAGGAGCCCGCCTGAAGAGAGGAATGGCGTTTTATTTTTCTAAGTTGATGTTGAAGTCAGGAGCCCGCCTGAAGAGAGGAATGGCATTTAATTTTCCAAGTTGTTGTTGAAGTCAGGAGCCCGCCTGAAGAGAGGAATGGCGTTTAATTTTCCGAGTTGATGTTGAAGTCAGGAGCCCGCCTGAAGAGAGGAATGGCGATTTATTTTCAAAT
Source organism: Nicotiana noctiflora (assembly GCA_032618575.1). Lineage (NCBI taxonomy): Eukaryota > Viridiplantae > Streptophyta > Magnoliopsida > Solanales > Solanaceae > Nicotiana > Nicotiana noctiflora. The sequence continues at coordinate 30,776 of JASVEL010013232.1, read as the reverse complement.
GATGTGAAATCAGGAGCCCGCCTGAAGAGAGGAATGGCGTTTAATTTTCCGAGTTGATGTTGAAGTCAGGAGCCCGCCTGAAGAGAGGAATGGCGATTTATTTTCAAAAGATGTGAAATCAGGAGCCCGCCTGAAGAGAGGAATGGCGTTTAATTTTCCGAGTTGATGTTGAAGTCAGGAGCCCGCCTGAAGAGAGGAATGGTGATTTATTTTCAAAAGATGTGAAATCAGGAGCCCGCCTGAAGAGAGGAATGGCGTTTTATTTTTCTAAGTTGATGTTGAAGTCAGGAGCCCGCCTGAAGAGAGGAATGGCGTTTAATTTTTAGAGTTGATGATTGAAGTCAGGAGCCCGCCTGAAGAGAGGAATGACGATTTATTTTCGAAAGATGTTGAAGTCAGGAGCCCGCCTGAAGAGAGGAGTGGCGATATATTTTGAAGTTGTAGTTAGGGAGCCCACCTGAAGAATGGAGTGGCGATTTACTTTTGAAGTTAGAGTTGAAGTCAGGGAGCCCGCCTGAAGAATGGAGTGGCAATTTACTTTCGAAGTTGTTTGAGGAAAGCAGTAGAGTATAACAGAAATCCCCAGCATGAATCCAAGTTCAAAATCAGAAGGAAGGCAACAAGGATCAGAAAGATAGATTCAGACTTCGAAGGAGAATAGTTCGAAGATCACAAGGAAGGGACCAACGGTCGGAGTTCGGCAATCAAGATAGGCCGAAATAACAATTGGCAGAAGAGAAGAAGCATCAGAAGAAACACCAAGTCAGACAGGATGGCAAGGAGAAAAAAAAGAAAAGGCAAGGTGGCAAAAGCAAGTTGAAGATAGATAGGATCATGTGATCCGTAGGCTAGCCTAGTTTCTTGTTTTATTTTAGCACGATGTAATAAGGAGGTCAGTTAAGCAGTGGCAACAGCAGCAATAGCAGTAACAACAAAATCACAGCAGTCATGGTAGTCCCAGCTACCAAAACTTCCCGAACTACATTGACCTGATTCCCTTTTAGCCAGGGATATGTAGGAGACCTTCTGAGGCAAAGGTTCGGTCAAAATTTTCCAAAAAATGCTTTATACGGAGTGTTCAAACGGGCAAAAATCGCTCGTATACGCTCACTTATCTTTGCACGAAAACTCTTCATGTTTCCACGTGATTTTTGCCCTACATGAGAATTACTCCCAGAAAATTCAAAATAAAATAGTTTTATGTTGAGCATGATTTTTGTGATTTTTGTGTTATTTTTATCTTACATTTGCATTTTTGTGTGTGCGTGTTTATTTATTTAAATTAGTAAAATATAGAATACATACATCATGTTTTGCATTTTTTTAGTGTTTAATATCAAAATTATACGGTTTACATTTAAGTGATATGTAATTATGTGGGATGATCGTAGTAAAAATTAATTGTGTTATGAGTTAGTATATATATATATATATATATATATATATATATATATATATATATATATATATATATATATGATACACCATGGAATGTAGTATGGAAATCGGAATTGGGCCATAGCAAAACCAGGCCCAATGTAATTCAATACACAACCCAATTCCCTACCCAGCCAGCCCTTACCCGACCCTGTACCGCCCCGACCCGGCCCAACTCACACATAACCAAATGAATCCCATTCAATTTCCTCCCCCATTTCTCTTGAACACCCAAACGAAAAACCCTAAGGCACCTCCATAGCCGCCTACCCCCATCAACACCACAGACTCTAAACCCAGCAGCCGCCCACCTCCGCTCTCCCAGCGGCCAGACTCAGAGCTGCCGCCAGCCCCTCCATCTCCGCCTGCCACTTCGCCGCCGACCAAGCAGCACCCTCAAACTTCACTGCCGCCGCCAGACCACACAACGCAAGCCTCCAGCGACGAGCTCCGTCACCACTACAAGCGAGAAACACACACACAAATTTCTGGTCTTAGCTTCACAGCTCCTAAGAATTTGAAGCGATTGAATCGCTGTTTGCTGCTGCCGAGTCGAGCTCGCTTGGTCGCTGTTGCCGTTCGAGTTCGAGTTCCGTCAAGGGCTTGGCCGTTCATCCCTTCGCGCACACAAACGCATCCCTTCGATTGAAGCGATTGAATCGCTGTTTGCTAATTTCTAGCCGCTGGATAACACACAAACATATTTGGAATCATTTTCGAGTCCCGATTCTGATATGAAGCTTAGCTTCAGTTGAAGGCACGTCTGGACTGTTTCGAGTTGTCCGCTTGCAAATCCGAGGTGCCGTTTTGAGGTCCGTTGTTGAGTTTCATCACGGTTTCGTCGAGTGTCGTTAAGCTTGTTCAGATTCTATTTAAAAAAAAGAATATCTAAGTTTTGAATTAGTAAGATTTGTGTTCAACGCCACCACCATTCAAGCGCAATCGAAGCTTCCGGCGAGGTTCCCGAAGAAATTTTGCTTCTGTTCGAGTTCATTATTGTTCTAATCCGGTCAGTTTGTTTCAAGTTATATTTCTTTTATCCGAGTTTCAATTTGCTCGATTTTTGTCTGAAATAAGTGTATATGTTTGATCTATTTGTTTTACTTTCTCCTATTTTACTTGCTGCTTATATGATAACATCTTATGATTGTTTGCTGGGTCGAATTGCTTCATTTTTGTGTAATGTTTGGTTCCCTGTTCTTTGTCGTTCATCAGTTTGCATATGAGTTCAGTTTATTGTCATCTAGTATATCATAGTGTTTCATTCACTTTATTTAGATTAATTTTGAATTGTGATTTACTCAGAATCATGGAGTCCTTGATCTTCATTTTGATATTGTTTTTAATGTGAATACAAGTTTGAACTAATTTTGGTGAATTGAATCTTGATGATGTCCTGTATTGAACTTAGTTTTGACGTGCTTGATAGGAGTCAGTTTATATGGCTAAGTAATTGATTGATATGCTGAATTGGTTATAACTAATAGTTTTGTTATAGATTAAAGGAGTCGGGGTAAGATAGTAATTTTAGGCTTAAAAGGGGGTAGTATGAAAATTGAAAACTTAAAGAATTATTTATGTTAAAGTATTTTATCCACTAAGCACCAATAATATTAAAATAGGGTATTGTTTAATACTTAGTGAGGAACAATACATAGTGGCTTTGGAAGATGTTAAAAGAAGTAATTAAATATGTTGCCCATAACTTTTGAATTAATTAAGGAAAAGACAAGCGTTAGTGGGGAACCAAACAATAGGCATGGGAGTTAATATTAATACTATAATACACCCATGACTTTTGATTGAAACAAGAAGGGACAAACATGTAAGCATGGGGAACCATTTAACTTGAATCAAGAAGTCATTTAGGGGAGGGGTCTGTTTTGAGCTATAAAGATAGCATTAATCTGAAACAGTAGACAGAGGAGGAGATTCGAAAATATAGGGAGACACAGACACACATACAAAAGATATAGATAGAGAGAACTGGGAAGTTAAGGAGAACAGAGGGAAAACGATATTGAAACTAAAATACAGAGAAAACAAGAAGGATAGACTGAAGTTACTCTTTCATTGGTGGTAGTGGTTACTGTTTCGTCTGTTGTGGTAGCTGCAGTCCATGTTGTCATTTTTTGCTACTGCTTTGGTTCTGCTTTGCTGGTATGGCTTTGTTGCTGTGATTGCATCTCGGCTATTGCTGTGGTGTATTGTTGTCGTCGGCTCACTGCTGCTGTTGTTGCTATTACTGCCTAGCTGATACCGTAGCCTTTCATCTTTGCCAATTTCCAGGTACACGTTTGTAAACTCATGCTTTACGGGAGCAAATTGAAGTGACGATTCCCCCTTTTGTGGATCTCTTTCAACTTCACTGTTTTCATTTGCAAACTGATATCAATTTAAGAAATATGTTATGAAGTTCGTACTTTATAGTATCAAAGTGATTTGAGTTAAGTCCGGATGAATGTGTAATTAGTTTTTCGTTATTTTTAAACAGTGGGTTTGGACTGTAACGCTAATGAATTTTCAGAACTTTAGATAATTTTGTTTCTGTTTCATGTTAGTAATAGATTCTTATGTTTAGTAGTATGTAGCTAACAATCAAAGAGTTAGTAGCTTTGGTTTAACGATTGTTAATATAATAGAGTGAGCATTCATTTGAAGATTTAGTATACTTCTATTATGATAATGAAAAAACAGAGGTTCAATTGTTATTAAAGAAGATAATTTACAGCTAGGTTTTTGCAAAATACAATAAGTAATCCATGAATTAGGCCATGAAGAGTTTGGTGTGTGATAGGCTCAATCAGTTAGAGCAAAAGTGATTATGGGCTTCACCTTTATTTCGAGACCACAACACCCTCACTGCGTATAAAACAATGGATTATGTGGAAAAATAATCAATCAAAAAATATTATTTGATGTATCTAGTTCGGAATTTACTAGGTTAGTTGAGTAAATAACATCGCTTTAAATAGCAATTTGAATAAAATTAGTAACTAATGGTAGTGATGAACGTTAGCATGAAGTTCAAAATGACTTTTGTATTACACATAGTTAACTCCATCGGCACAATTCATCTAATACTGTCGGTTTAAATTAATTAGAGAATGGTTAGTTTGTTCTGATATTTTGTCAAATTCGTATGCTATTTATAGTTTTTAGTTTTAGTATTATTCGTTTGCAGAATAAGGCATAAAACAATTTCCTTTATGCAAGCTCGAGTGCAACTTCCGTTCACATCGATCTAATAACTAATAAGAGGTCCGAGCTTATAAACATGCAATAAATTAGGACCTTTTCTCTTTTATTTTAGAGACGAACTTAATAGAAAAATGTAGTCACTTTAGGATTGTCCTTTTAAAATAAACGAGACGAGCCTCGCCAAAAATACACAATTGTGGGGACCTCGAATAATTGTCATGAAAACTTAGATTTGGAAGGACCGTCTAGTGAATTTCACGGTCCTTTCCCAAAGTTAAATAGACGATAGACTCTTTAGGCACGATTTGAAATAAAAATTACTTTCCTGAATACGGGTGTGCATTTATGCGACCCAAATCTTACTCTCGGCGAAACTGAAATACATTAGAGTCGCAGGCGTACTGGTTACGGTGCGGCTCGAAATATGCTTTCGTAACGTCGCAATTCTTCTAAAAATAAGAGCGGAGCATTAAAAGCACATAATTAAAATATATAAAAGAATCAGATAGAAACAAAAATTGCAGTTGAGCGACCGTGCTAAAACCACGGAATCCGGGAGTGCCTAACACCTTCTCCCGGGTTAACGAAATTCCTTATCCAGGTTTCTAGTTTCGCAGACTGTAATATAGAGTCATAAATTTCCTTGGTTCGGGATTAAAACCAGGTGACTTGGAACACCATTATTTTCCCAAGTGGCGACTCTGAATTTAATAAATTGATCCCGTCCCGATTGTCCTTTAATTGGAAAAACTCCCTTGTGCCCCCGCGGGTACGGAAAAAGGAGGTGTGACAAGTCTTCAACGCTCTTTTTCATGTTGTTCCATCAATAAGTCTTTAGATTATGATACATCTTTTGGGAACCTGGGTGGATAGAATACGTTGAATAATGGGCTTCAAACATCTTCCTCCCTCACTAAGTCCATCTATGGTTGGAACACATAATCTATCGGGGTACCTCAAAATACTATCACCTCCCCCTTGTTCAAAAGCCATAGTCTTGTGTTTGTGAATTCCTACCTTTAGCTGAAATAAGTAGGGATCACCAAGCCATTTCTCCTTCACATTGGCTACTAAGGAGGAACATGTCCTGTTCTGGATAACAACTCCACTATCTTTGGTGTCCGAAACTCAAAGTCCTACCTTGGCTAAGCAGTGAACTTCTTTCAACATAGTTCCTTTATCTACCTCATTCATGAGCTATACTTCCAAAACTTGATCATCTTCCTAAGCACTTCTTGAAAACACTTATAGTCTTGTTGTGAGCTATGTCTCTCACCACTACTCGGAAAGGTCTCATGCAATGGCATTGCCCTCGTAATACATAACCGGGCAAGATTTTATAGCTTTTCTATGATCACTTTATCACCAATAATTGAGCTCAGTGATCATTCTATTCACTTTGTGCTTCTTACACATGTTATACTATTCCTTGCGGTAATTATACAATTTCATTATTACCAAACTGATCTTCTTTTTCACATTCCATGCTAAATATTTGGGTCTCAAATCTCTAACTGGACTTACTGAAAATTTTCGCATCACCCCTTAGACAAAAGATCTTATACTTGCGGATCCTTCTCTTTTTGTTGGGGTCCAACTAACTTTCCTTATTTTCTTCAATTCTTTTCACTCTACGTCAATAACGACTCATCTTCTAACTTACTTCTGAGAAATCTTTCTTACTAGGAAAAACTAACTATTCACCTAACGGAACTCTAATGTACCCACAACTATAATACCATCTAATAATTTAACTCCGCTCACACTATCAATCTTGGAAAAACCACATTTCGATAATTCCTAAAAGTTATTCTTCTACTGCTTGCTCTTTTACTACTAGCTATTTTTCCCACTATCATTGTACTTTGGGGTTATCTTAAACTCCTTCGATTTTAACACTTGTTCGGTATTTCAAACTATCATCCACTCACTAGAGTTAACCCGGCTAAGTGAATCAAATCTTACCTCTACTAGCTCTGCTGAAATTGCTAATTCACTATATTTACTCAAAACTTATTTACTATTCTTTTACTAACCACTTGCTAGCATCATGTTTCCTTGCTCTGTTTTGAATAGCTAAAGTGAAGCATAAGGTTTATCCTAACTTCCCTCATCATCTGACCATATTCTCTAGCCGTAAACTATTATTCATTTTGAACTATTCACATGGATTACACTTAGAGAAACTTCATCTGTCTTAAACAAAATTGGAATATCTTACCCCCAAACTTTCTATACACTTCAAAATCACTTCAGACTATAAACCTCCGGCCTAAACACATAGTCACATCATGTAGAGGGGGAACTATCATATCTTTTATCTCACAATAATCGCCACTTCGTATATAAATTCACTAACACGGTATTTTCTAGTTATGATTTGAATAAATCTACCCAAATTAAAATCATCCCTTGAAATTCAATGTCACCTACTCTTGGTTCTCATTTCGTAAATCAAATTATTGTTAACTACATTTCCCTTAGGCTATTTTCTATCCAAAACTATAGTGATCAATTCTATGGCTGTTGCGGTTGCATTCTTAACCTGATACACCGTGAGGTCTGACAAGCGGATACACTGCCATACACATCTAATAAATTACTTTATGCACCATCTGGTGAGTCGTGGGTCTTAATACCTAAAACATGCAAAGATGTAGTTATAATCACTATTACTTACATTTACTTTGAGAATCCATATGCATCACTGTATACTCACAAGTCTTCAGAAATTTTGATACGCAGAAAATTAGATATTTGGTAAACATATAATTGAATACTAGCATACTAAATAACCATAAACCCGCTAACTGAAAGGCCGCTAACTGGTAATAAGATAAACTGACAACCATAAAACATGATAACTGCTTTCATACTTTCTGATTAGGTTATGCTCTAATCTGTACTACTACCCATTACATCCCACTTTCAATATCCTCTCAAATCTCATTTGTTACCAATATGTACTCCATAGATATACTCAATGGGAAATTGTCCTCTCTAGAACCTTAGGTTTTCCTGCACGTTGCTTGGGCATCCAATACGTTTGGAATTCGATAGGAAGAGAAGGTTAACTATCATTTTAAGCTTCATGGCACGATCTAGAGTAGAAAGAAGTGAGACAATCATGAATGTCCTGGTAGTTAACCGTTTATAGTAGTGGTCGGCACACACATATAAAGGAAATTTCACTAGGCACGACTTGATAGACTCCCTAGGACTCTTGAACTTAGTGCTATGATACCAAGCTTTGTCACGCCCCGAACTTAGGCCTAGACGTAACACGACACTCGGTGCCTGATTACATATAATTAAACAAACCAACTGGCTAGCTGAATCAACATGTGATACCATAACATATTGAATGCGAAAGATAAACTAACACATGTTGATATATTAAAATTCTGGATGGTATAAATCAAAGTGCGGAAAAAACCAATACAATTCTAAAACATATTTGTAGTCAGCATAGCTTAATATGAAAAGCCTGCGACTCTATCTAGATATTGCTCTAGTCTATGAAGCCTCTAATAAAATACTGAAAACATTGGTTGTCTGAAAATATCCTGCAACTCTGTCTAGATGTTACTCTAGTCTATGAAGCCTCTAATAAAATACTGAAAACATTGGTTGTCCGAAAATATTGATGACCGTAAAAGCAACGATAATGCCCTGAAAGAACTGGGGATCACCGAACAGCTGGTACGAGAATCTTAGCACTCTGAATGATTAACCTAATATTAATACCTGCATTATGAGATGTAGGCCCCGGGCAAAAGGGACGTCAATACATTTGAATTGTACTAGTATACAAAGCAACTCAAAGAAAGAATTATAAATGTTGAAACTGAAACTAAACTGGCAACTGAGAATTGATAATTGATAACTGAAATATTAACTATTGAAAAATGAAGCTGAAGTGAGAAGTGGTAACTAAACTGATAACCAAAAAGATAACTAATAACTAATAACTAAACTTATAACTGATAACTGAAAAGATAACTGATAATTGATAACTGAACTAAATAAAGGAAGTAAGGTTATGAATACTCCCTATTTTGAATGATGAACAACCTGTTTATCTGAATAAGCTACGGCCTCGGGCTCAATACATATGTGCACATGCTACAGCCTCAGACACAAGTATACGTATACATAACTACGGCCTCAGGCCCAAAAATGCATAACGCATAAACTGCAGCCTCAGGATAAAAAATGCATAAAGCATAAACTACAGCCTCAAGCCCAAACATGCATAAAGCATAAACTATGGCGTCAGGCCCAAACATGCATAAAGCATATAAACTACGGTCTCAGGACCAAATACAGGTGTTCAAAATTCAGGAATTTAAAATCAGGAACTGAGAATCATACTGAAATACATGATGGTGAAATACTGAACCATATTGAGTTACGTGATACCTGAATACTTGTGTCACACCTCCCTTTTTACTACTTTTTCCGAAGAATAAAGTATACCCCGTTAATTACTAATACACCTAGAAATATGATATAATAATAATAACAGGGAAGGAGTTTTTCCACTTTAAGGACAATCAGAACAAAATTTATTTAGATTTCAGAGTCGCCGCTTGAGAAGATGATGGTGTCCCAAGTCACTGGTTTAATCCCGAATCCGAGGAATATTGACTCTATTTTAATAGTCCGCGAAACTAAAAATCCGGATAAGGAATTCTGTTGACCCGGGAGAAGGTGTTAGGCACTCCCGAATTTAGTGGTTTTAGCACGGCTGCTCAACTGTCATTTTTTACTTATTTGATTTCTTTATATGCTTTTACAAATATGAATTTTTAACGACTTGCGACGTTGCGAAAATGCATTTCGAATCACACCGCAACCAGTGCGCCTGTGGCTTTAATATGTTTCAGCTTCACCGGGATTTGAGATTTGAGTCACATAAATGTGCACTCGTATTTAGGAATGTATATTTTAATCGTGCCTATAGCGTCTACGCCTTATTATCTTTAGGAAAGACCGTGAAATTTGCTAAACGGTCTTCCCGAATCTAGCATTCTTATTAAAGTTCATATGGGGCCCCGTGTGTTTTTCATTTTATACGAGGCTCATCCCGTTATTTTATAAGCCCAAATATATCAAATACTATATTTTCTATTTCTGGTTTTTCTCCTAATCACGTTATAGTTTTTGGTATTTTCAGGATCCGTTGTTATTATGTCCAGGCCAACTATTTGTTACCAGGCCTGGACTTCTGGACTGTATTAACAATCCATTATGTACAATTGGTCTTCTGAAACCCAGTATATACAAATGTCGTTATTCAGAGGCCCAGAAGCGAATTCAATTGAATCTGGCATGTGTTTTCAATTAGGCCCAGAACAGACGGATAAAATATAGAGCAGAATTGAAGTTTCGTAAAATTTAAACAGACATTCATTAGACAACAGAATAGATCAACAAAACTCATTTTCATTTCATAAAGTTCTGGAATACATGTTTATCAATACTAATTGTGAACTCTAATTACTAATTAAACATTAGCAGGACTTAAGTAATAATACTTTTATTTCAAGTACTTAAACATGGATAATACTAACAGAAAAGGCTTGAACTATTATTAATTACAGGATTCTAATCTATATTATTGTAAAGTATTGTTAAACGAGTTTGAATGACCAAAACAGTTTTAACTCGTCTACTCATTTCCTTCTATGGACTAATTATCATATTCTAATTAGCAAGATTAGTTGATTACCATTTCATATGTTATACCAGTTTCACTAGGCGAATTAGATTCATATGTTAACCTGTTTCAACCTAAGACTAAATGATAGTTGTATTTACTTATATACTACTACTACACTATCTACTTATTTTGTTTCGACTGCATACACGTATTAATTATTACAAACATCCTAATGAATTACATGAATTCTAAAATATGATGATTATAAAGCTAAAAGGAAAACAACAACAGAATCGTCCAAAACATCTCATGAGATTCTCATTTCTTCAATCAATTTGTAATTACATCTCCAGAAAAGGGAGTGTACCTCATTCACCAAAATAATCTATGAGTCTAGGTTGAGGATGAAGAATAGTCAGCAAAGTAACAACAATAGAGCAGCAATAGAGTAGCAGACAAAGCAGCAAATAGAGCAGCAAATCCAACAGTCCATCAAATCAACAAGTAGAATCAAAGAGCTCCAGTAGAATCCAGCAAAATTGAAGAACAGTAGACTCTAATAGAACTCCAGATTAATACCCAACGAAGTTAACTAGAATTTCAGTATCTAAAGCTTAGAACCTTTTCAGATGTTCGAACTCTAACCCTTAAGTTGTAACCCTTTTAATTGCAGAATCTAGAACCCTTTTTTCAGGCTTACTAGAAGCCTATTTATAGATTGATTTGGGGTGAAATTTGAGGGAGAAATTCAAATAACTTATTTCTAATCCCTCCCCATTTATTTTTTAATGATTTACAGTTTAAATCCCTAATTTGTTTGTCGAAATGCCTTCCAGCCCTTGCTGGAAAGTTCTAGGTAATTCTTTTATGTTCTATTGGGGTGTTTTACTAAGCTGCCCTCACTTGCTAAGTTTAATTGTAATACTGTCTTTTTATTATGCCTATTCTATCCTTTATTTTGTAGTTAATTATAAGAATACTAGGTAGTAAAGTCTTTTCTATCCTTATAGGCTCTATTAAATCCTCAATAATGTCATTTATTGTTCTCTATTATACCCTTATTATTTCTCTTTATTTACCCGACCTACTAAGGTCTGGGCAGACTAGGTTTTAAGACCTATTTAATTAATAGCCACTGTCTTATAACTATTTAAGACTTAGCCAGATTTAAACCCCAAACCCCTTTCAATTTTAACCACTTTTAACATACCCCATTCTTATTTAAAATGCAACCCCTTATTAACACTAAGTAACTAATCAGAAATATGTTGCAAAATTAACCAACTAACATCATATCCAATTCATATCAAGGATGGTCATTCTAACAAATAGACTTAATCATTACAAAAATTGTCATATATGTTTTGGCTTTCAGAACTAACCCTAGATCTTTACAGCTATAACCAAATCACATCATTTCGGGAATAGCCACCTTAACAAACAGATTTAATCATTTCAGGAATAGCCATATCTACCTTAGCTTTCAGAAACTAACCTTAGATCTTTACAGCTATAACCAAATCATAAAAGCATTATCGGATTCAGGATGGTCTAACAGATGAATCAGATTACAAATATAGCCAATTCATGTTATATTGCACACATAGCCTTAATCGTAAAATCAATTTCCAATCAACTAGAACTCAGAGAGAAATTTTGATAATGGTTGAATCCCAATTAATCAAAGCATAATTTCAGACAAGGCATGATGAACAAATCACATAAAAAAGCCTATTTAACCATGATTTATGTGTAATAGTCATTAAAACCCTAAAAATACTAAAATAGACTAAGCATGTGTAACCAAATAGAATAGATCTTAAGCATGCAATGAACACAAGCTAATAAAAACATCAAAACATTTACAGAAGGCAAACAGGCAAAGAAGATAAATGGTAGGAAGAACTTAGCTTTCTAGGATTTCTTTTCCTTTCTTTTTCTTTCTTTCTTTTCTTCCTTTCCTTCTATTCTTCTTTTTCTTTCTTTCTTTATTTTCAGGGTTCAGAAGTTTTTGAACACTTGAATTCTTCTGACTATCAGATCTTTCCGATGGGGCTTATTTTGAAGTTTTAGTGGGTAAGGGGTGGTCTGGGTGTTGTTTGAGAGATTTTAGGGGTGGGGTTTGTTTTGGGTGCTCTCCTGAGTAGGGTTCCGGTGAGCTTCTTTGCTATATTCGAACAATTCCGACTTTATTCGAGACCAGCCATCTAGATGAGGTGAAAGGTCTCTTTGAGGTAGTCTTATGGTGTAAAGATGGAAGCCTGGTTCATAGGTTAGAGGTCGCCGGCTAGGGTTCCGGCGACCGGACTTTCAAGAAAGAAGGGGATTTTTGGTTTTATGGGTTTTCATGGTGGTTGTGGTGTGTGGGGATGAGAGATAAGATGTTGGGTTGTTGTTTGAGATGGAGACGACAAGGGTTCATGGCCTGTCCGGCCAGTCTCCATGAAAGACGAAGGGTGAAGAAGATGAAGAAGAAGGCTAGGGTTTCAGGTTTGAAATGTGTATATGTGTATGTATCGATTTGAACGGGAGATGGGTGTTTATATACCCCTTTGAGCTCGTGTGATCCTGGCCCTTGGATCAACTGAGATCAATGGCCTGGATTTCTCCCCTTAAAACGTTGTCGTCCAGTTAAGTGAGAGGCCTTCTTGTGTCCGTTAGATGCTCAAACATGGACGACCAGGATTAGTTCATAATGCTACGTTGTTTAGTCTTTAATGAGACTCAAAATCATCCGTTTGATCAATCCTTTGGACGGCCAGGATTAGTTCATAACGCTACGTCGTTTAGTCTTTAATGAGACTCAAATCATTTGTTTGATCATTCCTTTGGACGGCCAGGATTAATTTCAAATACGGCGTCGTTTGGTTTTTAATTGAACCGCCTTATGTGATCCGTTTGATTAATTTTATCAACGGCCAAGATTGATTTAGCCTCGTACGTCGTCGTTTGGTTATAAGCTCAGACTAGCCAGCTGATCTCTTGGGCTTTTACACGTTTGGGCCTGTATCTTTTGTGCTTCAGCCCAAATTATTATTGTATTATTGTATTTTTCTTGTATTTTAATTATTTTCTTGGTATTTTCTTTTGTATTTCATTTTTCTCTTTTTGTATTTATTTTCAATTGTTATATTTCTTTTATTTCCCTATTTTTCCTGATTTTTCTGGTATTTTATGATATTTTTGCCATTTCTTTTTGTTTTTCTGGTATTTTTTGTATTTTTGTTGATTTTTCTAATTTCATATTTTTGGTGACTTTTTCTGATTGAATTTTTGTAGTTTTAATTTCAAACTTATTTTAACAACAAACACACAAGTATCAATTAAAACACACAATTGCACATCAAAAATCCTATTTTTATATTTATATTGGAATTTGTTTGCTTAGGGCAAAAATCACGTGCTCACAACTGGATCACACTAAGTACATAATACTGGAATATTGAATTGTCAAGACCCTGTTCACCCTCCATGAACATGTCGTGATGTCACCTAGACCCTATGACTAGGTAAGCCTAACAATGCGGAAGATAAACCATAATTGCGGAAGAAAATAAATAAAATTGAACTGGTAAAATAAACGGTGTTTAAGGTGCCGCTCGACACATACCTCAATAATTCTCGAAGCTAACAAACTCCCAAAATCCAGAATCTCACAAATCACAAGCTAAGGGATACATAAGAGGCTCTGACTCAAGAATATCTATACAAAGGAGAAATACTGGAAGAGCTATACTTATTACAGAAAGCTGGAAAGGGACTTTTCGGTCTGCAGACGTAGCAGATATACCTTGAAGTCTCTATCGATACACCTCCTTCCAAGGCTGACAGAATTGAGTGGGAGTACATGTATATGCACAATAAAAATATGCAGAAGAGTAGCATGAGCACACCACGGCGGTGCCTGGTAAGTATCAATATTAACCTCGGTGGAGTAGTGACGAGGAACAGTCAAGGCACCTACCGGTCAATAAATATTATAATCATATGAATAATGGTAACGGCGTATCAATATGTAAAGACTGCATGAATGACCAAAAATGCTACAATTCACAATAAGGGAAAAAATACAACAAGTAATAACGAGAATATAATAAATGATGATACGGAACGATGGAAGAATCACAATCCAAGTCCTAAGGTCACAACAGGATAGGGAGAAAACAAGTCAATAACTCATATCTTACAATGGTGTTCACAAAACTTATTCAACTCTTTCCACAATTTCACCCAGTCTCGGACAAACCACTACTCACGAAGACCCAACATCTGAAATCTAATAATTTGGCATCATGTGCCCCATCAATCTCATGGTCATGCTAACAACGGACTGTCTAACTAGGGCCACTCTCACAAATATAATGGATAAACAAGGTTGTACCTCTACCCTTAGCAAAATCAGGAGGGATTCACCTTTAATAGGAGTGTTCAGCTACGTGTATGCTTGTGCAAGTGTTTCTAACAAAATTCTACCAGCTAGCAAACATGAAAAGGAGAACAGACCGTTTACGATGTTTCCTCACAACTTCCAAGCGATAACGCTCATACATGTAAGCAACCCACAATCACAATATAAAACAAATAGGAATGCCTCCACATGCCATCAAAACTCTATACAATCAATCCCTCACATAGCCCACCTTATTTTGCCACATGTGCAATTAATAATCTAATAGGCACTGCCTTATTTTGCCACACATGCATAACAATGTCCCGCCTTATTCCGCCACATACGCAACCCACATATAAGCATATAACATATCCCGCCTTATTACGCCGCATGTGCAAAACATCAATAACAACAATGGCATGACTAAGACCTCGTGCAACCCTTCAATAACAACCACACGGGAGAAACCTCGTGCATCACAGTAGCAACAACCGCACGACAAAAACCTCATGCTTCACAATATCAACTAGACATAGGATATCCAACTTCTT
The DNA here is from genome assembly GCA_032618575.1 of Nicotiana noctiflora. Taxonomy (NCBI): domain Eukaryota; kingdom Viridiplantae; phylum Streptophyta; class Magnoliopsida; order Solanales; family Solanaceae; genus Nicotiana; species Nicotiana noctiflora. The sequence continues at coordinate 15,532 of JASVEL010013232.1, read as the reverse complement.
TCCAATTAAGACCAATTATTTACACGAGAGATAGAAATGATGCTTTCTAAATAAAGACAAGTAGTTAGGAATGATAATATAACTATAGAAGGGTAAATGTCTACAATTAAACAAGTAAAAGCCAATTAGGCAACAAGAATAACCAAAAGGGTAATAAATTCCAAGTAATTCATGTAGAGGAGAAACTAATAACATGGAACTCAATCGTATCAATAACAAATTCATATTCGGTGATTATAATGATCTAAGAGCCTAAAAGGGGCAATATTCCACAAATAAATCCAAGCACGCACTCGTCACCTCGCGTACAAGGAATACAATCAACGAAGAAGGCTCAAATCCTAAGGGGAAGTCCCCCACACAAGGTTAGGCAAGATACTTACCTCGAACCGGCTAAAATCAACTAGCAACCACATTCTTGCCACGAGTACTTGACTCAAAATGGCCTAAATCCAAGTCGCCCAGGTGAAAATCCCTTATAAAATTGCCAAGAGCCGAGCTCTAGAAGTCAAAATTTGATAAAAATGGTGAACCCTCGAAGTTGCGATTAAATTTGTCTGCCCAGACATTTTGTTCTATGCGATCGCAAGAGTAGTCATGCGATCACATAGAGTAGAATTAGAAGGCCCAGAAAATGGCCTATGTGAACGCACATGGGTGATGCAATCACAAAAGAGAAGGGAGCATAACTATGCAATCAGGAACAAGTCTATGCGATCGCACATAAGGAATTGGGACCCCTCTGTAATACACTATGTGATCGCGGAGGTGATGATGCGATCGCATAAAAGTAAATGGAACCCCCTCCGAAATACAATATGTGATCGCGGAGGTGATGATAATCGCATAGAAGGAAAATCTGCAGCATAACTAAAGGGAAAATCTGTAACACTTTGCAAGATAAAAATGCTCTATTAAGCATATAAAACACACCCGAGGCCCCGGGGACCTCAACCAAACCACAGACATATCCCATAATATCATTCAAACTTGTTCCAATCCTTAAACACCTAAAATAACGTCGTAACCTCGAATTAATTAGTGATTTAAGCCTAAGAATTTCTAATTTCATCAAAACACATTTCGATAAAACCCCCAACCAAAATATGTCCGAATGACCTGAAATTTTGCACACATATCCCAAATGACATGACGGAGCTACTGCAACTTCTGAAATTCCATTTGACCCTCGGATCAAAATCTCACTATCGGATCGAAAACTTCAAAAAATTCAAACTTCGGCATTTTAAGCTTAATTAGCTACGGACTTCCAAAATACATTCTGAATACGCTCCTAACCCTGTAATCACCTAACAGAGCTAACGGAACCATCAAATTTCTATTCTGAGGATGTCTACATGTTGTTCCGACTACGAACCACTTTCCAACACTTAAGCTCTTATTTAGGTACTAAGTGTCCCAAAACTCTCCGAAACTTAACGCCGAACATCCCGGCAACCCAAAATAGCAGAAAGAACTTAAGGGAAGTAGTTAATAGGGGATCGGGGCATTAATTCCAAAAATGACTGGTCGGGTCGTTACATGAATCATACTAAATTACATAATACTGGAATGCTAAATCATACTAAATTATGTAACACTAGAATACTAAATAGGACTAGAATGAGACATGTATTCTTGAACTGATTACGAACACTGAAACATTAGTTATTTGTGACATGATGAGTAAGCTATATTGAGACTTAAGGACATCAAACTCAAGTCTATATTGAATACGAATTGAGCTCACAATGCTCAAAATGAAAGTCATGAACGAGTTATGAAGCTAGAAAATAGAAGTTCTACAACTATTCAAGGAACTAGGCTTAACTATATTTATGAGGCAATTGATACATCGTAAAAGAAACATAATGTATGGAGAATTATTAACATTCCAAAAATACATAGAGTTAGCCTCACATACCTCAATTTCTCCCCTTAGTGCTACTACAATGATCCACAATACTAAGAACCTTCAATTTACACTAGCAATATCCAATGGAACCAATATTAGTAACAAATTCCATAACTTAAGCCATTTAGGCATATTATCAAACACCTTGTGGGCATAAATTTCTACATCTAATCACTATATAATTGGTTCATCCAACGATCACCATTCACCAACAATTTATCCCACCATCATGACTAACCAATTTATAACTTCCAACATCACATGTATGACAATCTATCTACACCCAACCAATAAAATTCCATCAAATAATCACCTTCCAATCTACACACTAATTATGTATTTATATTGGGAACTTATGACTTCTAATCACCACAACAAGAGTCCAAATACTTAATTCACATTCATATACCCATAATAAATTCATACGTATAAGTCTAAGGGTGTAGGAGTACCTTGTGGAAGAAGTCTTGCAAAACCCTTCTTTGAGTTCTTGAAGGAATTTCTTGAAGATATATGTATTTTATGAGTAGATTTCATCAATACTAGTGTAGGAATGATGAAATTTTACACCAAGTTAATGGAGATTGCTTACTTTGAAGATGGGAGGGGTTGGAGGTCTTGAGAGGGTGGAGGAAAGACCCCAAAATTCATCCAAAAGAAATAGGGAAAAATGAACCCTAAAATTGGCTTAAAAGAGATGGGGACAAGGGCGTGTCTACTCTAGCGAAGGTCCCTCGCTTCGCTGTCCATTGCATTCAAGGGAAGGGAAAAATTCCTTGGCGAAGCGAGCTCGCTTCGCTGTCTGCCAAAATAACTGAGTGGTATATCTTTAGTAATTTGGATATAACTTCTTCCACAAAGATCCGTTTGGGCGCCATAATATATTGTTGGAAAGCTATTTCAAAGGCCTTAAACTTTCATGATTTGGGTTTTCCCCAATTCCTTACACATATGCACTATAATTTTCTATAAGACGGACCTTCTGCAAACTTAGTCGATTTTATCATATCTTACTTACCTTACTTTCCATCTTGATTTTAAAAAACTATTCTCACACATACTCATCCCAATGGGACTTCACATGTTCAAAATATAAACTTAATACTCCTTCAACTCATTCATACATAAGCCAAATATACGGGGTATTTCATTATCTCCCCATTGGGATCATTTGTCCTCGAATGATTGTCCTGGTTGTAACTTCTGTTAGCTCCGGACCTTAAATGGATCTAGTGGAAAGATGAACTTTGATTAACACTTGTATACTAAACTGAATGCATACATGATTACTGAACTGTTGAGATACTGAATTGAATGACTATTACATTGACTAAATATTAGTCTGTCGTGGATACGTGAATATTAAACTAACATGGATATATGAATATTTAACTGGCACGAATATTTGAGTAATTTGGGTACTAATCTGGGATGAATGTCTAAGTATTGGACTAACATAAGTAGCTGAGTATTGAATTGACTTGGGTAGTTGAGTACTAATTGACATGAGTATCTAAGTACTGAACTTGAATGTTATAACATGACACGTGAAATACTGGCTGTACCGCCACTAATTATGGTGGAAACTCCAACTCACAAGCTAATTGACTGATACTTCGCAAGAATTTATATGGCCCACCATAGCAGGGACTATGCTTCCCCTTCTTCCCAAATCTCAAAATTCTTTTCATAAGCGAAACTTTCAGAAATATCCAATCATCAACTTAAAACTCTAGGTCTATATGCCGCATGCTCGAATAGGACTTTTGGCGGCTCTGAGTTTTCTTCAAACGCTCTTTAATCAATTTAACTTTCTCCAGAGCGTGATAGACTAAATTTGGTAGCAACGACTCCTCTTCACAAACTTTGGACCAACCAATTGGCGATCTACACCTTCGCCCATACAGAGTCTCACAATTGCCATCTTGATACTAGAATGGTAGGTGTTATTATTAGCAAGGTCAATGAGCGGCATGTGATCATCCCAATTACCTTTAACATTCAGGACATATACTTCACTATTTGAATAACGCACTCTGCCTGGCCATCTTGCCGAGTATGAAAAACTTGTGCCTAATCCTTTCTAAAAGAACTTCTAAATTTCATTTTATCAAAAATATGTGTATTTTGTGGAACACTGGGCTTTCTATTGATCGACTTTCACTTGCTGATAATTCGGACACTTGGCCACAAAGTCTGCAACCCTCTTTTTCATGTCGTTCCATCAATAAGTCTTGACATTATGATACATCTTTGGGGAACCTGGATGGATAGAATACCTGAAATTATGGGCTTCTAACATCTTCCTCCCTCACTAAGTCTATCTATGGTTGGAACACATAATTTATCGTGGTACCTCAAAGTGCTATCACCCCCCCCCCGTTCAAAAGCCATAGTCTTGTATTTGTGAATTCCTTCCTTCAGCTGAAATAAGTAGGGATCACCAAACCATTTCTCCTTTACTTTGGCTACTAAGGAGGAACATGTCATGTTCTAGATAACAACTCCATTATTTTTGGTGTCCGAAACTCAAACTCCTACCTTGGCTAAGTAATGAACTTCTTTCAACATAGTTTCCTTGTCTATCTTATTCATGAGTTATACTTCCCACACTTGATCATCTTCCTAAGCACTTATTGAAAACACTTATAGTCTTGTTGTGAGCTATGTCTCTGACCACTACTCGGAAGAGTCTCGTGCAATGGAACTGCCCTTCATAATACGTAACTGGGCATGATTTTATAGATTTTCTATGATAACTTTATCACCAATAATTAAGCTTGGTGATCATTCTACTCACTCTGTGCTTCTTACACATGCTAGATGTATTCCTTGTGGTAATTATACAATTTCCTTATTACTGAACTGATCTTCTTTTTCATATTGCATGCTAAATATTTGGGTCTCAAACCTCTAACTGGACTTACTAAAAACACCCCTTAGACCAAAGATCTTATACTTGGAGATCCTTCTCTTTTTGTTGGGGTCCAACTAACTTTTCTTATTTTCTGCAATTCTTTCACTTTACGTCAATAACGACCCATCTTCCAACTTACTTATGAGAAATATTTCTTACTAGGAAAAATTAAACTATTCACTTAACAAAATGCTAATGTACCCACAACTATCATACACCATCTTAATAATTTAACTCTGCTCACATTATAAATCTTGGAGAAACCACATTTCGATAATTCCTAAAAGTTATTCTTCTACTGCTTGCTCTTTTACTACTAGCTATTCTTTTCCACAGTCACTATACTTCAGGTTTATCTTAAACTCCTTCGGTTCTAACACATGTTCGGTATTTCAAACTATCATACAGTCACTAGAGTTAACTCGGCTAAGTGAATCAAATCTTACATCTACTAGCTTTGCTGAAATTGCCAATTCAATGTATTTACTCAAAACTTATTTACTATTCTTTTACTAACCACCTGCTAGCATCATGTTTCCTTGCTTTGCTTTGAATAGCTAAAGTTAAGCATAAGGCTTATGCTAACTTCCCTCATCATCTGACCATATTCTCTTGCCGTAAACTATTATTACTTTTGAACTATGCACATGGATCACACTTAGAGAAATTTATCTGTCGTAAACAAAATTGGAATATCTAACCCTAAACTTTATACACTTCAAAATCACTTCAGACTATAAACCTCCGACCTAAACACATAGTCACATCATGTAGGGATGGAACTGTCATATCTTTTATCTCACAATAATATCCACTACTTTACAAATTCACCAGGTGCTTTGTAGTTCTGATTTGAATAATTCTAACCAAATTAAAATCATTCCCTAAAATTCATGTCACCTGCTATTGGTTCTCATTTCGTAAATCAAATTATTCTTAGCTATATTTAACTTAGGCTATTTTCTGTCCAAAACTATAGTGATCAATTATATGCCTGTTGCGATTGAATTCTTAACCTGATACACCGTGAGGTCTGACAAACGGATACACTTCCATACACAACTAATAAATCACTTCATGCACCATCCAGTGAGTCTTGGGTCTTAATACCTAAAACATACAAAGATGCCGTTATAATCACTATTACTTACATTTTCGTTGAGCATCTATATGCATCACAGTATACTCACAAATCTCCAGAAATTTTGATACACTGAAAATTAGATATTTGGTAAACATATAACTGAATATTGGCATACTAAATAACCATAAAACTGTTAACTGAAAGGCCGCTAACTGGTAATAGGATAAACTGACAACCATAAAACACGATAACTACTTTTGTACTTTCTGATTAGGTTATGCTCTAATCTGTACTACTACGTATTACATCTCACTTTTAACATCCTCTCAAATCTCATTTGTTACCAACATGTACTCCATAGATATACCTAATGAGCAAATGTTGCTTAGGCATCTAATACTTTTGGAATTCGATAGGAGGAGAAAGGTTAACTATCGCTTTAAGCTTCATGGCACGATCTAGAGTAGAACGAAGTGAGACAATCCTGAATGTCCTGGTATTTAAAAGTTTATATCAGTGGCCAGCACACACATATAAAGGAAACTCCACTAGACATAGCTTCATAGACTCCCTAGGACTATTGAACCTAGTGCTCTGATACCAAGCTTTATCACGCCCCGAACCTGGGCCTAGACATAACACGGCACTCGGTGCTTGACTACATATGATGGAACGAACCAATAGGTTGGTTGAATCAACATGTGATATCATAACATACTAAATGCAGAAGATAAACTAATACATGCTGATATACTAAAAGTCTGGATGGTATAAATCAAAGTGCGTAACAAACCAATACAATTCTGAAACATATTTTTAGCCAACACAACGTAATATGAAATACCTGCGACTCTCTCTAGTTGTTACTAGTCTATGAAGCCTCTAGTGAAATACTGAAAACACTGTTTGTCTGAAAATATTGAAGACCGTAAAGTAATGATAATGCCCCGAAAGAACTAGGGATGATACTGGTACGAGTATCCTAGCACTCTGAATCATCAACCTATATATCATTACCTGCATTATGAGATGCAGGCCTCGGGCAAAAGGGACGTCAATACATTTGAATTGTACTGGTATGTAAAGCAACTAAAAGAAAAAATTATAAATGTTGAAACTGAAACTAAGCTGGTAACTGAGAATTGATAATTGATAACTGAAATATTAACTATTGAAAGTTAAAACTAAAGTGATAACTGGTAACTGAACTGATAACTGAAAAGATAACTGATAAATGAAAATATAACTGATAACTAAACTGAATAAAGGAAATAAGGTTATGAATACTCCCTCTTCTGAATGACGAACAACCTATTTATCTGAATAAGCTACGGCCTCGGGCCCAATATATATTTTCACATGCTACGACCTCAGGTCCAAGTATACGTATACATAACTACGACCTCAGGCCCAAAAATGCATAAAACATAAACTACGGCCTCAACCCCAAACATGCATAAAGCATAAACTACGGCCTTAGGCCCAAATATGCATAAAGCATATAAACTACTGCCTCATGCCCAAATACATGTGTTCAACATTTGGAATTTAAAATTACGAACTGAGAATCATACTTAAATACATGATGCTGAAATGTTGAACCATGCTGAGTTATGTGGTGCCTGAATACTGGATCATACTAAGTACATAATACCGGAATATTGAATCATAATGAGTTACATAATATTGGAATAATGAATCATCTTGAGTTATATAATATTAGAATACTGAATAGGACTAGAATGAGACATGTATTCTTGAACTGATTATGAACACTGAAACTTCAATTGTTTATGACATGATGAGTAAGATATACTCAGACTTAGGGACATCAAACCCAAGTCTATACTGAATACGAACTGAGCTCACAACTGTCACGACCCCAAATCCGGTCGTGATGGCGCCCAGCACATTGCTAGGCCATCCTGACCAATTAATAACAATGACGGAGCTAGAAGCTCGCTTTATCCCATTTAAGCAGATCAAACATGAAGCAACATTGATACATATATCGAAAACGGGGAACCAAGTCCCAAAATATACCAACTCCCATAGACCGAAGGGTCAAGAGTCATGAGCCTCTAAAGAACATAAGTGTAATAAAGTTTATAACAAACTTAGTGCGGAAAGGAAAGACAACAAGATAAGAAATGACAGCTAGAAGGGGAGTTAGGTCCTGCGGACGCTGCAGCTACCTCGACTATCCCGCACAATGCCTCCGAGCGGCTACCGAATCAGGTCTGCTGGGAGGTACCTGGATCTGCACACAAGGTGCAGGGAGTAAAATGAGTACTGCCAGACTCAGTGGTAATAAACAGGGGTAAGACAGCGCAGATAAGAAATCCACAATAAAGCACTATGTAAAGCTGTAATTAAATACCCTGTCACATAATCAATATCGATTGTACCTATACCAACAAGTACGAGCAACATAGTATAACAACTAGCAGATGTATCTAAATGCAATGCAATGCATGATATGACCGCTACGGCGCGTAGCTCGATCCAATTTGGGTACCCGTGCTCACTCTGGGGGTTCAGACTCCGGTGGGACTCCTACAACCCAAGCATAATATCATTGTGGCGTGCAGTCCGATCCAACATATATACCGCTGCGGCGCGCAGCCTGATCCACTACCAGTCAGCTAATATGCAAATACAGCCTCGCAGGCTCAAAAGTAGTTTTGAAAACATCTTTTATCATTTTTCAGTTAAAAATAGTAATATCAAGTTCCAGAGATTGGAAATAGCATGATAACAGAAATAGCTATGGACTAGTAGTAACTAACATGTCAATATGATAAGACGATGATAACGATCCTCGCGGGATCTAATAACCGGCTCACGGCCCACAAGTATACTCAACCGCCCAAGAAGGGGGTTCCTCGGCTCAAGAGTGGCCAATATCACAATATATAGTATGCAACCATCCAAGAAGGAGGTTCAACGGCTCAAGAATAACCAATTATCATAACACAGTGCCAACAAGTCGGACTAAGCCATAGTCCCCAATCACAATCGACCCCGCACTCGCAAGAGAGTACGTGCCTCGCCGCTATACAGCGTCACAAAGTGGTATACCGGGGTTTCGAACCCGCTGGTCATCACCCACATCTATTACTCACCTCAATACAGCGCGACGACTACTCCGCAATGACTTTGCCACGATAATCAAGCTCCGCACGCATAAAATCTGGTCAAATACAGTAGAAATACAACAAATTAGGCCAATGGGATGACACCCAATCAATACAACTCGATTTACACCAAAAATGACAAAGTTGCCAAAACCCGACTTTCGGTACGCATTTCGAAAAATTACAAAAGTCACATATTCGAAATCCTCATCTCGATACGAGTCTAGGCATATAAAATTTACCTAAATCGGACTCCATTTGCCCACTCAAATCAGTGTTTTTCTTCACTTTTAGGCCTAGGGCTCAAACCCACCTTTAATCTTCCATTTACAGAAAATTAACTAAGGATTTCATGTTAAAATGATGTAATTAAGCCACAAAACTTACCTCCGACGAAACCCCGATGATTTCCCAGCAATCTCCCGTCAATACCTTCTCTTGGAACTCAAAAATGGAGGTTTTGGGTGTTAAACCCGCGACTGACCAGTTCTGGCTTTTAATTTCACTGCCAGCCATTTTTACCTTACGCGTTCGCGATGCACACTACGCGAACGCGATGCCTTGCTCATTTCCTTCATCGCGAACGCGACACTCATTCACGCGTCTGCGAAGGTCAACTTCCCAGTCTCCGGACTTTTCCTCTACGCGAACGCGTAGGCTCTCACGCGAACGCGTGGGTTCGCCTATTCCTTCTTCGCGATCGAGGCCTAATTCCACGCGAACGCGATGCTCACAACCTTCCTCTAACGCGATCGTGTCCCCCAGCAACGCGAACGCGATGACCATTTTCCCTCAGCCTACGCGAACGCGGGCCTAGCCTCGCGAATGCGATGGCTTAATTTTTGCACAGTGGTCTGCAATTTACAACAGACTTTTCCTTGTTTCCAAATGCCGCATGATGGTCCGGATTCACCCCGAGGCCCCCGGGACCCCAACGAAAACCACCAACATACTCCAAAACACGATACGAACTTGTTCCAAGCATAAAAACACCATCCTAAACATCAAAATCACCAATTACACACGGATTCAAGCCTAAATTCCTTAAAACTTTCCGAATTACACATTTGATCAAAAACCCGACCAAACGACGTCTGAATTACCTAATATTTTGCGAACATATCCAAAATCACCTAACGGAGCTACTGCAACTGTCGGAATTCCATTCCGACTCCCGGATCAAAATCTCACCTACCGCTCGGATTTCGCCAAAATTCAACCTTAGCCAATTCAAGCCTATTTCTACACCGGACCTCCAAATTCAATTCCGATTGCTCCCCTAAGTCACAAATCACCTCCCGGAACTAACCGAATCATCAGAATCCTATTCCGAGCCCTCTAACCAAATAGTCAACTCCAAGTTGACTTTCCTTATTCAAGTTTCCTTCAAAAAGGCTATATGCCTCATTTTCAATCCAATTCACTCCTAACTCACCCGATAGACTCTAACACTGATATAAAAGCATAAAACATGTAACTACAACATAACGGGGTGGTAATTCCCATGACGACGGGCCGGGTCATCACATTCTCCCCAACTTAAACCAATGCTCGTCCTCGAGCGGACCCATAGTTGTACTAGAGCAACCCAATAGCTAAATGACCTTACCAAACATATATTCGGGGTGATACCTCGTCACCCTATCTATCATAAGTCCGATAACACGATATAGCTGAAATTTCACAAACCATCTTAACCATAAACCACATTGCACTTTCCGAAATCATATACCAATTGCTAATCCCATGCCTATACTCAGGATACACTAGAATCCACTGCAATAAGCCATACTCACCACTCCGGGTGAGATCATATGATGTATCAAACAACCCAATCACTCGAGACAATAGTCTCTAATCACAATAATTTCCCACGATAACCAAATACCAACTGAAAAACCTTTTTCATTAGATAGAGTCTAGTTCCAACCCTTCATATCATGCCCACGGCAACCGAACACGCGATATATCGAACCCATATCTCAGGTCAACCATTCATGAATCCATTTCACTTTTAACTGATACCACAACAGATTTCGGACCCACATCTCGGTATTACCTTTCTAACCCACTGAAATCACATATGCTCGCTCTCCACAATGACTCAAATGATCATTTCAATTATAACACACCGCACTAGTGATATGTCACCTCAACACCGGCCTAAGCCACGACGAGCACTACACATGCTCCAATAGAGACATCCGAACATACTCAAATCATGACAACTGTCTTCAACAAGAGAGTTGTAATTCAATTCCTTTGTGCCATCATAACATAGAACTGAGATCGCATCTCGCATTATAGAAATAGAGTACATGACTCCTTCTCGAAAGGTCATAACATCACGTAGCCTTGCCACGATTCATGATTCTATCCAAACACTATTACTCATGAAACACCTCAATTTACCAAGCTCAAAACGATCAGCCACGCACATTTTTAGGTCTGAACCCAAGCAATCAACCTCACCCATGGTGAAACAATTAACGTATGCAATCAAATCCTGAAAGGACACAACCGATGTGCCATTCACCGAGCGATACTCAATAAGAACTTTTCCTCAGAAGCCAGGAGGTATTGTATACCAGGTAACATATAACTAACTCTATTTTTGCATTACACTGTTGCGGCGTGCAACCCGCTCCAATGGCATACCCGTGGCGGCGTGCCACCCGATCAGATACCATACCCATGGCGGCGCACCACCCGATCCATATAGAACACTCACTAAAGAAATGTGCGTCGGGTCAAGTTGCTCATTATGGTAAACATATATATATAGCCTCAAGTTCGGCCACCAGAAACGCATCCGACAAAGTTCCCCAATACCGGAACCGAATCCAAGGTAAAAACCTCTGCGCTGATATCCGCCACGAAGGCCCAAATGACAAAGCAATACCCACCAGCCGTCCGCTGGTCCTGAGGTACAACTACCCCGCTGGAGCATACTCTGATGCACTCTGCTACGCAATTTGTGCCATTCCATCATAGTCCATATCTTGTTAGTCTAGGCAACCTGACCCATGACAACCAGTCTGCAATCAAGTATCATAACCCAAATTCGTCATATTAAATTAAGAGAGAGCCACTAGGGCTTCCGATTTCCAATAATCACTAAACGGTGCCGATACACGCGATATACAACCACCGCATAGGCGGACTAACGAGAACTCCAAGTCTCCAACACATATATAACACATGAATCACTATGCCTGATTCCGTACTCCACCGTACGAATACATAACGCACATTAAGCGTCCATTCATACCACGAAAGCCATTCAGGAATTTCACTATGCAATCAACGACTCAATTATTACAGTCGATCCAACAAGAGAATACCACCATACCACTGGATATTATCAGTTTACATTACCTTGTCCTTTTGGACCATATACCCCGCCAAATTACTAGAATAGCAATACTATTTTCCTTGATCACCAGAAAGATCGATTCTTAAATCACCTGCAGCTGCCCGCGCTGCTAAATAATTTTAATGACTCCCCATATATTATGAACTGATCACAAAACCTAGAATATACCATTATCAACTTTCCATAACACATCGTGTATACCATATCACACTAAGACAACATGGAAATTCATATCCCTTTCCTCCGCCTCAACATCGGCGCACTTAACTAGTCAAGGACTTTCGTGATCCCATATATTAGAAAAATCATTACACATTCCACGATTCGCATACCGACAGGAGTATACTCATTTTCAAACCATGATAAAACACATCACAAACTCTTTCTTCCCTTTCGTTGCATAAGTTTAACAGCCATGACTGAGTCCTTACACCCATATCAAGTTACACAACTGCCAGCACTCAAGAGCTTTGCTGCACAATGTCTGCAAGACTCATTATTTCAACCACATACCAGAAATCAATCGTATTACTTTTTATACCATTCTGGTTTATTAACAAGTTGTTCCATTTACCCAGTTTCCTTTCTAATTCATCTCTAATTTCATATCAGTCTTTACTGTAGTACGACAATGCCTCAACCCTTTTTACAACACAAGACTCATACACAAGACCACACGGACTAAGACCCATAGGCCACTGAATACTCTCTCAGTGTTCCCAGAAGTACCACATTCTACCACACTTGATTTTGATGAACTTCCCGCGATTTTTAAATTGTTATCATTACTTCCCAATACGGATACGTAGAATCCCATCATTCACATGATATAACACAAGCCTTGATCTTTTTGTCACGACCCGGATTTTTCCCCAATATCGGGATCGTGATGGCGCCTACTCGGGGTAGCTAGGCAAGCCACTGTATTCATACTATCCTGTTTTTAATAATATTTCATAATTAATTTATCAACAAAACCATAACTTTAATTAAATAAGTGCGGAAGACTTTATCGAAATAGAAATAACCAGTTTCGAGGTAAAACCATACTAAAATCCTCTACCCAAGACGTGGAGTCACCAACTCACGAACTACTACGGAATACTACACATAAAAGTCTGAAAGAAATATGACATAATCTGTTTGTCTCGGAACAAAGAGACTACAGCTAATAACATAAGTAAAGAGAGAGACGCCGGGCCTGCGAACGTCTGCAAGCTACCTCGGTCTCAAATATGATCAACTCCCACGCAAAAAGATTTACTGCTGCTGCTCTTGATCGTAACCTGGACCTGTGCAAAAACGCACAGAAGTGTAGTATCAGCACAACCGACCCCATGTGCTGGTAAGTGCCTGGCCTATCCCGGCGAAGTAGTGACAAGCCTAGGACCAGACACCCACATAAACCTGTGCAGTTCAATATATATGTATACTACAAAATAACGAGAAGTAACCACGTAATAACACAATAAGGAATATCTCAAAAGAACTCAACAATTAAATAACAGTTAATAAGTTCACAAGGAATACAAAGTATAATGGAAACACAAGTAATATCAAGTCAAGGAATAGCAAGTAGTTGCACGACATCACCCTTCGTGCTTTTACTCTCATCCTCACCAAATAAACAAATAAAAATGTACGGCATCACCCTTCTTACTTTTACTCTCATCCTCACCAAATAAGCAAATAAAGTGTACGGCATCACCCTTCGTACTTTTACTCTCATCCTCACATCCATGGTACGGCATGATCCTTCGTACATGGTTCAATAACAAGGCACGACATGATCCTTCGTGCATAATCAATAAAACATGGCACGACATTAACCTTCGTGCATAATCAATAAAACATGGCAAGGCATTAACCTTCGTGCATAAATAATAAATCAAGGCACGACATCACCCTTCGTGCATTATCACTCTTCCTCACCCAAATAACAATCACAGTTAAGGGCAGAGAAAGAAAACAACAAATCATGAACCGTCCCGGCAAGGGACACAATAATCATTTCAACAAAGTCCCTGCAAGGGCAATCAATATCTCACTTCACAACAAGTCCCGACAAGGGAGAACAATAACAATTCTACAACCCGGCAAGGATTCAACAATTTATCTTCAAGTATGTCTCACAACAAGTATTAACAACGACTCACGGTCATGCTAGACGCCAGTGTATGGATGCTCGACACCACAGCCCATACACCGCACTCGATCACATAACACATAGCACATAATCCTATTCCCTCAAGCTATGATAGAACAAACACTTACCTCGAATGTTTATGAACAATTCAATCCGTGGCAATGCCTTTTCCTTTCAAATTTGGCTCAAATCCAATCGTATCTATACACAATTGATTTAATATCATCAATACTACTCAACAAACTAATTCATAAGGCCAATTACAACTTTTACAACATTCTGCCCGGAATAGTGAATTTCGACCCCGGGCCCACATGGTCGGAACTCGGGGTTCGGACCAAAATCCGGTTACCCATCCCCCCACGAGTTCAAGTATATGATTTGTTTCAAAATCGGACCTCAATTCGAGGTCCAATTTCCAAATTTATGAAAAAACCCTATATTCTATCAAAAACAAGAAATTCTACCATGAAAACCTTTGATTTCTATTGAAAAACATGTTTGATGATGTTAGGAATTGGAAGAATTAAGTAAAAAGTGACTTACAATTACTTTGAAGAAGAGGAAGTTCGTGAAGAATCGCAAATGGGTGTTTTTGGGTTGTGAAAAGTGAAGAAATGAACTGAAAATCGTGATTTATAGGTCTCTGTGTTCGCATTTGCGAACATGGGTTCGTAATTGCGAACCCCGACCAATTTCTGGAGTTTGAAAAATAAGCTAAGGCTGGTAAGTTCGCATTTGCGAACTTTTGTTCGCATTTGCGAACACTAGCAGGATTGGGGAATGCTTGCATTTGCGAACCATGGTTCGCATTTGCGAACACAGGCAGTATAGGTGAATGTTCGCATTCGCGAACTATTGTTCGCATTTGCGAACAAGGCTGGATATGGGCATGTTCGCATTTGCGAACTATGGTTCGCATTTGCGAACATAGGCAGGACAAGGGGATGTTCGCAT